>JAUCMX010000014.1:2457482-2499982 GCA_033459395.1 Hemibagrus guttatus | reverse complement strand
GATGGGTGGGAGGATCAGTAGATAGAATGATGGAAGGCTGCTGTGGATGGATGGATAGAGAAATGGATAGAGGGATGAATTTAGGGATGGATTGATGGATATAGGGATGGATGGGTGGGAGGATCAGTAGATAGAATGATGGAAGGCTGCTGTGGATGGATGGATAGAGAAATGGATAGAGGGATGAATTTAGGGATGGATTGATGGATATAGGGATGGATGGGTGGGAGGATCAGTAGATAGAATGATGGAAGGATGCTGTTACAGGAAAGTAATCAGCGACAGCGTGGTGTGATGAAGCACAGTTATTTTTACCATCTTTTATTTATTTATTTTTCAACAACAGCAGTTCTGTTTTCACAACGCAGCAGTTTAACAGTGGTTACAATTTTTCATTTATTTATCTCCAACTGACATTTTTTTATCTGTTACATTAGCGTTTAACGTCATTCTCTCACCAGCTTCTTCGTTTTTCTTTTGAAGTTTAAAACAGTTACGAAGAACTGCAGAAAACTTTCATGTGCTGGAAAACCCCCTGATTATTACAGAGTGCTGACACTGGAGGTTCCTTCCTTTTTTTTGTTTGTTTTGACAAATCAGCTCATTTTTAATCATGCCAGTTGTATCTATAGCAACAACAACATTATGGACAGATAAACCTAGTGTCTGTTGCGTTTTTATTGTAGTAGTTTTTTCCTGTAAATAATGAAGCATCGCATCAATCTTAGTTTCCAGGTTCACGTGTGTCTTGTCTGGACGTTTCTGACTCCCCGTCCTTCCTCTTCCTCGCTTATCTGTTCCCTCCGTTCATCAATGATTACATTACTGCAGTATGTTATATGCAAATACAGATAGGCTCTGCCTGGAGCTTTGATTAATGTGGCTAAAAACAAACATTCAAAGTCAGGTGGTGCTTCACTACACACAAGCACATGACTTATTAAAACATCTTGCAGCATCTCGGGTGTATTCTACATGACTCATTAGCTTAGAATTGCCAGGGAAAAGGAAAGAAAATGTATCTAAGCTGTATAGAAATGGCATCCCGTAACGTAAATATATTCATACTTAATGAAGCTGTCAGATGTTGCAGCAGTGCAGATGGGGATGAGCTTTTCAAATGCAGAGTGAAATGTGAAAATGCCTCACTCCAGACTTCATTAGATTCATCTGCATGGCACCGTAGAGGCCGTTTCATCAGCATGCAGCCGCCATCGTGTCACTACAGTGAGTGTGTGTGTGTGTGTGTGTGTGTGTGTATGCCGTGCCCACATAAAAACAAATCTTGCGTATCACATCCTTTTCAAATCATATTGTGAATCAAATGTGAAAAAAAGAATCAGATGTGAGTCAATGAATCATCTGTTCATTGAAAGAAAGGGAAAATAAATGAATCATCTATTTAAAAATTTCTATGGGAGAAAAATAAATACGGGCATTGGTGGGTCAGTGGTAGGTTTCTTGCCTATCATGCGGAAGGCCTGGGTTTGATTCCCAGCCACTGGATGCAGTACCGGTCCCAAGCCCAGAAAAATGGGAGGGTTGTGTCAGGAAGGGCATCCAGCATAAAACATTTGCCAAGTTGTTGTGCGGACCAGTTGGTTCGCTGTGGCGACCCCGAACAGGGAGCAGCTGAAAGAAACTTCTTCTATGGGAGAAAATAAATAAATCATGTACAGACAAAAAAAGAATCACGTGCAAATAGGTGAATCGTGCAGAAAAAGAATCAAGTGGTATTAAATAAATCATGTGTGAACAATAAGAACCACATGCAAATGAGTGAATCATGTGCAAAAAAAAGAATCATTTGAAAGTTTATTTAAAATGTGTAAAAAAAAAATAAGTGAAATGAATCATGTGCAAAAATGAATCACATGAAAATAAATTGCGTTTCAAAAAAAGTTGAAATGAATCATGTGCAAATAAAAAGAATCACATGATAAATGAATCATGTAAGAAATCACATTAGAAAAAATTAAACGTAAAATAATCATATGTGAGCATAAATGAATCATTTGTAATGCTAAAATAATTTTTAGCAAAATAAAATCACATGTGAAAAATGAATCATGCGGAAAAGGAATCATATAACAGCTCCACAGAGACAATTAGACTAATGCTCTAACTGCAGAGAAAGGATGGAGAAAAAAAGAAAAGACAAAAGGTTACATATAGGGAGGGGAAAGGAGAAGAAAGGAGCGTGATGGTTGAATCTTCATGAGAGATCATTCATTAACGAATAAAAGAGAAAGAGGTGCAGATGGAGAAAAGAGTGAAACAAAGGAATGGAGAGAGGAAGAGACAGAGAGACGTGTCTGAACGTGAAAAGATGCACTTTCATAAGCCTTCAGGCAGGTGTGGAGTGTAGCTCAGAGAGCAGGACATGACGAAAGAGAAGATACAGAAGAGAGTGGGAGGAGAGAGAGAGAGAGAGAGAGAGAGAGAGAGAGAGAGAGAGAGAGAGAGAGAGAGAGAGAAGTGCAGCAGTGTAGCCTGCTGGTGGCTTGTTCCTGTTATCTTACGAGATTCTGAGAGAGAAGAGAGAGGTGTGTGTGTGTGTGTGTGTAGATTTTTTTTTTGTGTGTGTGTGTGTGTGTAGATGTTTTGCCTTTTCTCTTGGAATCCTGCCTAAATTACCTTCTTGCTCTGATGAAAACCCTGAGCAGTATTTGGGACACAGCCGTAATCTTTGACCTGGTGACCCTTCACCACTGGGTGGCGCCACACCGCTGATCACCTCACAGCATGGTCAGTCTCCTACAGGCTACTCAGTGTGAGTTAGTGTAATAATTACTCAATAATAATCAGATAGACAGACTTGATTAGGTTTAAATGTCGATACTTTTCAACTTTCATGCACTTCTATTTTTTAATACTGAAAAAATATAAAACATTAAGCACTGTGTCTTGTAACTTTTTTTCCCAACCTGAACAAAGAACCGCAAATTTGCGGTAAGTCACAAAGCCTTTATGTGCTGAATTGTGTGTGTTAGAATGTGTTAGAAGAGTAAAAATTCTTCTAGCTCTAAATTTAAGTCTGATAAAATCACATTAACAGCTTTTCCTTTGTAGAACCCTTTATTAATTCATCTGAGAACCCGTACTTATCCAATAAACCCTTAAAGAACCTTTAAATAAGCTTTCTTTTTCTCACACTGAGTAAATGTGCAGCACAAAATCCAAATTATTGCTAAATATTTTCTTTTTAATACCCAGAACCTGTCAGGAATAAAAAAAATTGGTCCAAACTCATTGTAGCTGCTGCACTCTAGAATAGAAATGTTAAATAATATTAAATGTGTAACATCACCACTGGCATCAGGCCGCCAGAGGGAGCCTGCATTAGCCTATTGTTACAGAATACTTCGCCAGAAATGGATCCAGCGGAGTTCAGGCGGTGGTGGCTCGCCAGGGAGCCATCATCCGCATCTACGCAAACCGCCAACGAGCAACTCCAGCAACCACCGCCTGCCCAGGTAACCCCCCGGGCCGCCGCCACACCCACAGACCGTGAGTTTGTACACATGGCCCTCCCTGAGAAACTTGATGGCTCCACGGGCCACTGCTTCCTGCGGCAATGCGATAACTTCTTCACGTACCAGCCCGACGTGTACCGCGAGGAGACCACCAAGTGCGCCTTCCTTCTATCACTGCTCACAGGGAGGGCCCTAGACTGGATGTCCGCCATCTGGGATCACGACCCACAGGTGAAAGCCTCCTTTTCCTACTTTTCTGGTCTCATTTGGGAGGTCTTTGAATATCCGGCGGTTCGGCAGCGAATTATACAGTGGAATTCCGCACACTGGCAGCTCAGAGCAGATGGAACGACCCAACAACCCTGGCAGTATTTTGCGAGGGACTCTGTCAAGTCCTGCAAGCGGAAATGGCCTGTCGGGACTCCAATACCACCCTGTCCAACTACATCACGACCACCATCCGACTGAACAACCTCCTCCGCCAGCAACGGCACGGTCCCCATCCACGCTCTGAACCCCAGCCTCGTGAGGAGTATCGAAGCCCCAGGGAAGAGGGACCAGAGCCGATGCAACTAGGCCGCAGAAGGAACAACGGCATTGGGGCTGCCTCAAACTATGTTTTTAATGCGGAGGCACAGGCCATCGGGTTTCGGCCTGCCCGGAAAGACCCACAACGTCCAAGGTGAGGGAGAACTACTGGCATTCCTGTACCTGACCTCCTATTCATCATTGAGGTGGATGCCTCCAGCTGCAGGATAGGGACGTTGCTGTCTCTATGCCAACGCAGATCCAGCAAGCCCAGGTCAATGAGCCCCCACCGCCATCCTGTCCTCCTACCAAGCTCTACGTGCCCACCTGAGTACGCCCAGAACTCACTCACACATTCATCGACAGGACTCACTCCATTCCAGTGCATACTGAGCTACCAGCCACCCCTGTTCCCATGGTTGGGCGAACCCTCTGACGTGCCTGCCGTGGATGACTGGGCCCATTGCAGCCAGGAGGTCTGGGAGAATGCCCATGTCCATCTGCAGCAGGCCATACGGAGGCAGAGGATCCAGGCGGACCGCCACAGGCGCCCACACCCCAGATTCCAGGTTGGTCAGCAGGTCTGGCTGTGCACGCAAAATTTGAGACTAAGACTACCATGTCGCAAAATCAGCCCACGCTTCATCGTCCCCTTCTGCATCATCGGTCAGATCAACCCGGTCACGTATCGCCTTCTTCTACCTCCATCGTACCACATCTGCCCCACCTTTCATGTGTCTCTGCTCAACACACACACACACACCTCTCTCTCTCTCTCTCTCTCTCTCTCTCTCTCTCTCACACACACACACACACACACACACATACACACACCTCTCTCTCTCTCTCTCTCTCTCTCTCACACACACACACACACACACACACAACCCTCTCTCTCTCGCTCTCTCTCTCTCTCTCTCTCTTTTCTCCTGATGATGTGAGTTTTCTCTGGTGTGTGACAGTACTCCTGAGCCCTCGCTCAGACTTCATTACTCTCTCGCTCCCATTAACGCAAAGAGAGCCAATGAGCTTTAATGTGATGGCAGCCATCCTTCAAAAACTCCTTGTGGAGGACACACACTTACACACAAACACACACGCACACACACACACGGTGACGCATCCTTACACACATCCACAAGAGCTGTCACTATCCAGGACGGATGAGGAGCTGATTTTTGGCCCGCAGGATTAGCCGTAAAAGTCTAATGGGTTTTGGTGCATTAGCGGTGCGTGTCTCCCTCCGAGACTCCAGCCTCTGATTCACTCTGTTGCTTTTTGTGGGAATCTTTCCCTTGAGCGTTTTAGCTACATCTCTCTCTCTCTCTCTTTCTCTCTCTCTCTCTCTCGCTCTCTCACATACATAATAAAGTGCACACTCATGTCTACACTTTGTTATCCATTTATTTCAAACCGTCTCGCTTTTCTTCAGTCTTCGGGGAGACGCTCTGGGATCCGAACTCACTGTGACTGTTATAAAAAAATTTTTATTTATGCTTTGTTGTGATCCTCTGCTTTGCACTCGACGCCTTTAACGTAGTTATTCCTCGTAAATCATCTGCATCGCCACGGCAACTAACCGCAGGTGAAATCTATCAGCGTGTGAAATGATCACGCTGTAAATTAAGGCCTTAGGATCGAATTCCCTCATACGCCATTACTGTGGTGCTGCAGAGAATTATGGGCCTTTCGGCTCATTCCTCTTACCGTATTTGTGTGGGTTCAAGAGGAATTCTGGGTATTTTACTCACAAATTTCTGAGTAAAATTCTGGGTATTTCACTAAAAACAAAAAATCTGTATCTCACTGTTATAGGAAAACATCTCACCAGAAAATACTACATTATATTACCAGGTGAAATATCTCATCATTCTGAGAAAGCGTCTCATTATTAGTTTAACCCTGACAAAGTACATCTCTTGATACTTAACCCGTAATAACAAGATACTTGAAATAACGAGACACATATCTCATAATAACAAGATAATAAGCTCACAATAAAAAGATATTTGTAACAAGATACTTAGCTTACAATAACGATGCTTAAATAAAGATAAAGAGAAAGGTGCTTTCTGATAATAACGAGACAATTATCGCTTAACAAGACACAAGATAATTATCTCATAATAACAAGAGGCTTTCTGATTATATCAAGATAATTATCTCATAATAAAAAGATACTTAACTCAAAACGACATAATAATTATCTCATAATAACAAGATAATATTCTCATAATAAATAACAGGACACTTATCTCAGAATAACAAGATGATTATCTCTGAATAAAAAGATACTACTAATGAATAACATGATACTGAACTATGATAATTAACAAGACACTTATAACAAAAACAAGATACTTCAAATAACAAAATGCTTTCTGATAATAACAAGATAATTATATCATAATAACAAGATACTATTCTCATAATAAATAACAAGATACTTAAAATAACAAGACACTTATCTCTGATTATAATAATCATTAATTATCTCTAATCATAATAACAGGATGATTTCCGATAATATAAAGATAATTATCTTGTAATAAAAGGATATTTATCTCAAAATAACAAGTTAACTTTCTGATAATAGCAGATAATAGCATTTCTGATCATTATCTCACAATAACACGATACTTAACTCATAATAACAATACAATTATCTCATAATAAAAATCTGATAACAAGATACTATTCTCATAATAAATAGCAAGATGCGTATCTCACAATAACTAGTTGCTTTCTGATAAGAGCAAGATAATGATCTCCAAATTAAAAAGATACTATTTTTTATAATAAATAACAAGATGCTGAAAATAACAAGGCACTTATCTCACAATATCAAGATAATTGTCTCATGATAGCAAAATAATTATCTCGTAATAAGAAGATGCTTTCTGACAATAACAAGATAATTGTCTAATTAATAACCAGATCACAGAAGATTTCAGATCATTGCAGATGTTTTTAATAACAATGCGATAAACCTTTCTCATAAGACAGCAGTACTTTCTAATTAAAACAAAATGTTTCTGTCTTAACAACACGGGATTTTTCTTTAAAAAATGACTTCCAAAACAGACATGGACACATTTTCCTGGAGTTCTGAGCGAGTCTGCACTCATCACTCGACCACGATCCCGTGTGGGTTCGAGTTCTGACCACCGAGCTCCTGTTTACAGTCTGGGTTCATTAGCAGGCATGGCCTCAGGTGCGCTGACGGATAATCGACCCTCAGACGGACTCCGGCGGATTAACTGTCATGGAGCCGACTTGGGCGCTGTGGACTGGCTAATTAACCCGACACTGATTACTCTCAAATACATCAAAAATGAATGGAGATTGAAGTCTGGTTTGTGTAACATACAAGATATTTGAGAATCAAATCCATATTAAAGTCATTTTATTGTTTATTACATTTAATGGTCCTGTGATCATATACTGTACATTAAAGCAGCTATAAACGTTCCTTCCTTCAACTCTTTTTTCTTGCTCTTGATAAGTGCAAAACTTAATGATGGAAGCTCTGAGACTGGAGACTCCTTCCGTAAATGTTAAATTAAATAATCTCGTTAAAGAAATAATTACTTATCCAATAATTACGTGTTTTTTTGCTGAAAAGGGATACTTTTATTTTTAAAAAATGTATTTAAATCTTAGTCTCTCTATTTCTCTCTTTCTCTGTCTCTCTGTCTCTGTCTCTCTCTCTCTCTCTCTCTCTCTCTCTCTATATATATATATATATATATATATATATATATATATATATATATATATATTTCTCTCTCTTTCTCTCTTTCTCTGTCTCTCTTTCTCTGTCTCTGTCCCTCTCTCTCTCTCTCTCTCTCTCTCTCTCTATATATATATATATATATATATATATATATATATTTCTCTCTCTCTCTCTTTCTCTCTTTCTCTGCTCTCTCTCTCTCTCTCTCTCTCTCTCTCTCTCTCTCTCTCTCTATATATATATATATATATATATATATATATTTCTCTCTCTCTCTCTCTTTCTCTCTTTCTCTGTCTCTCTCTCTCTCTCTCTCTCTCTCTCTCTCTCTATATATATATATATATATATTTCTCTCTCTCTCTCTTTCTCTCTTTCTCTGTCTCTCTCTCTCTCTCTCTCTCTCTCTGTCTATATATATATATATATATATATATATATATATATATATATATATATATATTTCTCTCTCTTTCTCTGTCTCTCTTTCTCCGTCTCTCTTTCTCTATTTCTCTCTCTCTCTATTTCTCTCTCTATATATATGTATATATATATATATTTCTTTCTTTCTATTTCTTTCTCTCCCTCTCTCTCTCTCTTTCTATTTCTTTCTTTCCATTTCTCTCTCTCTCTCTCTCACTCTCTCTCTCTCTCTCACACACACACACACACACACACACACACACACACACACACACACACTCACACACAGGTTTTTCTTGTAAAGAGTAGCTGCTCCTCCCCAGTCAGTGTGAGAGTGTAATCGGTCATCACGCCTCTCTCATCAAGCAGCTCTGAGTCTGAACAGTGCTGATGCTCCACAATCAATCACGTCTTTTCTTCTTCCTTCGTTGAGCAGCGCTCTCTCACACCACCTGAATGAATCGATTCTGTCGGCTCGCATCAAAAAACCCTTTTCCGTGCTGCTCGGTTTGTCCTGATGCAATTTCATAGATTTACGTGCAAGGTAATTCCAGTTACAGCCAATAACTGCTGTTTGAAACGACCTTTTCAGAAGCTTGAGCTCAACTCACCGCTTTATAGAGGAGAAAATGAGCTGATCGGGTATCACGTCTCTCACGTGTCACGTCTAACTGCTTATTGTAGCAGCAATTTATTAAACAAGCAAGAAACTGAATCTGTTTAAAGTGTAAAGTCCATCTTACAGTTAAATGCTAACATCACAAGCTGCACCAGGTCCATTTGTACTCATTCTTTACTTATTTAAACCTGAATTCAGACTAGCAAGCGACATTTCCTGTTCCTGTTCATGTAGCCGACACCGTGACTCGCAGATTTCAGCGACTCGATATGTGAATATATGCAAATTGTCTATGATGTGCTAAAGTGACAAATCCAAACATTTGCTTAAAAGGATTCTTTTCTTCTTCTTCACAACATGTTCCTACTTGTAATTAATTCCTGATTCAATTATGAAGAAAAATAATGCTTGGAGTGTATGCTAGTACAGCTAGCTTTGCTTTGCTAATCGAATCCTAGCATGTCACATGTAAAACAATCAATCTATCTTCACACAGCTCCAACTGTTTACTACTAAGTTAAAAAAACAACAACAACCAGGAGGCTGGTGAGAGAATGACTCCTAGCCACTGTAACACAAGTGATAAAGCACTAACTGCTATTTCTGTGGTATAAGAGGAATAAAACACTTCAGTATGTGATGTTAGAGGGAAATGATAAGAATGACAGTATGGTAATCATTATAATGAGTTGAGACGAGGTTAAGACACAAAGCTGGTCACTGATCATGACGGAAGGCTTCATACGTAGGTTAAGAGTTTACTGCCCCCTACTGGTGGAGAGGAGACAGAGCAGAGCGGCTGTAGCTAAACAGAGTGTGTGTGTGTGTGTGTGTGTGAAAGAGAGAGAGAGAGAGAGAGAGAGAGAGAGAGAGAGAGAGAGAGAGAGAGAGAGAGTGTATAAGTGGAAAGTGACAGATAGTGTCACACCTTTAATAATTAAAACAGTGACAAAAATCGTAGTTCATTTGAACGTGATCCCTCTGATTTGTCAGATTTGAGAAAGATCCTCGGTAATGAGTGTTGAGTAGAGATCAGTTTTCATTCAGGGTAAATGTCCTGTCAGCGTCCCTCCCGCCATTGGGCTGTAAGGCATAATCTCATCTGGCTTTATGGCAAAGCTCGCCTGAGGTCACTCCGCACAGGACAACCGGCCAGACGTCCTAATCCTTTCTTTAGTGCTCCCATATATATATTGAAGATAGAACACAAAAAGGGTCAGTCAGCATGAAGTATGAAGAGTGTAAAGAGTCAGAAGGGACAGGAAGAGAACATTAAAATCTAGCGCTTCCTGCCAAGCTGTCCAACAGAGTTAATATTAGCACTATTTCACTCAGAAACACTCAGCAAAGAGTGAGAACATGACCAAATATGGAAAGTGGAACACGAAGAGGGTCAAACACGAAAGTGGAATACGAAAAGGGCCAAAGCAATTTAATCTCTGGATATAAAAATGAGCATGATATAACAATAACGACCAATCAAAAGAGAGTATGTTAATTAGAACATGACCAAATATGGAAAGTGGAACGCAAAAAGGATCAATCAGCAAATTAATGTCTGGATTTAAAAATGAACATGATATAACAATAACAGCCAATCAAAAGTGGAACACAAAAAGGGTCAATCAGCATACAGAATATGTAAAGTAAAATATGTTGAGATTTAATATGAGCACAATTGAATGAGAGCCCTTCAAAAGAGAGGGAGTTAATAAGCACAGGACCGAATGTGGAAAGCGGAATGACAAAAGGGTCAATCAGCATACAGAGTCTAAAGGGTCAGCATGGACAGAATGAACGTCACAATCACCAGGTTTAATATGAGCATAATGATTTTTATTTATTTATTTATTTTTTTAAAACAAAGCAAATAGTGAGTTAATGAGAACACGACCAAATAAGGAAAGTGGAACACGAAAAGGGTCAATCAGCATGCAGAATAGGTTCGATGAACAAGTTCCGAATCAGAATCAGAATCAGCAAGCCAACCTCCAGACTGAATATGAGCACATTTTAATAAGAAACAATCAGCAAAGAGTGAGTTAATTAGATCAGGACCAAATATGGAAAGTGGAATACAAATAGGGTCAATTAACATACAGAAAGAGAAGAGTCAGCAGAGACAGAATTGTAATCAGCAAGCCAAATCTCTAGATAATAATAATAATAATAATAATAATAATAATAATAATAATAATAATAATAACAACAACTAATCAACAGAGAGTATGTTAATTAGAACATGACCAAATATGGAAAGTGGAATACAGGGGTCAATTAGCATACAGAATATGAAGAGTCAGCATGGACATAATCAACATGACAATCACCAGATTTTATATGAACATAATTTAATTTAAAATAAAACATTAATCAGAACATGACCAAAATACAGAGTTAATCAGTTAATCAGAACATGACCAAATATAGAAAGTGGAACACGAAAAGGGTCATTTAGCAAATTAATCTCTGGATATAACGACCAATCAACAATGAGTATGTTAATTAGTACAGGACCAAATATGGAAGATTGAAGACAAAATAAAATCAGAGGTTGAAAAGAATACATTCAAAAAAAAAAAAAAAATTTCATTACAATAAACATTGTTAGGATTTTGAACCTAAGATTTCAATTTTTTTCAATGTTTACTATTTAGTTCCTGTGTGCTTAGAAGGTGTGTTTACATCAGTATTCTGTCGAGTGTTTGCTCAGGATTGTTTCAGCTGAGTCACGGATCCCAGCTCAGCAGAACCCTGGCTCTCATTACATTCCTGCTGCTCTGGCTTTCAACAGAAGGCTGCCAAACTCCTGAAGGTTGCTAATAAAACACACACCGAATATGTGTGTGTGTGTGTGTGTGTGTGTGGGTGTCAGTGTTACTGATTACAGCTCCCAGAAAGGATATGAAGCCTCCTCTTCTCTCTGTATTGCTGACTGTTATCTAACAGGAAAAAGGGGAAATGCTGAGCTCAAGGCTGAGTGGATATGAGCTTCGGGAGGAACAGCAGCCGAGAAATGACCACATCCTTTCACTTTCTGACCCTAATGTCAAAGCTACAAGACAAAGATCTAGTCAGAACGACTTTGAGTATTAGGTTTCTGTTCATATTTAGCATTATACTCATTAATACACAAAGAAAAGGGTTAAAGGAATATTCTCTCCTTCTTCCGGGAAGGGAATTCCGGTTGTGTGAGGATGGAATAAACCCTGGATGAGACACTAGCACTTTTTAAAGCCCACTGTGTACACACACATCCACACACTTTTTTCACATATAGAGGCAATTTCCTGTGATCAATCTGTCTACTGTAATGTGTGAGGAAAATACATGAGGAAAAATAAATGATCCGTATAAAAAAAATGGAAAATAAAAAGTGTAAAAAAAAACAAAAACCATGCACATTTCACAAAACCTTGTGATTACTTTTCTTTCTGTAAAGGCGGTATTTAAGTGTCATATACGATGTAGGCTCTATCACAAAAAAACAGAAATAAAGGTCATGATTTGTCATTGACACACACACACACACACACACACCCCCTAAAGATGAAACTCCATAAGTAAACATTATGCAGGCGGAGGTAGGAGTCAGTCAGTTGTTTTAGTAAATGTTCCCCACACAGTGTGCAGTTCCTGATGCAGGTGGTTGTTCAAGGCGCGAGAGCGAAGGCTAAGAGAACAGAAATCGAAAAAACATACAAACACACACAATACAATAACTTTAAGTCCATCTAAACCTTCTACAATACCTGCCTCGTACACCGACTTAACACTGCTACTGATATTCTCTTACCCCAGAGCTGGTTAAAGGCTAGAGATTTTATTCTTTGGGGTTTTTTTCTGCTTTGTGAGGACTGGGGTATTCAAAGCAGCACTGCCAACCCTATGTGGATGACAACAACCTCCTAATTAATTTACACATAACATTCTACACATGCTGTATCTGCATCACACAGTTGACTATACATAAATGCAGAAAGGACATTGTTCATATCACAGTCTCCGGTGTCACCCAAATGAGGATGGGTTCCCCTTTGAGTCTGCTTCCTCTCAAGGTTTCTTCCTCATACCATCCAAGGGAGTTTTTCCTTGCCGCAGTCACCTCAGGCTTGCTCGGTTGGGATAATTTTGTCTAACACCTAGAACTGTCTGTTTGTATGTTTGCTGTTTCTTGCTTTTTGTTAAAAGCGCTATACAAATAAAACTGAATTGAATTGAATTGAGTTTTAAGGTTAAAATTTTTTCGCTTGCCTCATGCAGTAGCCTCTGTTTTGAAATTCAGGCAGATTTTAAAGCTTCCATGTTGGTCCTGCCAAGTCATATTGAGTTTAATGATGTCGGTGTTCTGGATTAGATCAGCATCTGTTACACCTAGCTGTGCCAAGTACACACACACACACACACACACACACACACACATACACGTGTGCATATTTCAAGCCTTTTTTCTATTAATTTGAATTAAATTCTATTGTTGAGACCCCTGAGTGAGACACGCCTCCAGATTGCAGAAATATTTCACACCAGTCACATTATTTATATTACAAGATGGAGTTTTAGTGTGTAAGTAGGCGATTTGGGACACACTTTAAATGTTTTGGGAGCTGAACTGAAGGGAGCTGAAAAAGAGCTGAACTGGGCGCTAGAATTAATGCACTTGCTTACGACTAATCAAACAAGTAAGGCATACACTATATTGCCAAAAGTTTTGGGACACTTAGGACCGTGTGCAGGCCAGTCAAGTTCCTCCACACCAAACTTGCTCATGGACCTTGCTTTGTGCACTGGTGTGCAGTCATGTTGGAACAGGAAACTGTTCCCACAAAGTTGGGAGCATGAAATTGTCCAAAATGTCTTGGTATGATGAAGCATTAAGAGTTCCTTTCACTGGAACTAAGGGGCCGATCCCAACCCCTGAGTTCAATGATTTGGAGGAGTGTCCCAAAACTTTTGACAATACAAAGTGTATTTCATTTGGTGTCATATCTAGAAGCAGGTTACACAAGAACCTTAAAGTTGGGGAAAGCACATTATGCATCAGCATAACACAGGAAATAAATAAATAAATAGATAAATTAATAAATAAATAAATAAATAATTTACTTTTTGAATTGTTTAACATGAACTTTTATAATCTGAATGTTTTTTAGCCTAAATTTCCAAGACCTCAATTTCAGATAGTTGCCTTCATAACCAAAAATATTCAAATATTTAAAAATTTCCATGGAATTATTTTAATACTTGTGCATTTTGAATAAGCATTACAAACTGTGCTGACTCTAATTTCACTCTGTACGCTGGTGTGTGTTTGTATCTCCTGGAATTTAAGGCGAGGTCGGGAGTAGGACAGGTCAGGGGGTTCCCTTAGTTCTCCAGTAGGAGGCAAAAACACACACACACACACACACACGATGGTGTATTCCACCGTGAGGGAATGTTTAGGGTGGGGTCGGAATTCCTTGTGACTTACTTGAGCAGATGATTCACTGAACTCGTTGTGGGAATACACGAGCATGTGTACAGGAATTACAGAGCAGTGTAATCATACGTAAAGGAATTGTAATGAATCCCAGTGCTTCCTCCCACACACACACACACACCCACACACACATCATGTGCTCATTCATGTCTGTAGTCATCTGATGGTCATTACGTTAAAATAGTGTTTCTTTATAAGCATGTGTGTGTGTGTGTGTGTGTGTGTGGTTGTGCTGTGCATGTTTTCATATCAGACTCAGAATCAGGTTTATTGGCCAAGTATGTTTTTACACACACAAGGAATTCGAAAAAGTACAGATATAAAATAACTACACTATGCATTTCATTCAAAAACGCTATAAATAAAAAATTTAATAAAATCGACAATATATAGATTATGAAGCAGGTTATAAATGTATATAAACTAAGCTAGTGCATATTAGTGCAGCAGTAGTGTGTGTAACATATGGGGATGAAGTGGTGAGTGTAAATGATGTAAAGTGAAGTGTAAGTTTCAGGTGTGGATGAAATGTCCCCATAAGGATAGGAATATCTGACAATTTTGTCCTTGTGGGGACATTTGGTTGGTCCTCATGATGAAAAATGCAGTTTTTAGTGCAAAAATAAATAAATAAATAAATAAATAAATAAAAGACAAAAAGGTTTCCTTTTAAGTAGAAAGGTTAAGCTTAGGGTTAGATTTAGGCTTAGGTGAAGGGCTAGCTTTAATCATCTGTATTAATAATGATGTCAGGGGAAGGATAGTGTGTGTGTGTGTGTGTGTGTGTGTTATATAAAGAAAGATGAACAAAAATGAAAAAATCAGGCCTGCGAAACATCACTAATAATTGTTGCACACCTTCCTACATCACACACACACGCACACACACACACTGAGCTGGAAGTCATGGCCTCTGGTGGAAACCCTCCTTAATGTCTGTTTCAGTAGATAAACTTTTCCCGTACACGCTCCTCTGTTCAGTGCCACATTTCTCTTTCTTTGGTGTATATTTCTAGCCTGAGGGCAAAGAAAATCAAATCATGAATGCTGACTTTACTTTTACACACCTGACTTAATAATCCTGAACGTCTGCAAACAAAACCAAACAACGCAGCACTTCCTCATCGCTGTGTCTCTTATCGAACCCGCAGGTTTCTGAAAAGTTTCCCTTCGTCGACTCCATGGCAACATGATCGCCGGTTGTATTGTTTGATTGGTTTTGTTTGCTGGTGTGTGTTATTGTGTAGCATGATATCTGATATACTGTATATCACCACAGAGGAGACATATGAGCGCTGGAGCTGGTCTTCAATTGTCTCACTCTCACAATCCCACAGATTAGATTTAACCTCAGTGCTAATCTGCACCACCTGAAACAGAGAGGCTATGCTCACAACCGCTAATCCGTCTTGTTCGTATGATGGGAGGAACTCTAAACACTCACCTCGCTCATGGCCAGCCGAGCTTTCAGTGCAAGATGTAAAGTTTTGGGGATTAATAGAATTAATATCTGAACATTCTTTGGTTGTCTTTGTCTTAAAAAGGTTGTACTACAGCACTAAATTCTTTCTGGGGGGGGGAAAAACTAAAGTAAAAGTTCAATCTATTTCAAAGAACCTCCAGTTCCCATATATCCTGAAACAAAAACACTGAAAAATTCCTCCAAAAGAACCAGAGATCCCAAATATTCTAGGAAAAAAAACACTAAAAATCCAAAAGAACTTCCAGAAGATCCAGAACTCCCAATCATGTTGGAAAAAGAATTTAAGAATTTAAAGAACCTCCAGAAGAACCAGAGTTCCTGACTATTCTATTCTGGAAAAAGACCCTAACAATTCAAAGAACCTCATGAACGTCCAGAGATATACCTCAAGGAGGTCCACATATTCCAGAAAAAAACCCTAAAACTTCAAAGAACCTCCAGAAGAACCAGAGTTCCCATATATCCTGAAATAAAAACCCTGAAAAAATTCCTCCAAAAGAACCACAGATCCCTAATACTTGAGGAAAATAACCCCACTAAAAATCTAAAAGAACCTCCAGAAGAACCAGAGCCCCCAAATATTCCAGGGGGAAAAAACCCTGAAAAAATCCTACAAAAGAACCAGAGATCACAAATATTCCAGGATAAAACCCTAAAACTTCAAAGAACCTCCAGAGTTCCCACATAAAGAAATCAAAGGATTCTAGAAGAACCCAGTTCCTAAATATCCTTAAGAAACCTCCAGGAAAACCAGGAAAAAACCCTAACCAGTGAAAAACAAACGAGATATTTTCTGTATGTGGAAGGAATGTGGTAGAACTCAAGAATCTATTGCGACAGATCTTCTATCAAGCTTTTACACAGTACCTCACTTCCTGTGGGTTTTTGCAACTTTCGAAGGCTGATACTTACCCACATGTCCCCTGACAGTGACATGTGAGCCACGCTGCCTCTGGTGTTAAAAAGTGACTCATCTCACTTAATGTGAAATATTTGTGGTCTTGTTTTGCCACTCTGATTGTGATGCTGATCTCGAACTTGTTGCACTGACGAGCACAACACAATGGCTCCACTCACCACACCACCATCAGAACAATGGCTCCCTGTTTGCTTAATGTATATATCGATTATACAGCAGGGAGGCTAACAGCTAACTCTCAAAATACTCGATCGTACAAGGAGCATGGCTTGTAAACCGGCTTGAAGAAGGAATACAAAGACGATCGGGTAATTTCTATCTGCACCTTAGTAAAACCTGAGAAATTCACTCGAGTAAACAGATTTAGATCCTGATTTAGTGACTAGAGCCGCTAATACAGCTAGGTATGCTAACATATTCGACTGCCAGCTATCCATACTCACTAAAAGCTAACGTTAGGCTAAGTGTACAATTAAACCCAAGAACTAGCAAGGAAGAAAATGTTAGCCTGGCTAATCTACAGTGTGTCAGTAATCTACTAGTCACTAGCAAAGCAGCTAACTTTATCACGGTGCTGTTAATAAAGCCATTATAACCATGCTGGCAAGCTTATGCTAATCTTTAATGAAACCCTAGCTAGCAAGATAGAGATAGAGTGCACTGTTATCTCCATAAGTGTTTGTTTGTGTAGCACGGATTAACCAGAGAAAAGAAACATGCTGACTCTAATGCAAAAGCATTAGCTTTGAAAGCCAAGGATTTCTCCAGTATGGAGTGGTAGCAGAAAAGATGTCTGAGCTAATGGAGGTCTTGTGGTCTGTTTCATGGATCTAATGGACGACACAGAAGACATCCTGAGGGCCAAACCCATGACGCAGCCACAAGGCAAGGCGTGTAAGGGTTTCGAGGCAAGAGATGACACAGCCCAGGAGTAGAAAAGGAAGGACAGAAAGAGGAAGCAAAAGCTCTCTGAAAGCTCTCATTTCTCTATAAATGAAAGGATTACAAATCCTGTTCTGTTTAGTGTTGTGGGGAAGGCATGTCTTACGTCTCACACGCTCGTGTCAGAAGCAGGATTTGGCAAAGTAATACATAAAATTTGCACACTGATAATGAATTAAAATAACAGACGTCCCTTTTAAAGAATAGATTAAATATCCATACAAGTCAAATTAAAATTGATGACGTGATGGAGATATATCTTAAACAGAAACCAGATAAACATCTGAACAACTCATGTGATATTATTTGCTAGCCTGTATGATGCTAAACTGGTAGCCATAGGCTTTGCTTCATTTCACCTTACGACAGCCTCATAGGTCTACTGCAAAAGTGAAGGACAGTATAAACAAATGCATTATGGGAAAGCTGTATAAATGTCTTCTGTGCTCAGACATTTCTTTTAATCAGTGTTCATGTTGTTTAATCGCAAAAGGATCTACGGAAATGTTAGAAACGTATCAGTATGCGTCCAGAGAAAGGTTTTAATCCAGTTCACCAACAGAATTTACACTCTGTGATTTAAACAGAAATTGAATTGTGGAACTGAATTGTTCAAAGATAAAAAAAACCCCACCAAGTTCTTGAGCTGTTCTTCCATAAAACCTAGCTACTAAAAAAATATGCTAATTCTTCATTAGCAATCTAATCCTTCGACATTTGGTCGTGACCATGTCTTAATCATGGTTTTATACACTATATTGGCGAAAGTTTTGGGACACCCCTACAAATCATTGAATTCAGGTGTTGTTTTTCAGGGGTTGGGCTCGGCCCCTTAGTTCCGGTGAAAGGAACTCTTAATGCTTCAGCATACTGAGATATTTTGGACAATTTCATGCTCCCAGCTTTGTGGGAACAGTTTGGGGATGACCCCTTCCTGTTCCAACCTGACCGCTCTAATTCATCCCAAAGGTGTTCTATGGGGTTGTGGTCAGGACTCTGTGCAGGCCAGTCAAGTTCCTCCACATCAAACTCACTCATACATGTCTTTAAGGACCTTGCTTTGTGCACTGGTGTGCAGTCATGTTGGAACAGGAAGGGGTCATCCCCAAACTGTTCCCACAAAGTTGGGAGCAAGAAATTGTCCAAAATGTCTCGGTATGCTGAAGCATTAAGAGTTCCTTTCACTGAAACTAAGGGGCCGAGCCCAACCTCTGAAAAACAACCCCTGTATTCAATGATTTGGAGGGGTGTCACAAAACTTTTGCCAATATAGTGTCTATTTATCTATCTATTTTTTAATATGTATGTTTCTGAGAAATGCTAACAAAAGAAATCAGAGGTTGTTGATCACTGAACCACGGCTACTGGACTAAGTGTGATAACGCTGGTTTAAACTGTATGTCTTGTGCTACATTATTAAAGTTTAAGCTACGCTATAAACTCTTAGTTACACCCTGTCCCTGATTATGTGTGCGTCAAAATTAGCTGCATGATTGGGTCTGCAAGTGTGAATTGAGTCAGAAAACATTTACATGTGGTTGAAAGAGAGGAAGAAGAGAGAGAGAGAGAGAGAGAGAGAGAGAGAGAGAGAGAGAGAGAGAGAGAGAGAGAGAGAGAGAGGGGTGGGGTGCAGGGACGAGAAACTCATAGAGATCTGAAAGCACTGAAAGAATCTCTAGGCGTTATAGAAACACATCTAAAACAAGCGGCATGTGTAGGATTTACCCTGCATGGTTTCCTAAACTGCAAATGCGGTCAAGCCAAAATTCTTGAGTAACGCTCAAGCGTTGACTCACGCTAGAGCATGTGTGTGTGTTTGTGTAATCCTGCTGTGTGTTGTCAGGACGGTTGCTATGCTCCTGACTAATTCGAGGCCCTGACACGCTAAATGAAACCCCACAAATGAGGTCTTCCTGAGTCTGAACTTGACGGTGGTCATGTGTGTGTGACAGCAGAAGATGGTTTTCAAAACATAGCTTAGCTCCATAAGCTCCAAAGTGCACTGGCCTTTTACT
Organism: Hemibagrus guttatus; assembly: GCA_033459395.1. NCBI lineage: Eukaryota > Metazoa > Chordata > Actinopteri > Siluriformes > Bagridae > Hemibagrus > Hemibagrus guttatus. The sequence continues at coordinate 2,480,359 of JAUCMX010000014.1, read as the reverse complement.
GTTTTTCATGGGTAAAATTTGAACATTTTAGGTGTATGTAAATGTTTTGAGGAATATTTGTGTCATCACTGAGTCTGTCACTGTCCTAAAGCTTGATTTAAAAAATTGACAGATTTACCATCTAACTGGTCAAATTCTAAGTGCACTGGACTGGAAATGGTCTTCATGTAATAGACAGAATTCGGCTGCAGTTCGAGCTTATTTATAGTGAATTATTGAACAATTTATTCCAATCTGGCAACCTTGTTTATAAAACTCAGCCTCTCTGCATTATATTATTTGGTGATCCATCCATCCATCCACAATTTGATTCATTCGTTTATCCATTTATACTTTTACCAACATATTTATTCCCCCAACCATACACATAATATGTTTCCATCCATCTGCTCAACTACTCACTCATTTATTCATCCATTTATCCTATCCATCCACTATTTGATTCATATATTCATTCATCCATCCATTCTCCCATTCTTCCCAGTGATCCATTCCTTTTTCATCCATCACCCATCCATCCAAGTAGCCACTTGTGTATTCTTTTATCAAACACTACACATACGACCCTTCTGTCTATCTCTCCACCCATCCATTTATCCATGTATTATCCAGCCATACACATACTAACTTTCTATCCATCTGTTTCTACTCACTCGTTTACCAATCTATCTATCCATCCATCAATACAGCATTAAACAATCCACTTAGTTATCTGTCTGTCCTTCTGTCTATCCATATCTTTACCCATTCTTTATATATTTCTCTCATTTATTGATCCACTCACCCATCCATCCAGCCTTAGGTCAAACCATCCATTCATTTGGTCATCCATCCCTTCACTCTTCCATCCATCCTCTGTCCAGCTAACAACTGACTCATATCTATCCATCCATCCATCCATCTTTAATTATTTTGTCTCTCTGTGATCATGCGCTCATTTATTAATCTAATTACTGTCCATCCTACCAACCATCCAGCCCCATGTTTATCCTGTTATTGTTTGTTCATTCATCCACTCTCCACCTTTTTTCCTTCACTGGTCTCTGGTGTACATGTTGACACAGCCACGGAAAGAGTTTTCAGGCTGCTTTTCACACTAACCCACTTTTTTCTTTGTGCTTGATAGCATCTAAAAAAAAAGCGGTGTGGTTTTGTGGTGTTAAGAGACAAAAATTAGTTTCCTTTAATGCAATGTCAACAGAACCAAAAACTTGCAAAGCAGATTAGAATTTCCAAAAGCAAAAAAAGCAGAGCCTTTGCTTACACTTACAGATTTTTTAGAGAGAGCTGCATAAACTTCAATCACTAGACCACCAGGAAATTACAGCAGATCATATTTCGTTGTTTACCTTCAGTCTGAATGTGGCCTAAAGATACGCTTGTGGAGAGCACAAGGTCTTTCTTAAAGTTTGATTTAATTGTTGACAGACCTTAAGATATAACCTTACAACTAAGATAAATCCTATTGAATTCACTTTGACTGCTTGACAGCCTTTTGTTGTTATGGTGATGTAGTAACTACAATACATTGACATAATTATTCAGGGATTAGTTATGACAGCGTCTTTAACGAAGGCAATTGAGTGAAAAGAAATTATTTTAATTAGAGGTCGAAAGATTTATTTAAAAGTATCACTGGAATTGTATTATGTTTTCTATGAGCTTTCTGTATACATAGACATACACTATGTTGCCAAAGGTTTTGGGACACCCCTCCAAATCATTGAATTCAGGGGTTGGGCTCGGCCCCTTAGTTCCGGTGAAAGGAACTCTAATGCTTCAGCATACCAAGACATTTTAGACAATTTCATGCTCCCAACTTTGTGGGAACAGTTTGGGGATGACCCCTTCCTGTTCCAACATGACTGCGCACCAGTGCACAAAGCAAGCTCCATAAAGACATGGATGAGCGAGTTTGGTGTGGAGGAACTTGACTGGCCTGCACAGAGTCCTGACCTCAACCCCATAGAACACCTTTGGGATGAATTAGAGCGGAGACTGCGAGCCAGACCTTCTCGTCCAACATCAGTGCCGGACCTCACAAATGCGCTTCTAGAGGAACGGTCAAAAATTCCCATAAACACACTCCTAAACCTTGTGGAAAGCCTTCCCAGAAGAATTAAAGCTGTTATAGCTGCAAAGGGCGGGACAACTCCATATTACATTCATGTGCTTCATTCACTTTTGGCAATATAGTGTATGTACCAGCCTTAAAGCTAGGCTGACTCTGAGGTTTTATGGTTTCATTTCATGAATAATTCCATAAAATACTAAGATTTTTTCTTTCCTGTTGTTTTCAATAGCTTCTGTTTCTACACAATGGACTAGCAATTTGTTGTTTTTCCTCAGATACGAAGTACAACTGTTCCTTCGGTCAGTCAGTCAGTCATTAACCTGCTGCTGAGGTACGCGCCACCCTAATCTGATCTACGTCACATCCAATATGGCGGCGTCTGCTTAGCGCTTGTAAGCTTCTTTCAAAACATCACTCGCACACGGATTTGGAAACGGTCTAGTTTGCTATTTGTGAGCGTTTTTCGACAACCTGATTAGTCGTGAACGTGTACATAAACAATAGATAAGATGGTGTAAGGGAAGATTGTTGTTATTAGACGTTTTAGGCGAATGTTTTCTAAAATAAAGGTTAACAGCCACCTCGTACGGGACGAGGAGAGGAGGGGGAGGAGAAAGAGGTGTTGACGTGTTTATAAAAGGAAAAGTGGGCGGGGCTTTCACTGGGGCTCTCCCCTAAAAGCTTCCTCCTTTTTAGCTGGGTGGTAAATGAGCTGCATTGAAGCGACAGATCGTTTATTTCAGCACTCGCAAAGCCAGCTAGCTACAGTCTCATGAAATCAACACGTTTGGTCTCCAGGTGGATTTTAGATGCGAAGGCGGAACCCCGGAGCACACACGGCTCACACTCGCACCACCGAACCTCTTTCGGCTCTTCTCGGCTGATCTCTCCTCCGTTGTCCGAATGAGCTCCAGTCCGCTTTCCAACGGCAAGCAGATGTCGGACAACCAGAGCTGGAACTCGTCCGGCTCTGAGGAGGATCTGGAGACGGATCCCGGACCTCACGGCGGCGGGGTGGCTGAATTCGGCGGCGTGCTCAGCAAGGTAATAAAAAATCAAGGGGGTCGGAAAAATCTGGAAAGAAAAAAATCGTGTGTTTACAACCAAGGCTGCGTCTCAAACGCAGTGTACTAAAGTGTACTAAACAGTACGTCAGAAAATACCCCACTTAGTGCTTCACACGTTCGCTGTCTCACAATTTAAGCGCTGTTAAAATGACATAACTAGTAATTGTTTACAGCTTGTTTAGCTAGCTGTCACTAACGAGAACTCGTGTGCTCTTTAGGCGCCCTACTTAGTGACGGAGCGTGCGTTTTGGACGCTGCCTAAACACAATCATACACCGTCCGTAATTTAACCGTTCTCTTTGACAACATGACTAGCTAAACATTCTAAACAGAGCTGAAATTTAACTCGTAATAGCATTGTGAATAAAACATACTCGTTTAATGCCAGCGTTACTAGCCTGATATTCGCTTAATTCTGGTTTAGTATTGACGAACGCTTCATCATAACGCATAATTATCCAAATATTATCGATTTTCGATCGGTTTTGTCGCCCGTTTAACGTCATTTGTGCGCCACAGGAAAGGTCGTGGACGAAAAGGACACAATTTAGTATGAAACCGTGTTGTTTGGATTAAACGGACACGTATCTTCACGGCGGGGTTACTAGAGGCCACCGCGGTGTGGCTAAGCTAAACGCTAACCTGTGTCGAAATGATGCCTGCGACATCATTAAACGGGTTTAACTGGCGCATGTTAATTGCGTCATTGTTCTGTTCATTGACGTTGAACTTGAAATATTTTTTGTTTCGTCAGAATCATTGCAAAAAAAATTGTTTATATCAGCTGTCGTTCCCTCACCAACCTGTGTGTTTTTCTTCCTCTGTTTTGAAGTTAAGAAAACAAAAAACAACCCAGAAAACTTTCCTGTGGCAAAAGTGTAGTTCTAGCTTTTACAAAGCCCTAACACTGGAGACTCCTTCCTTTAATTTGAAATAAGTCTCCTTTACATTGAGAGCCGCGGTTATGGAAGATCTGACCAATCAGAGTCGAGTATTTAACAGCGCTCTCATATAGCAGCAGGCTTATTTGGGGCATCTAACTTCTTGAGTATTGAATAATTAATTGCAGAGAATGGTGAATAGGCGAATATTCGTTCATTTTATGATGATAATAATAATTATATTAAAGCCGACCCCACATCTCACACCTCTATGTTCTTTCCAACACGTGACATGACCATGAGTATGTAATGTACACTATAATATAGTATAAAATGTTTATATATATATATATATATATATATATATATATATATATATATATATATATATATATATATATATATATACACTACAGATTTATGATAGCTTATTGATGTGTATTTGTTTTCTGGAACAAACTAAACTTTTTTTTTTTTTTTTCATTCCTGAGGAGAATGTAGTGAGATAAAGGAGGTCTGTGTGATTATAAAAGCATCTTAAGTAAGAATTAAAAGTAAACTATGAATGAATCCATTTAAGACCAGACCTTTTTATGGGACGTTTGACCTTTCTGTGGCTCTGATCTAATGGATTTACAGATGCATCACTTTCCATTACATTCCAAATACATTACTTTTAAAGTGGTTATGCTAAAAATAATGAAGTAAGTAAACAGTAAAATCTATAAATTTAGATCTTCTAAAAACAATCCAAGCTGAGTAATGCGGTGAGAGAAGAAAACTCCCTTAACTCCCAGAGTGTACAGCTGTGACCTTTGCCCTCTTGGCTGATCTGATGAGAACGTAGCATAGTGGCTGTACATTATATCGGGTTGTAAACAAATCTGTTCTCATGTCTTCTTTTCCTCCATCCGCAGTGGACCAACTACATCCACGGCTGGCAGGATCGCTGGGTCGTGCTGAAGAACAACACTCTGAGTTATTACAAGTCTCAGGACGAGCGGGAGTATGGCTGCAGGGGCTCGCTGTGCCTCAGCAAGGCCGTCATCATGGTAAGCACCCGGACGCGGCGGTCCGACCGGTCAGTCACGTGCTTCATGTCCCGAGTGTGTCACGGTGTAACATTTGGTGCTTTTTGTTTTTAGTTGTAACTATTCTCAGCATAAAAAAAACATCATCTTCACTATACTGTTTCTATGGCGGCTTTGAAAATATCCTAGGTACAACCCGAGAACCCACCCAGAATGTTGCTTCTCTGACACACCACGTGTTTTGTTTTGATTCTCGACACACAAGAAAAGAAGGACCGTCTCCTGAGCTGCCTTTATACTAAGCCGCATTTCTGACAGGATTTCAGATGTACATGTGATCACCATGTCCATTAAGGTGGTAATCATCTGGCTTTTATTTCTGCTGCTCATTTCCCAGAAGGAAAAAGACTTCCATCCTTTTTTTTTCAGCCTTGTATTACTCTTTTGGACAGATCCAGAGTCGCAGAATTACTTCGGTTGGAAATTATCTTCTGCTTCTTTCACAGATAAACTATTCCAGTCTGAATAGGGCTTTAGACATGACCTGTGTGTGTGAGATACAGATAACTGATGTGTTTCTTTTAGAGCAATCTGCATCGTTCCTTCACTCATCAGACCAGGACTATGAAATTCTGAAAGCTTTCTGGCTTGAATTCTTCTTCTTCTTCTTATTTTTATTACTATTATCATAACATGCCATAACAGGATCTGCTACAGAATCTTAAAAGGTTGAACAACACTTTTTGGCTCTGTTACAGAATATTTGTGGCACACTCTGTCGGTGTCCTGTCTGCCATCCTGCAGCAGGAACCTGGTATTGTTTTGCATATCTTTTTATATATCGTCGATTCAGCTGCTCTGGGCTGATGCTTTACTCGGGTTATTGTGATTAATGTGTGAAACTCCTGGATTACACAGCCACCTTCAGCGTAAGTTTGGGTTTAATCCGGCCGGAGTGAAGTCCTCCGTAAACGCTGCAGGGACAGGGATGCTGTCATCAGCTACGGGCAGCCTGCCAGACAGAGACAGACTGTGGCCTATTTCCTCCCATTTGCACTTACACACACGCGCGCACACACACCTGGCAAGCGAGGAACCTCCATAACCTGCAGCAGTGTCATTGTCACCTCGACCCGGCGCTCGACTCCTTATCGCCGTTGGCAAATATTGATGGAGCCGCACGCTCGTCCTTCCACGTGGGAAAGAAATGACAGAAAAGAATGTTATGTTGAAGATTAGCGAGTCAGGTGACTCGGGTTAAGCAGGCCGCACTTTGCTGACACTTTCTCGTGCCAGGTTTAAAGAGACAAAGGAGGGGAACGAGATTAAAATAAAAAAGAAGGAGCAAAGGTTTAGTTGTCATAGAAACAGATTGAGGTAAAGGTTACGGCCTGCAGCCTTTCGCCCCGACGCTTTAATGATTAAACCACGAATCGTAAACCACAGCGGCGATTCTGTCTCCACCGGAGCGTGGCCTAAACTCATGAATACACTCGCGTCTGAAACGTAAGAAAGGCGCATTCGATTCGTTTTAGCCGATCTTAATCGTTTGGTGTGACGAATAAAGAAACAGGGCGTGTGCGTATCCACCAGAAGTTATGTACAGAAAGGAAGTGTGTGCGAAATATTTTTGTAACTCAAAAATGCTAACGTAAATCTCCTAACAAACACTCGGTCCAGAACCAGCGCAGGAGAGCAAACTCACTTTGTAATGACCTTTACTGTTAAAATGACCTGTAAAATGTTTGATTTTTCCACTAAATCAATTAATCCATCATCTTTATTTCTGAATTTTCATCAGTATTGCTAATAAATATTATAAACAGATGGTGAATAGTGTAAATACTCTGATATAATCTGATATACGTGAATAATGGTAGCAAGTTGAACATGCCAGATTTGACTTATAATTCTATTTATATTTATTATTTTGGAATAATAATCTTTCTAAAAGCAAAGGTGCAGATTTCTGGCGGGGAAGATCGGATCGAGATGAAAATGTTACGAGGGGGCGGGGCTTCCTGGGGATGGGTTAATATCGTAGAGCGTGTTTAAAAAAAAAAAAAAAAAAGTCTCTGGAACTGTCCATCATTGCAGGATCTTCAAGAAGAAAGGAGAATATATATTGCATTTTATTTCGATCCTCTGCTAGCTCCACCCCTCTTGACCCTCGTGACGAGTCAGAGATTAGCGCCCCCGAGCTCTGCGCATAAACTTATAGTGCTCTTATTGCTAATCCGTGCAAAGGTACAGATTTTCCGCTGAGGTGCGGTAGTTACGCTTCCCCTGCTGTTTACGTCCAGATGAAGCTCTGGACAGTCGCTAATTCCAGGTCTGAGCCTGACGACTGATGCCCGCTGACACAATGAGCCATATTTGGAAGCTCTGTTGGTCTGTTTACTTTCTCATTGTCCAAAAAAATAAATCATTGAGCACATGATAGCGTCTGGCTGCTGCTGCTTTGTGGCTGCTGTTCTCTCAGTCTTTTGATTCTCTGCCCCGGTTTCCGAGGTGAAGTTTTGCATTTTGGAGTCTGAGGATGAAAATGTTTACAGGCGAGTCAGGGAGCTGGGAGAGGAGAAGAAATGTTTGCGCTTTGCTTGACGTGACTGAACCTGGCTCTTTCTTGGCATGCGCAGGTACATCAGACTCATCAGGTGGAGAAATTCTCCACGTATACGATTCATGCCCAGGATGCGGCCGTTTGTATATCTGTACACAAACGCCTCTGTATTTAGCCCTATTCAGGCCGTATCAGTTTCTCAGACAGCTATGAAATGTCACACACGATGTGAGTGTGTGTGTGTATATGTATGTGTGTGTGTGTATATATATATATATATATATATATATATATATATATATATATATATATATATATATATATATATATATATATATATATATATATATATATATATATATATATATATATATATATATATATATATATATACACACACACACTATAAAGTGTGGCTTTAAGCCTGTAGCTACTCCTCAAACTCACTCCGTCTCATGCAGTTACGGGACAATAATCATTCCCGGTGAAGCAGAATTATGTTAATTCAATGTCTTCATGACGTTTAACATCATTAAACAAAATGCTGTTTGTGGTCATAACGAATGTTTGCGGAAGATCCAGAAAACAGCTTCCTCCGCCTATAAGACTAGCTTTCGTTTGTAGCCTAGCCTACATTTTGTGGGTGTGGCCTTGCAGGAAATGTTTTTTTTGTGCTTCAATCAAGCTAGCGTCTCTGAACTAACTTCATTCTAGCTAGCAAACCTTAAGGCTGACGCATCCGATTAGCAAAAATAACCCGATCAATCGCTCAGTAGGGAGCATCCAGGCTGTGTGTGTGTGTGTGCGTGTTTTTGCTAATGGATGTAAATGTAAAAGCAGCTTCCTGTAGCATTTTTCAGCGTGTGATTTCTGAGCGCTGTACTAGGCCGGAGTAATGGACGTCGATAGCGAGGTAGAGACGAGGCTATGTATAGATGAGGCTCTGCAGAACTCTCTAGACTGTCTGCCTCTCTTTAATGAGCTCTAGCAGGCCAGCGGCGGAAAAGCCGACGCTGATCATCATTACCCTCCGATGCGCCGGAGGAATCGAATGGGACGTGATTGCATTTGGTGTCAGTGCGATGACCGGCTTCACGGACAGGGAGAAGAGGCCTGCTGGGAAAGCACAGGGTTCAGATGCTTTAACAAGAAGCCATGTCCTGATCATCTGCAGCAATAACATTAATTTCAGAGTCGTTATGTTATTATCCATTGATGGAGAAATTATACGTTTCTTCTCCAGAGCTCCAGTGCCGTCTCAAACAGTCACATGTTTTTGGTTGTTTTGGAAACGTGGTGGAGAAAACAAGGTAGCTAATGTAATCTGCAATGAGGATGGGTGCGTAGCTTTACCTCGATCTGTCCTCACGTCAAAATCCAATCTGTTTAACTAGCAGTTTTATATTTTCTCTAAGTCTCTTGCGCTGGATTTCTCGCTAATGAATCCACCTAGCGTAAACCGTCTGGCTAAATCTTGGACATGTTCAGCTAAAGAACATCGTGAAATGCGAAGGTTTAAACGTACACCGAATGTAACCGTTTGTTTTCAGTTTTTTCTGTCAGTTAGAACTAATGCTAACGTTTATTTTCATGTCTTAGATCTTGAACATACTCGTTTGCTATGTGTTTAAAACTAGAAAACAAAACAAAACAACGGATTGTTGCTTGTTCTGACAGGAAATCTGCTTGTCTTGAGACCTGTAAGTTATTGCGAAAGTTTACACAAACATGCTTATTATAAAAGTTTATTCTGGCTCTGGTTTCTACCCCGTTACAGATAACAAATAACGTCCTGTCAGCTCTCGAGGCGTAAAAACCTCTCAAGCTTCTACAGGAACGTTTTAGTGTCCTTGCGAGATAAATCCCTTCTGCGCATGCTTAGTTTAGTCGGTTTGCAAAAGAAAAGAAAAAAAGCTCAAAGGTCGGCGAAGCCAAAGTACGTTGATCACAGTCGTGTTTGTACACTCGTTATGACCAGAAGTCACCTTCTGCTTGACGCTTAAACAACAGTCGCTAGGTAGCTTGCTGGATGCTGAGGTATCATGGGATTCTAGTGAAGTTTTATGCAAATTAGTTCTTACGTGCTACAATGTTAACCCATCCCCGGGAAGCCTAGCCAACTGCTAACGTTTTTGTCTCGATTCGATTTTCCCGCCAGAAATCTGCTTTCAGAAGGCAGTGTTTATTACACCAAAGTAATAAACATAAATAGAAGTATAAATAAAATCTGTCAGTGTACGCTCGACTTTGCTAACATTATTCGCGTATATCGGTGTTTATTAACATTAAGCATGTATTTACACTATTCACCACCACTTTATCATATTTATTAGCGATCCTAATCAAAATTGCTCTTTTTTTTTTCAGTTAATTGATCCAAATGACGAGCTCAAACGATTTCTCAGAACAATTTTCTTTCAGTCCCCCCTCGCGACTTCAGTTCCTTCTTGTCGCTAGTTCTCATTTAGCACTCGGAAATGGACGTACGACGTTGATGTGCCTCAACCACAACAACGAAACCCTGGCCAGTGCACACATACCAGTGAGAACATTAGCGGTGTCTACACACTAGACACCCCGATGTGTCACTCGCTAGCGTCTCCTAGCAACGAATCCGAGTCTCCGCCCCTTTTTCACTCCATCTACAGAACACTTAAATAAAACAATAGCGCATTCAAGCCGTGGTTCTGGACAAGGGCGGAGCCCCGTGTGTCGGGTTCTGCTCGCGCTGTGAGAAACAAAAGCTTTCCTAATCGCTCGCTCGCCTGCTCCACTTTCATCTCAACAATGTCACGGCGTACGCCCAGAATCAGACTCGCGTGAAAAGGATTTAACAAAAAAACGCTGGAGAGAGGTGAGAAGGTCTTTAGTTTCTTGCACACTTTTCTTGAACTGCACAACACAAGCCTGCTTCAGGTGTTGAAGCTGCGGAGGACTCTCTCCATTTTCCTGTCATTTTTTTTTCTTCTTAAAGACGCCCTTTTTTCTGGATGAGTCTCTGAGACACCGATGTCTTTGCCGCAGTAGCCGCAGTAGGTTGAGATTGCTCAGGGGTTGGGCAGGTCGACACAAACACACTCCAGCAGCTGTTTAAAGTGCTGCTTATCACATGTTTGGACGGGGGGGGGGGGGGGGGGTTGTTTTTTTTTTTTTTTGAGAAAAGAGCGAGGGAGGGAAAGGTAGAGGGGAGGGAAAGATATCTGACAGGATGGGAAAAAGATGGAAGGTTACAAAGAGGTTAGATGAAGCGATAGTGCAGGAGGAAGAAACATGGAAACATGAAAGGAGAGTCTTAATCTTAAACGTGGTGTGTCGACTTACACACACACACACACTTTTCCTGGAGTTGATGGGAAGTGAAATAAATCACAACACAACATACCACACCCTCTCCCCCTCCAGGAATCCCTGCTGTGTAGGTAGGGGTGTGTGTGTGTGTGTGGTGTGTGTTTGCATTTCTGTGCTCCGTGGGCGTGTGTGTGTGTGTGGAGGTAATGCTTCAGCGCTCAAACACTGCAGAGCCTCAGTTCAGCCTTGTTCATGCTGATCCGGCGCTTCACTTCCTCGTCACTCGAGTGCTGTTAAAGGCGCAGTGCATCTTTATCGAATAACTGCTTGAAAACTTCAGACAGCTCTTCAGCAGCTCCTCGGTGATGTCAGATGAAGAAGTGAGCCGAAGTTTTGTTTTGAAATAATTCTTAAAGAGCTTCCTGGATGATGTGCGGATGTTGGTGGTCAAGAGCATGGGGTTCCACTGAGACCCAGATAGTAGATGCATTATACTGCAACAGTACGGAGAACTTTGCTAAGAATAAAAAAAAAAAACTTGCCGCCCCTTTAATGTTGTTTAGGCGTGGCCTCTGTGCATTAGTTGTAGTGAAGGAGGCGTGGCTTCTGTGCTTCAGTCTTATTGAAGGAGGCGTGGCTTCAGTCTTAGTGAAGGAGGCGTGGCTTCTGTGCTGCAGTCTTAGTGAAGGAGGCTTGGCTTCTGTGCTTCAGTCTTAGTGAAGGAGGCGGGGCTTTTGTGCTTCAGTCTTAGTGAAGGAGGCGGGGCTTCTGTGCTTCAGTCTTAGTGAAGGAGGCGGGGCTTCTGTGCTTCAGTCTTAGTGAAGGAGGCGGGGCTTCTGTGCTTCAGTCTTAGTGAAGGAGGCGGGGCTTCTGTGCTTCAGTCTTAGTGAAGGAGGCGGGGCTTCTGTGCTTCAGTCTCGGTGAAGGAGACGTGGATTCTGTGTCTGACCAGCAGCCTGAGGAACACGTTTTGAAGAGCTTCATGGTTAATTCCTGGTTGTTGGTGGTCCAGGGCATGGGGATCCACCAAGATCTAGACATATTACAATGCAACAGTACGAAGAATTTAAGAATTTTAAAACAAAAAACATCCTTACTTAAGTCATTTATCGCCCCTTTAATGTTGTTTTGGTCAGAATGCAAACTACATTAACAGTGTGATGAACTAATTTGTGTGTGTGTGTGTGTGTGTAACCATGCTCCTTACCTATAAAAGTGTTGTTGTTGTTTTTTATTTTGTTTATTTCCCCTCCTCTTGCTCTCTCTCTTCCTGTACATTGTTTGGCCTGCACTGACGCAGAACCCAGAACGCACCACATCTCCAGTCCGTATGAAACGCTGCTCAATTCCGTAACCTGAGATCAGATTCACAGATTAGCAAACGGTCAACAGCGTAGCATGCATCCGAAACAGGAAGTGCCGTGGCGAGGTGAAACGCTCATTATTTAGGGTGGAAGGACATGTTAGTGACATATTTACAGCCCAGCGAGACTCCGCCCTCCTTTTCAACATTATCAACCTAAAACACATGCTGACCAGAGAACTCGCCAGAACTCGGGGGCTTAAAGAACGCCTCCTTTTTTTATAGGATAAACAGACAGTGTGGGAGAAAAACAGACTTCCATAAGGCGCAGTTGATGAAGAACAGATGGGGGAGTGGTCCAACGTTTCGGGTTGTTGTTTATTTGGGTAACGCGGGTTTTGTGTATCAAACATTCTAAAAAGTGGTTCCTGGGTGGAGGAGGCGTGGCTTCTATGAAAAAGTGTTGCATTTTTGTATGTGTCTGTATGAGAGGTGGAGGTGTGGTGATTGTGCCTCCTGATCAGTGAAGGAGGTGTGGCTTCTGTTCTCATTTCCAGTGCAGGAGGTGTGGCTTCTTTGCTTCAGTCTCTGTGAAAGAGGCATGGCTTCTTTGTTTCAGTTAAAGTAAAGGAGGCATGGCTGCTTTGCCACAGTCTCGGTAAAGGAGGTGTGGCTTCTGTGCTTCAATCTTAGTGAAGGCGGTATGGTTTCTGTGGCTCAGTCTCAGTAAAGGAGGCGTGGCTTCTGTGCTTCAATCTTAGTGAAGGCGTGGCTTCTGTGCTTCAATCTTAGTGAAGGAGGTGTGGCTTCTGTGGCTCAGTCTCAGTAAAGGAGGTGTGGCTTCTATTCTTGTCAGTTACAGTGAAGGTCTTGATTAATCTCTTTTTTGCTTTGCATCCAATTTCCAAGTAGACATTAAACCCTCCTTCTGGAACATCGCAGCTTCATCCGAAAACATTCCTGCCTTTCTTTTTTCAGGATCAGTTCAGGTGATGGTTAACGGTTGCTTTTCAAGTGAAGCTTCCGCAGCTGCTCCGATCCGAACGCAGCGGTTGAACTCGTTTATTTAGCAATAAGTGTCTGAGATTTTACAGCTGGAGTGAGAGTGAGAGTGAGAGGGGGAGGGAGAGAAAGAGAGAGCGAGAGAGACGTAAGAGAGTAGGAAATGTTGGGAGCTTTAGGGAAAGATAAGTGAAGGTCACTGTCTTGTGAGTCAGGAGTCTTATAAAGAAATGCTTATATTTATTCATTTATTTGTTTGTTTATTTATTTATTAAAAAAGGGTTTTTTTTGTGCGTGTGTGTGTGTGTGGTGGCACATTGCAGCGCGATTTAAACGCACAGTTGAGTTAAACGCAGGACCGATTAAGCCAGGAATATACACACACACACACACTCTTACTCTGTCCATATTGACTTGCTGAATATTTAATAAAGGCTCAGCTGTTTGTAGACAGGGCTGCTGAATTCGTAGTTTGAGGGTCAAGAGCATTTTAAAAAGTCAATGTGTGTGTTTGTGTGAGAGAGAGAGAGAGAGAGAGAGAGAGAGAGAGAGAGAGAGAAAATTGTGGTTGAGTTTTGTTTTTTTTCAAGAGGTGTGTGCAAACTGGAGCCTGCCAAAACCTCAGAGTAGTGATAAAAAACAGACCAGTCTCAGTGTGTGTGTGTGTGTGTGTGTTTGCCTGCACTGTCACATGTTTAAACCTGGGCCTGCTCCAGAGCTGAGCTTGTTTTGCTATTCATTTAGTGGGGTTTGGTTCTACTACAGTACTGTTACAGCACATCTGCACACCAGCGCGCGCACACACACACACACACTCGTGTACACACACACACTCTTGTATACTTTCTCATACATACACTCTTGCACACACACTCAAACACACACAGACTCTCAGAAAACACAATCATACACACACACTCCCCCGCCCTCTCTCTCTCTCTCTCTCTCTCTCTCTCTCTCTCTCTCTCTCTCTCTCACACACCCCTCTAACTCTCTCCTTTTCCTCTCATTGACCTTTACCCTGTTTGCACTTTGCCCTAATTAGTGCCTCCTCCTCACTGAACGCACCTGATTCAGCTCACCAGCTGATTAGGAAGCTGTTTATCAGCTGGACTGCGTGAGTCAGAGTGTGTTCCTGAGCTCCGGGTACGACTCTGCTGCTTTATAGATCCTTTACTCCTAATACACATCGATACAGCTCGCTAAATCCTGCACTCGCAGACAAAAAGTGTTTCTTTTTCAATTCATGAATTCAACTAGCAACGTTTGCGCGTGACTCTCTTACGCGACAAATCCAAACACTCTGCTTCCTGTGGTCCGACTTTTCTTCAGTTCCCTACTCGCCACTTTGGCTCCCACCTGCCCTGGAGAAGCTGGAGCTCTGATGCTAGTACCTTTAGTTAGGTTTGCTAGTGTGGGAAGCTAGTAACAAAGCTAAGCACGCCACGCAAACCCCCAAGATAGGCCACGCCCACAAGAGAAGTCTCACGTCATTGTGAATGAAGGTCGCGTTAACGTGCCGAATGTTTGTTTGTTTGAGATGTACCGAAGTCTGAAGCTTTGGTTTAGCCTAGTTTAATTTTTATCCTGTTAGTGTTTCCGTACTGAATCGCTGTATTGTTTCCTGACACTGTTTTTTTTTTCTGTAATAAGAAACCTTGGGAACTTTATTAACCCATTAAAAAATTTGCTTCAGGCGCTGGACTGGACCAGACGTGTTCCATGTTGTGGAAATGGCTCTGTGTGTGTGTGTGTGTGTGAGAGATATTGAGCACGTGCACACACAGCTGCGGCGTCTCGGTTATCACATGAACCCGGTTCTGGAGTTCTCCAACAGGTCCGTGTGAAGGTGAGAAAGGGGCGTCGGCTCGCTCTCGACTCGTAAATCAGGACGCGGCTCTGACTTCATTTCTTAACATCGAGGTTTTAAGGAAGTGATGAAATTCAGGACTCTTTTTGGTATTTGAAGCAGGAAACTCTTTCCTTTTCCTGTGTTGCTCCTTCCTGTGTGTTCACGCGTGTTAGAGGTCACATCCTGCACTCCGGAGACGGTGGATCTATTTCTCTTCGCTTTTACTAACTCAAGCTGCATTTAAATTTTTATTAATATTGAAATAGATTTGATTATTTATGAATCCCCCGCGGGCTGAGCAACCGATCGCGGTGTGTTAGCACTACGGTGGGTGTGTGTGTGTGTGTGTGTGTGTGATACGCAAGATGAAGCGGTCTTGAACTCAAGTTTATTAAAAAGTCGGCAAATTTCTTAGTTTTACGTAAAAAACAATAAACGTTTTGTTTAAACATACTGTAACGCTGAATCTGTTACGGCTTCCTGTTCGTTACATAGTCGCACGACGTAGGAGATAATGGACAGAACACATGGATTTTGAAATTCGGACTTAAGTGTCAATTGTTTAAGGAAGTAATAACATTTTATATGAAGTGTTTTAATCGACGACATGCCGAGTATTATAACACTTTCTAATTAATATATAACGTGATGCGTCCACAGGATAGACAAGACTTCCTTTTATTACACGTTAAAACAACGATAAACAATCGTTCCATTGGCAGTGTCTCTCTCTCTCTCTCTCTCATATTCTCTCTTCCTCTTTCTCTTTCTCTCTATTTCTTTCACTCTGTGTCTCTTTCTCACTATTTCGTTCTCTCTCTCTCTCTGTCTTTCTCTGTTGTTCTCTCTCTCTCACTCTTACGTTTTTCCTTTATTTCTGAAACAGTCGGATGTTTATTATAAGTCTCTTATATGGATTATATAGAGCTTTCACAGTACAAATCCCTGTGTACGAACGGTTACTATGGAATGCCAACGTTATTAAAACCTGCGTGTTAATGGAAGTCTGTCAATATTGCTCATGTTACAAGCTGTACAATAGTGTAATAACACAAAGTAACACAAAGTCCTGTGTGTGTACAATAACTATCAGAATCAAGAAATTGTCAGGCGTGGTAGAGACTTTAAAATACGTAAAAGGAAAACCGTTAGCTTTTAAAAATATAATGACGTAGCAACACGAAGAAGGTTTTGCCCACCAGTGAGACTCGGTGTTTGTTTAAAACGTTTAGCTTGGTGTCTTCTTGGCCCAAAACCAGTGCTCAGAACCTGACGTGATTACCGCGTGTAATCCGGGGACCTGCTCTGAACAACACTTCAGCCTTCGATTGTTGGGTTTTTCCCCTTAAACACAAAATTAATGCTAATGTAAGTTATGTGCCATGCTTTTGATTGTACTTTTGTTCCATGGCTTCGTCGAAACCGCAAACTA
This sequence comes from Hemibagrus guttatus, assembly GCA_033459395.1. Classification (NCBI taxonomy): domain Eukaryota; kingdom Metazoa; phylum Chordata; class Actinopteri; order Siluriformes; family Bagridae; genus Hemibagrus; species Hemibagrus guttatus. Next base: position 2,463,866 of record JAUCMX010000014.1, on the reverse strand, counting down.
AACAATACACCGATGTCACGACGTTTTACTAAATTTCACACACTATTCCGTTTAGCAGGACACGGTTTTTTGGACGCTGAACATCTCCATAGAAGTGCAGGATTGCCAGCGAGTCTTCCCTTCTTGCGTTCAAGCTCACTTTGTACCGGTAGAGAACTGAATCGTGTCCCGATTCCTGACGTTCGTACCGTATACGGAAACGTTTTAGCGGGATTTCAAGTTAGGGTTTTGTTTTGTTTTTTGTTTTTCAGTGGGAAATGAAGTTCATAAAACTCTCGATGCTCATCGCTTATTTAGAGCGTAATATACATATTACGTGTGTAATGATTGAACTTTTTACATTTGACATGCGTTGGATCTAAACAAGCACGTGCAGGATGCTCGCAACAGCGCGATTCTCAACGAATTCTCGATTCTGATTGGCTGGAAGTTGAGGAGTCATTTTCTGATGAATCGTTCTGGCTCCATTCACAAGTATAACAGGTTTGTATTAATGACCTCTTAAATGGTTAGTAGAACAGATGCATTACATAATCGACTGCTAAACGATTTTATTTAACAAAGTAGTGTTAATCATTTTGGGGAGGAGTCTCCAGAGTCAGTGCTTTGAAGCAGTCAGAGGTTAAAGTTTATGAGGTTTTCCGCTATGGGAAAGTCTTCAGAGACAGAAACAGGTTTCTTGATCATGTGACAAGCTACATTTTTTAGCTGCTGTAGCGCACGTGAGAACAGGAACTAGTCACTCGCACGTCACGTAACTATAAACGGATAAAACATCCTCTAAAAGTCAGAATTTCTACGCAGGACCTCTGGTCTCCTTACCCCCGAGTTTAGCAAAAGTTCTTGCTATTCTTGCTTTTATTCTTACTGTACTTCTCACTTTTCTTTTCTTCTTTTCTTCCTCTTTTTTTGTTTCCCTTTTTTTCCTCTCAATTTCATCCGTCAGTCTAATGTGGATCCTGTTTTATTTTTATTCGTGCAAATAATCGCTTTTAATTCCTTTTCATTTGAATTGATATCAGTAAGGGCATTGGTGGCTCAGTGGTAGGTTTCTCGCCTATCATGTGGAAGACCCGGGTTCAATTCCCAACCAATGCCTAATGTAGTGCCGGTCTTAAGCCCGGAAAAATGGGAGGGTTGCGTCAGTAAAGGCATCCGGCATAAAACCTGTGCCGGGTTGGTCCGCTGTGGCGACCCCAAACGGAGCAGCCGAAAGCAAGCATTTGAATTGATATCAGGAGGCGTACACTGTTTCGGTTCATCAGCTGGTTTGTAAACCAAGCACACACACATATACACTCCAATACAGTCAGTTCTATGATTCATCAGCTTTCCGATTTTCCCGGAAGATGACTAGGCTCATTAGTACTGCCTGGTTCTTACATTACACACTTCTCACTCTTAGTCTTAGACTCCAGAAAGGAAATCTCTGGATAGCTCTGGAGTCTCATCATGCTTTTAATCACCAAAAACAACTGATAAGTGCATCGTCGACCGTTTGACTCGTTTTACCAGAAGCTGAAAATGGAATTTGTGCCCATTTTAGGGGCTTCCCCTGTTCCACACTGAATTATTTCGCGCTCCTACCCTCCGTCCTACTGGTTAAAGTCTCAAACGAAAGTAGACACTTGGGCCTTTGTGCAGTTTTCAGAAGTATTTCTGGTTTAATCTCTGCACCAATATTATTGTAGAGCACTAGGAATTGTTTGCCCAGCACGAGGCTCCCAAACCCATCCCACTTCCTATCGCCATATTCCCAAGCAGCTAAACACAGAGATACTCTACATACAGAAACCCAACGGTGACCTGATTAATCTTATAAACAGGCTTGCGGCGATAAAATTGTTTATCCGAGAAGTGCAAAACAAAATAACAAATCTAAAAAAACAAAAGGACAATTCAGACAAACTGGAAAAGGTAGGTATAGCGTGCGAATGGAATTCTTACCGCTGATTGGACGAGACATCTGTCACTCAAGATCTACATGAAGTAGGTAGGAAATTGTGGATCTAACTTTATTCCTTGTACATGTGTGGAGTTCTGCGTTCACTTGAAACCATTTTAAAGAAAATAACAAACATATATATTTATCTTTAGAAGAAAATGGAATTCATTCAGCGCTACTTTGAGGAAGGACGTTTCGTATGGCGTGATTTTGGATATACTGATAGCGTATCATGGCGTAAAGATTAGTTTGCGATCTCTAAAAACACACCAAGAATGTTTGGAAGACCAAACTATTCCAGATTAAAGGATGTAAGGAGCGCTATAAGAGCAGAGCTGCGTTCATACACACACCAATCCACTTTCTACTGCTGCAGCCTGCTGGACTTCCTGTATATCCTGTCTCGTCCAATCAGGGGGAAGAATTCCATTTGCAAACTTTACCTACCTTTTAATGTTTTGTCTAATTCGTCCTTGTGTTTCCGGATTTGTTATTGTGCTTTTGGATTTGTTGTCGCGTTTCCGGATTTGTTTTTTTTCCGCATTTTATTTTGTTTTGCACTTCTTGGCCACCCTATAATCCTGCTTAAAAATGCCCGATTAGTCGAGTTCACCACTGACAGGGTTCAGCATCACTGCAGCAAACAAAACACTGCTAAATATGTCAATTCAAATCTAAACAAAATTCCTGTTCAAACGCGAGCTTTCCAGCTCTTTATTCAGCGTGTTTACACTGCCGAGATGTTCTATCTCAGGTCTGTACTGATGATTGATGTTTTTTTTGCTCAGCGTGTTCCTGCTGCCCACCCCGACCCTTTTTTTTTTTTTTTTTTTTTTTTTTTTTCCGTTCCCAACCCTCACCATCAGATGTGACGTCCAGGCTGAAAATAAACCCTGGCGAAGAAAAATAATTAAAGCACGAATTCAAGCCTCCAGCTGTGCTTTTAAGGGTTTCCCCTAGCGATGGCTAATCCGTTTCTCCTCCAGCCTGCTGATGTGCTCCGATTCTTCTCAGTAGGTCACACCGACAGTCTGGTGACGGCGTTTCTGTCGTTTGCAAGGTGGAGTCTCTGTCTAACAGTGGAGTATTGTCTGCCATTAGTGCGCTCTAGGTTTAGCGGTTCTGATGCAGAACCCATGACCACAAGACCAGAGCACTGGCAGGGGATCATGGGAGTGCACTTAGCTGTTCTGCTGTCCTTACACCGCTAAGCCGGCGATCGAGGCTGTAACTCGGACGAAAATTAAAAACAAACATCAGACTCGGGTAGGGGGTGTGGCCTGGAGCTTAAAGGTAGAAATGCAGACAAAGTTTGTCCCCAACTGTATAACGGGATCAGAAAATCATAGATTCTACAGCTAAAACATAAAAAAGCTACCACCTCTGCTCCAAAGTTGCCTCTAATTGTTTTTCTTGCTGAACAAAACCTCTTTCTTTTGGCCACAGTCGTAAATGTTGCGGCTACGCTCGTTAGCGTTACTCAGCAAGCCTGGCATGGTGTTTCTCCCAGGATTGTTTTGACTTGGTTCCTGTTTTTGGAGCTTATAAATATAAGGAAAAATAAGAAAAATGTTACGAGATTTAAGTAGGTGCACCTATGGCTGGTAGAAGTTACACCACAATCAAAGTGTCAACGTTCTGTGTGGATTTAATCATTTTTTATCCCGCATGGAAGAATCATCAGAAGATCCTGAAATCCTTTACACCTTCATCATTAGTCTCTGATAACCTGATCTTACAAGGTTTTTTTTTAATTTTCATTCGTAATTAAAATTTCTCTTTCTCTCTCTCTCTCTCTCTCTCTCTCTCTCTCTCTCTCCACAGCCCCATGAGTTTGATGAGTGCAGGTTGGACATCAGTGTTAATGACAGCGTGTGGTACCTGAGGGCTCAGGACCCGGACCACCGTCACCAGTGGATCGACTCCATCGAGCAGCACAGGGTGAGTCCGACTTCACTACATCCACACTTCCCCTAAACTCAGGTTCACACTAGAGTGACGTGCAGAAGGCTTTAGTGTAGAAGTCCCTGGACGTGTATTAAAACCTCTTCTGTATTTTGTACCACATTGATGGAGTCTGATTGGTTGGCGCATAGTGATGTAATACTTACTTGTAATATCCCAGAGATATCCTCACCACTTATTTGCAACACTCTTTTGTTGTGCCATGAGTTCAATGTCTTAGCAAAGCTAAGTTTTAAAAATTAAAGATATAAATAATAGAAAATAAGACAGTATGTCATTCGCTCTACATTCTGTGCTTATAAATGTGTTATAAAGGCACTATATAGGTCCCTTTAAATAAAATGCAAAAAAAAAAAAAAAACAACCTCTCCTGCGGTACTGCTGAGGTTTTCGCCCTGCTCTGGACTCCTGTCTGGGCCATCTGCCTTCTGACACTGCCCCGACGATGTCATCCTGTGAATGTTGCTATGGAGATTGTGTTGCCGAGGGGAACCGAGAGTCATCGTTACCGAGCTCGTTTCAGTGCCTGGACGTGTGGCTTTTACCAACACTGGAAGATTTTCTTTCTGCGACTTTGTGTCAAGTCACGTAGACTGAGAGAGGATAAATGTGCCGTGTTCGGGTTTAGTATTAATAATAATAATAATAATAATAATAATAATTTTATTTATTTATTTATTTTTTAGCTCAGGTGTGTCTTGCTTTTTTTTTTTTTTTTTTTTTTTTTTTTTATTTTTTTATTATTTATTTATTTTTTTTTTTTTATTTTTTTAATTATTTTTTAAAAATTATTTATTTACAAATACTGGAAAATTTTCTTTCTGCAACTTTGTGTCAAGTCTCATAGACTGAGAGGATAAATGTGCCGTTTTTGGGTTTTTTATTATTTATTTTTTTTTTTTAAAACTTACTTACTTACTTACTTTTAGCTCAGGTGAGTCCTGCATATAAGAAATATATATATTTCAAATTATTTATTTAATGTATGTTTAATAATTTAATATTTTAGGGAAGAAAAAGCACACTGATGACGTTAAGTCACTCCTTTTTAAAAAAAAAATTTAATAAATTTAGCTGACAACAAAAAACTAAAATAAGCTTTATGGTTTTTAAAATTATTACATCATTTTAAAATTTCATGAAAGTGTGTGACCATTTTTTAGACTCTGTGCATCAGGGGTTTTTTTTATAAAAAAAAATACTGCCTCAAATTTATTTCAAAAGCTAATATATTTTTTATTTATTTATTTTTTTAATAAATTTTTTTATTTTTTTTTTCCCCCTCTACGCTGAAATTTGGTGCATTCCTACGTTTTTCCATGTTGTGTACAGATCCGGTTTGTCGAGTGGGCGTGGTTGAATGGTGTCTAATACAGTTGGTCACTAAGGCTGGATTAAACTTGTTTTAAATTACAGAGCATGCCACTGCTGGTTGCCTGCTGTCTTTTACAGCCTCGCTTGTGCAGCTTTAATTATTTAATTAAATTTAATTAGGGTTTTGAATTGAACACCTCTCACCTCGTCACGGAGTCTTCAATCCTACTGACAGGTCTGTTTTGGAACAAGAAAAACGATAAAGCAAAGGGAACTGAAGAATTTTTTGATCTAAACCCTCCTGACTATCTGAGTGGGTGTGGCCTAATATTATAATGAGTTTGCTTAATTGACAACTTCAGTATGCAACTGTGCTTTCTCTGTGTGTGTGTGTGTGTGTGGTCTTGGTGTGATGGGCTGGGAGGAGTACCTTGTGGGGTGACATTGCTATTGAAAAAACACACACACACACACACACACACACACACACACACACACACTCTTTTCATAAACACTTTACTAACACAATAGGTATATCATTTGGAGGAAAAGGCAAAAGTGTGTGTGTGTTTCCCCTGGTGTTAGCTGCCAAAAAAAGAGCCCTGTGTGTGTTGGGGTGCGGCCATATTACTGCACAATAACACACTTAAGCAATTGTGCATGTGTATATATGTACACACACACTTGTGCGTCTGTATGCCTGTTTCTGTCCCATACCCCCCCCCCCTCTCTCTCTCTCTCTCTCTTTTTTTCTCTCCTCTCTCTCTCTCTCTCTCTCTCTCTCTCTCTCTCTCTCTCTCTCTCTTTCCATTTCCCTTGTTGTCGTCTCATCATAGTCTAATGTGCGTTTATTCTTTCTTCTTTCTTTCTAGAGAGAGAGGGTCATGCTAATGTAGATCACATGAAAGAACAAAAGCCCGAGGAGCCTTCAAGTGGCACATACACACTGGGGGAAAAAAAGATTCCTTGATTTAATCTGAAGGGGGGTGTGTGTGTGCGTGTGTGTGTAGGAGGATGTGCATGTGTGAGATTAATGAAGTCCAACCAGATTCAGATTAAACACATTTCATCTTTTATTTACTTTAGCAAATTATAAAGTGCCTGAGCTTTATGTCGTAGACCACACACACACACACACACCCTCTCTCTCTCTCTCTCCC
>JAUCMX010000014.1:2355047-2452547 GCA_033459395.1 Hemibagrus guttatus | reverse complement strand
TGGACCAACTGGTCCGCACAACAACTGGGCAAACGTTTTACGCCGGATGCCCTTCCTGACGCAACCCTCCCATTTTTCCGGGCTTGGGACCGGCACTGCATCCAGTGGCTGGGGTTGAGGCATTGGCTGGAATCGAACCCGGGCCTTTCGCATGATGGGCGAGTAACCTACCACTGAGCCACCAATGCCCCTAAAGACTTGCTAGTAGAAAGCTGCTAAAACAACATGACGAAATTTTCTCAAGAAAACAGGAATATCTGACCGTTTTGGCTGGACCCTATGAGGATGACTGATTGATTAAATTTTAAAATTGGTTCTGAAACACTGCAACTTACACTTCTGCATTTCTAACACAAAAAATTTGTATAGACATTTTAGTGAGCGCATTAATAAAAGGTGTGTGTGTGTGTAGGTGTACAGGAGAGAGGTCGAGGAGAATGGCATCGTGTTGGACCCCCTGAAAGCTACACACGCAGTGAAAGGTGTTACAGGTCACGAGGTGTGCCATTACTTCTGGGATACAGAGGTCCGCAACGACTGGGAAAGTGGGTCCACACACACACACACATATATATATATATATATATATATATATATATATATACAGTGGGGCAAAAAAGTATTTAGTCAGCCACCAATTGTGCAAGTTCTCCTACTTAAAAAGATGAGAGAGGCCTGTAATTTTCATCATAGGTACACTTCAACTATGAGAGACAGAATGAGAAAAAAAAAATCCAGAAAATCACATTGGCTGATTTTTAAATAATTTATTTGCAAGTTATGGTGGAAAATAAGTATTTGGTCAATAACAAAAGTTCATCTCAATACTTTGTTATATACCCTTTGTTGGCAATGACAGAGGTCAAACGTTTTCTGTAAGTCGCCACAAGGTGTTTACACACTGTTGCTGGTAGTTTGGCCCATTCCTCCATGCAGATCTCCTCTAGAGCAGTGATGTTTTGGGGCTGTCGCTGGGCAACACGGATTTTCAACTCCCTCCAAAGATTTTCTATGGGGTTGAGATCTGGAGACTGGCTAGGCCACTCCAGGACCTTGAAATGCTTCTTACGAAGCCACTCCTTCGTTGCCCGGGCGGTGTGTTTGGGATCATTGTCATGCTGAAAGACCCAGCCATGTTTCATCTTCAATGCCCTTGCTGATGGAAGGAGGTTTTTACTCAAAATCTCACGATACATGGCCCCATTCATTCTTTCCTTTACACGGATCAGTCGTCCTGGTCCCTTTGCAGAAAAACAGCCCCAAAGCATGATGTTTCCACCCCCATGCTTCACAGTAGGTATGGTGTTCTTTGGCGGCAACTCAGCATTCTTTCTCCTCCAAACACGACAAGTCGAGTTTTTACCAAAAAGTTCTATTTTGGTTTCATCTGACCATATGACATTCTCCCAATCCTCTTCTGGATCATCCAAATGCTCTCTAGCAAACTTCAGACGGGCCCGGACATGTACTGGCTTAAGCAGGGGGACACGTCTGGCACTGCAGGATTTGAGTCCCTGGCGGCGTAGTGTGTTACTGATGGTAGCCTTTGTTACTTTGGTCCCAGCTCTCTGCAGGTCATTCACTAGGTCCCCCCGTGTGGTTCTGGGATTTTTGCTCACCGTTCTTGTGATCATTTTGACCCCACGGGGTGAGACCTTGCGTGGAGCCCCAGATCGAGGGAGATTATCAGTGGTCTTGTATGTCTTCCATTTTCTAATAATTGCTCCCACAGTTGATTTCTTCACACCAAGCTGCTTACCTATTGCAGATTCAGTCTTCCCAGCCTGGTGCAGGTCTACAATTTTGTTTCTGGTGTCCTTTGACAACTCTTTGGTCTCGGCCATAGTGGAGTTTGGAGTCTGACTGTTTGAGGTTGTGGACAGGTGTCTTTTATACTGATAACGAGTTCAAACAGGTGCCATTAATACAGGTAACAAGTGGAGGACAGAGGAGCCTCTTAAAGAAGAAGTTACAGGTCTGTGAGAGCCAGAAATCTTGCTTTTTTGTTATTGACCAAATATTTATTTTCCACCATAACTTGCAAATAAATTCTTTAAAAATCAGACAATGTGATTTTCTGGATTTTTTTTTCTCATTCTGTCTCTCATAGTTGAAGTGTACCTATGATGAAAATTACAGGCCTCTCTCATCTTTTTAAGTGGGAGAACTTGCACAATTGGTGGCTGACTAAATACTTTTTTGCCCCACTGTATATATATATATATATATATATATATATATATACACACACCTACACAGCATTGCATAATCAAAGAATCTCTGTCTGTTTCTCTCTCCCTCTCTCTCTGTGTATGTCTTTCTCTCTCCCTCTCTCTCTGTGTATGTCTGTTTTTCTCTCTCTCTGTCTATCTCTCTGTCTTTTTCTCCGCTTGTCTGGCTCTCTGTTTGTCTGTCTGTCTCTCTCTTTCTGTCTGTCTCTCTCTCTCTCGGATAATAAAACTCAGATCTCAGATTTCGGCTCGTTATTGAATTAATACCTTTTTTTTTTTTTTTTTTTTTTTTTTCTTGATGTTCCTCTAATGCACTTTATAAAAACTTTATCATTTTGATCGGCGTTCATTCAAAGTTAAAGCTTCAGTTGAAGTTCATTTGCAGCGGTCATTGTGCATGAGGCCTGAGGGAGGTCCGAGTAAACGCTCCAGCATGGCCTGATCTCTTCTTCACATGATGCTGTAATGCATCATCCACCTGGGGTTCATGCTAACTTCAAAAACATGAGCACGCTAATGAGCACGCTAATGTGGGCAGCTTGTTTATTTTTATTAATTATAATAAATAATTTTTTTTATTCCCAGCTACGGTTGAAAACTTCAGCATAGTGGAGACGTTGTCGGATAACGCCATCATCATCTACCAGACCCATAAGGTGAGCGTCTGACCAGCAGCTCAGCAGCGTGTTAATGACCGAGATGGTTTCTGACTTGCTGATTGGTTTCTGTCCTGCAGAGGGTGTGGCCTGCATCACAGAGAGATGTGCTGTATTTATCGGCCATCCGCAAAATCCTGGCCAGCAACGAGAACGACCCCGATACCTGGATAGTGTGTAACTTTTCAGTCGATCACGACAATGCCCAGGTACACAAAGACGCACACACACACAAACATACACAAATGCACAAACACAAATGCACAAACACACAAACACAAATAAACAAACAGAAACGCACAAAAACACAATGTGTGCTTTCAGTGTGTACACAGCTTTTCTTTCTTTCTTTCTTTCTTTCTTTGATACAGTTATACTAAGTAATAATTCTGTCCATCAGTAATTGAGGATATGTAAATGATCTTGGTTCTGCTTGTTGGACTTATGTGTCAGAGCTGCTTGGGTGACTGACCCTCTCTCCTGATCAGATGATCTGAGGGCAGTTTCTACTTTTTCCTTGTTAAAAAAAATAATAATCCCCGTTTCGTTCCTTTCAGCCGAGCAGCAGATGCGTCCGTGCCAAGATCAACATCGCCATGATCTGCCAGACGCTGGTCAGTCCACCAGAGGGCAACAAGGAGATCAGCAGAGACAACATCCTGTGTAAAATCACATACGTGGCCAACGGTCAGTTACTTCAGCATTTTTATTGTTATTATTATTTATTGTGTTTTATTGTGAGTTGTAATGCTCCTGCCGTGTTGTGAACGTTGTGTTGTTCTGTGGTGCAGTAAACCCCGGAGGCTGGGCTCCCGCATCTGTCCTGAGAGCCGTAGCGAAGCGGGAATACCCCAAATTCCTGAAACGTTTCACCTCCTACGTTCAGGAGAAAACTGCCGGCAAGCCCATCCTCTTCTGAGAGTTCAGGTGAACCTTCCAGAACTTTCTCTCACACAATTTAGTCAAAATGTATTATTTTTTAAAAAAGGCACATAAACTAAATTAACTGCTAACTTTAGGCTTCAACTGGACAGTGTTGCTGCATAGAGCAGTACTGGTGCCGGATGGATGGATGGGTGGATGGATGGATGGATGAGTGGATGGATGGATGAGTGGATGGATGGATGGATGAGTGGATGGATGAGTGGATGGATGGATGGATGAGTGGATGGATGGATGGATGAGTGGATGGATGGATGGATGAGTGGATGGATGAGTGGATGAGTAGTTAGATGTTTGGAAAATATATAGATGATAAGTGGATGGATGGATGAGTAGTTAGATGGATAGAAAATGGATAGATGGAGTGAATGATGGATAGATGGAAGAGTGGATGTATGAGTGGTTAGATGGATGATGGATGGATGGACGGATAAGTTAGTTAAATAGATGGATGGATAAGTAATTAGATGGATGGATGAGTGGATGGATGAGTGGATGGATGGATGAGTGGATGGATGGATGGATGAGTGGATGGATGGATGAGTGGATGGATGAGTGGATGAGTAGTTAGATGTTTGGAAAAAAATATAGATGATTGATAAGTGGATGGATGGATGAGTAGTTAGATGGAGTGAATGATGGATAGATGGAAGAGTGGATGTATGAGTGGTTAGATGGATGATGGATGGATGGACGGATAAGTTAGTTAAATAGATGGATGGATAAGTAATTAGATGTTTGGAAAATAGATAGATGATAAGGGGATGGATGAGTGGTTAGCTAGTAGTTTGGAAGATAGGTGGATGGATGGATGAGTAGTTAGATGGATTGAAAATGGATAGATGGAGTGAATGATGGATAAATAGATGAATAGATAGATGAAAGAGTGAATGGATGAGTAGTTGGGTAGATGTTTGGAAAATAGATGGAGTGAATTATGGATAAATGGATAGATAGATGGATGGATGGATAGATAGATAGATGGACTAGTGGATGGATGAGTGTTTAGATGGATGGCTGGACGAGGAGACTAGGTAGATAGATAGATAGCTCCATGGCCAGATGGATAATTTTTTATATATATATATATATATTAATGTTAGCAACTGATGGATGAAATGATAATAAGAGATGGATGGATAGAAGGAAGCATGGAGGGATGGATGGAGGCTTTATTCAGTGTGTAACAGTGTTTCTTGTTGTGTGCAGATCGTCAGTGTACAGCACTCCCTCTCTACACTCCCAGCTACAGCGGCCCTGAGGAGCTTCTTCTCACTGCAGGCCGTCTTCCTCCTCCTCTTCCTCCTTCTCCTGAATGTTCAGACCCTCGGCTGCCCCCGGAAGCTACCCAGATTACCCACGATCCTCTGCAGCGGCCCTCAGTATAGACGTGCGTCGGCTTTAAGCGTTCCCGAGGCTTTAACCCCTGCAGCGCTCTGAGAGGACACGTTGCCAAATCTCAGCGTCGGTTCTGTAATTTCAGCAGAGATGTATATTGATATTGAGATGTATGTATGTATGTACGTATATGAGATTTACAGAGCAGGTTTATTTAACGGAGCCGAAACGCAGAAGGACAGCTCGCTTTTAGTTTGGCTTTTCATCTGGGTTTTTTTCAGTCTGCACTTCGTTGATTTGATTGGTCCTAGAATTCACTGCTTTTTCCTCCCCCCCATGCTGCTAATTTAAAAAAAAAAAAGGAGGAAAAACTGGCTTGGGTCGGACATTAAAACCATCCTGAATGTTTGTAACTGAACTCAGAGAGGGCTGCCATTGACCTATGACCTACAACATGACCCATGAACGTTGCCTTTTTTTTTTCCATCTCCTTGATGAAGCCCGGATTCCGGTGCTGAAGAGGAGGTTCTGATTTGTCGTTAAATTTTTGTCTCTGGATCCGTTTTTAGTTGTACTTTGTGTACGTCGGAGACACGCTGGCGTACTGTAGCACAATTAAGAATCCGTAGCGATAGACGACAGCGGGATCTTTTTAATACGACGTGGAAACGCTTTACATCTCGATTTACTTGTATATAATTTCTAATTATGGCTTCACGTGCATGGGATTGCTGTCAGCCAATGCTTTTTGCGTGATTCATCCAACTCCACATGCCTTAGAGTCAGGGGTGGGTGGGGTGGGTGAGTGTGTGTGTGTCTGTGTGTGTGCAAATGAGAAGTACGATGAAGTACACACCCAACGGTGTGTGTTTGTGCGGTCGGGACGATCCGATGCGTCGGACGTACGTATAAATCATTAGCGAAGTGCCTCAGTCTCATCACGTGACCTGAGTGTTGCTGATACGAGGTTCCTCCTTTCTCCAAGCGTTAAAGCTCTAAAAAAAAAAAAAAGAGGGGAGTTTAAAGAAAAAAGAGAGGAAAAAAGTCAAGCGTCATTCAGCGATTACACCATAATGTGTTTTTTTTATTTGATTAAACACTAGGCCTGAGTTATCCTTGGCTTTTAGGCAAGTTGAGTTTTCATGGAGCTAAAAGTTCCCACAATGAATCAGGATATTCGTACGTTGCCAAGCACGGACGATTTGCACGTAGCGAGCTGAAAACAGTAAAAAGTGATGAGTAAGCAGCGAAAGAGCGATGGAAGAGCGCCTCCTGAGGGCGAAATGCCATAAATCTAAATCTATCCAATAAAGCAGCTCAGCCACTGCAGAGCACCAGATACACACACTCTCTCTGCAGCCCTTTCTGCTTTCACAGGGTGCCATTACTTTTGCCCCAATTGAACAGCAAGTCATAATTTTAAAGCTTTTGATTTGAAATCGCTCTCGTTCACGTCACGGCGATCACGCGACCTGAAACCGATCGCTCGTTTCATATTAGCGAGTCTCATGCGGAGTTTTACCTAAACATGGACGAGCTAAATTTTTTTCCTAACGAAAGTATTTACGGAATATTTCCTGTGTAAATGCCGCTGCAGACAATTTTTATATTTTCCGTATAGAGTGATTAAACAAGGTTTTTTTTTTTGAGGGGAACGCAAGGTGAAATTGGTGGAAATTGCTAGAATTTGGCTGAAATTGATTGATTTTTTTTTTTTTTTTTTTTTTTATTAAATTATTATTTACAGTGATTTAACGGATATGGTTAATGCGGAGAGCACTCAAATCAGGAGCTCGGAAGCTCGCTCTATAAGAGGCAGAGGACTGTTAGTGACGGATGTTGAGGAAAACGTTGGCCCTCTTCAGTAGCTCGACTCGACACGCGGCTGCTCAACTCCATTCCTTACAGCTGTTGCGTTAAGTTTCGATAACGGTGTCATATCCAGTCCTCTTTTACACGTGAAATAGATGATTTTCTCTGCATTAAATCAACAGCGGTGATGCTGTGACCGTAAATGGCCAATCAGGAGTGGAGTTTTATGTGTGCGTGTGTGTGCATGCGTGCTGAAGAATCGGACGTCCTTCTAATCCCAGTACAGTTTGTTATTTGTTGCATTTGCACTGAATGTAATGTAATGTCGGGAATAAAACCAATGTTTCTGTAAATAAAATAGTTACACTAACAGCGTCTGAACGGAATGAATGCGGGGGGAAAAAGAGTGAAAACGCAGCACTTCTTCTGTCGAGTGTTTCTACAGAAATAAAGAGAAAGACGTCTTACTACAGCGTGTGGTCTGATGATTCGACTCAGGAAGTGAGCGATCTTGCAAGTAAGAGTTTTAAAAACTCTTAAAGAAATGATGCTAAAGTCCGCCAGATATTTCTTCTGTACCAAAAGAGAACCCCATAGACCCACAGTCCCCTTATCCTATCACGTGCCCTTCACTTGCATACTGGATTCTGATAGGCTCTGATGTTTTATGATGTAATAGCACTTCTTTAGGAAGAAATTCACAAATCATACACTATATTTGGGACACCCCTCCAAATCCTTGAATTCAGGGGTTGGGCTCGGCCCCTTAGTTCCAGTGAAAGGAACTCTTAATGCTTCAGCTTCATACCAAGACATTTTGGACAATTTCATGGTCCCAGCTTTGTGGGAACAGTTTGGGGATGACCCCTTCCTGTTCCAACATGACTGCACACCAGTGACCAAAGCAAGGTCCATAAAGACATGGATGAGTGAGTTTGGTGTGGAGGAACTTGACTGACCTGCACAGAGTCCTGACCTCAACCCCACAGAACACCTTTGGGATGAATTAGAGCGGAGACTGCGAGCCAGGCCTTCTCGTCCAACATCAGTGCCTGTCCTCACAAATGCGCTTCTAGAGGAACGGTCAAAAATTCCCATAAACACACTCCTAAACCTTGTGGAAAGCCTTCCCAGAAGAGTTGAAGCTGTTATAGCTGCAAAGGGCGGGACAACTCCATATTACATTCATGTGCATGTAAAGGCAGACGTCCCAAAACTTTTGGTAATATAGTAAAAAGAAGCCAATAGACTCACATTCTCCTTCAGTGGAAAACCTATCAAGTGCCCTTCATTTGCATATTGGATTCTGATAGGCTCTGGTATTTTATGATGTAATAACACTTCCATTTGAATTTTCCTCATATCATATAATAAGCTTAACTTGGTCTTATATAATTCTCATTAGAACAATGTGTTTATATAACAGTCATTTAAATGAGCTCCAATGGACAGTATATATATATATATATATATATATATGTGCAAAATTATTGGCACCCCACAGAATATTCTCAATATTATAAAAGGGGGTGGATTTTTTTTTTTCTTTTTCTTTGTAATCTCACAATATTATTCTCTCAATTCTTTATCCTTTTTCCTTTAGAATATAAACAGGGAATGTTACACACACATCCATTAACACGGAAAAAGAAATTGTTCAGTAGAGACAGAGGGTTGTTGTTGTGCACAAATCAGGATAATGGCTACATCATTGCTTGCGTTATTATTCTTTATAATCCCTGAAAAAGAATCTCATCAAAAATAAAAACATGCATTTAATAACGGTTCACGTTACAGCCGATCTGCATAACAGCGCTGTTATTTATTTATTTATTTTTTGACATTTTTGGCATTTTATAAAACAAACAAACAAAAAAAACGAACATAAATTAATTTAAAATACATTCAATTAAACAATGAGGTTTATGAAGCCAGTCACATGACTACTGGAATTTTCATTTCCAGGATCGGGCAGAACAGCCACGCGCATGTGTGTGTGTGTGTGTGTGTGTGTGACCTGTTATAGCTGCAGAGTTTCGTTCCACAACAACAAACGTAACTGTAAATGGATAAAACGTACCGGGACGGTCTTTAATTCCTTCATTAATCAGTCCGGCTCAGTACGTTCACTTTCAGCCGGTTTGTTCAGTTTTGTTTCTGATCCAGTAAATTAAACACACTTTCATTCCACACTCTGACCTTTAGCACGCACACACACGCACACACACGCACACACACACACAAAACTATCAGTCCGAAGCAGGCATCTCTTAACGGATTCAGAAGTGAGTGTACCAAAGAATTAATGTTACGCGTGTAGTGGTGACGTTACTACGTTTAAAGAAAACGTCCGCCGTGTCCTTCACCGTCTCCTCCGCCTGGACGTAGCGAGGTTTAACACCGTCACGATACTTCATCGTTACAGCATACAGACATTCAGCGCTGTCCAAACACTAGTGCAAAGCTTCTCCATAAACATGGACTTCAGAAGGATTTCTTTCTCCATGTTCTGCCTGCGCTCGTGTCAGCGTGCTTCTGCTGACGTTAAAGTTTTAATTTTTCTGAGAGTCACTTTCGGCAGTTGCTAGGTCGCTACGTCGTAGCGAGCGAAGACTCCCGTTTTCCAGAATACACCATCAGGAAGGAGTTTTCCTCTTCGAACCGGACATTTCTGAGAGGTTGACTTTTGATCTGGTGGAAGAGAAAGCAACACGACTGATTACACAGACACACACGTTAGAACAGCAAACAGCACCTGTGTGTGTGTGTGTGAGACACACCAGAGTGTTATAGAGAACAGCAAAACGCTCGTGTTGTTAGAATAGGAAAAAAGCTCTTTTGTGTGTGTGTGTGTGTGTGTATACAGTGGTGTGAAAGAGTGTTGGCCCCCTTCCTGATTTCTTTTTTTTTTTGCATGTTTGTCACACTTTAATGTTTCAGATAATCAAACACATTTAAATATTAGTCAAAGATAACGTCATTTGCAACGGCAATAATATTAGTCAAAGAAGGTTTTTATTATTAAGGGAAAACAAAATCCAAAACTACATGGCCCTGTGTGAAAGTGTTTGTCCCCTAAGCCTAATAACTGGTTGGTCCACCCTTAGCAGCAACAACTGCAATCAAGCGTTTTCCATAACTTGCAATGAGTCTGTTACAGCGCTGTGGAGGAATTTTGGCCCACTCATCTTTACAGAATTGTTGTAATTCAGCCACATTGGAGGGTTTTCGAGCATGAACCACCTTTTTAAGGTCATGCCACAGCATCTCAATGGGATTGAGGTCAGGACTTTGACTCGGCCACTCCAAAGTCTTCATTTTGTTTTTCTTCAGCCATTCAGAGGTGGACTTGCTGGTGTGTTTTGGATCATTGTCCTGCTGCAGAACCCAAGTTCGCTTCAGCTTGAGATCACAAACAGATGGCCGGACATTCTCCTTCAGGATTTTTTGGTAGACAGCAGAATTCATGGTTCCATTTATCACAGCAAGTCTTCCAGGTCCTGAAGCAGCAAAACAGCCCCAGACCATCACACTACCACCACCATATTTTACTGTTGGTATGATGTTCTTTTTCTGAAATGCGGTCTTACTTTTACGCCAGACGTAATGGGACACAGACCTTCCAAAAAGTAAAATTTTTGTCTCATCAGTCCACAGAGTATTTTCCCAAAAGTCTTGGGGATCATCAAGATGTTTTCTGGCAAAACTGAGACGAGCCTTTATGTTCTTTTTGCTCAGCAGCGGTTTTCGTCTTGGAACTCTGCCATGCAAACCATTTTTGCCCCGTCTCTTTCTTATGGTGGAGTCATGAACACTCACCTTAACTGAGGCGAGTGAGGCCTGCAGTTCTTTGGATGTTGTTGTGGGGTCTTTTGTGACCTCCTGGATGAGTTGTCGCTGCACTCTTGGGGTAATTTTGGTCAGCTGGCCACTCCTGGGAAGGTTCCACTGTTCCACATGGAACTCCACTGTTCCATGTTTTCGCTATTTGTAGATAATGGCTCTCACTGTGGTTCGCGGCAGTCCCAAAGCTTTAGAAATGGCTTTATAACCTTTTCCAGACTGGTAGATCTCAATTACTTTCTTTCTCATTTGTTTTTGAATTTCTTTGGATCTCGGCATGATGTCTAGCTTTTTAGGATCTTTTGGTCTACTTCACTTTGTCAGGCAGGTCCTATTTAAGTGAGTTCTTGATTGCGAACAGGTGTGGCAGTAATCAGGCCTGGGTGTGGCTAGAGAAACTGAACTCAGGTGTGATAAACCACAGTTAAGTTATGTTTTAACAGGGGGGCAAACACTTTTGGATTTTGTTTCCCCTTAATAATAAAAACCTTCATTTAAAAACTGCATGATGTGTTTACTTGTGTTATCTTTGACTAATATTTAAATGTGTTTGATTATCTGAAACATTAAAGTGTGACAAACATGTAAAAAAAATAAGAAATCAGGAAGGGGGCCAACACTTTTTTCACACCAGGTGTGTGTATGTACCTGTTCAGAGTCATGTGACTCTTGACGAGGTGTCCAGCAGCGAGAGCGGCCATGAGTGAGAGTTCTCCAGCCATCACTGCCGCACACACCACCTGCGCCAACGTGCGCGAGTTCTCCCCGGGACGGTCTGCACTCGCACCCTGTACGCCCAGCATCTACACACACACACATACACAGCTAAATAAGATTTGCTTGGTATCATTATGTAAGGTACGTGTTTGTGTCTAGCCACACCCACAAAATGCCATAAAAGGCAAAGTTGAGCTGAAAACAACAAAATGGCGACCGGACCTGTAAACAGGCTTGCTGTGGTGGTAAGTTTGTGCCGCCTCCAATGGTGCCCAGCTCTATAGACGGCATCGTGCAGGAAATACACAGATCCTCTCCGTCTGGCCCGACAGCCTCCATTAGAGTGATGCAGTTACTGCTGCCTACTGTCTGACCTGGGTCCTATACATATACACACACACACACACACGGTATGCTTCGACACATCATCATATCCATAATCACATCAAGTCCGTAACAGAGAAATGTTTTATATATTCATTTTTCACCAGATTTTCAGACCTCACCTGTCCACACGCGATGTAAATCGCCGCTACGATGTTAGCGGCCTGGGCGTTGAAGCCTCCTATACTGCCGGCCATCGCAGAACCCACCAGGTTCTTACTGATGTTCAGTTCCACCAGAGCCGCAGTGCTCGTTTTCAGCACCTAGAGGGAGAGTCACCGATCAGACTGGAGGAGTCAGCACTGCTGCGGTAGCATTAGCTGGTTAGCATTAATTTCCGTGTGCTTACCTCTCGCACCACTTTAGCCGGAATCGTAGCCTCGCACACGGTGGATTTTCCTCGGCCGTGGATCCAGTTGACGGCTGCAGGTTTTTTGTCGGTGCAGTAGTTTCCGCTGACGGCTAACATGCGAAGCTCGGGAAACTGTTCTTGCAGTCTGCGTAATGCCTCTTCTGTACCCTATACACACACACACACACACACACACACGGCACAGAGCACAGGCGTCGTTAGCGTGTAGACGTTATTACAGGAGTTATTACACAGACATAGAGAAGCACACACACCTTAGACAGCATGTTCATGCCCATGGCGTCACCGGTCTCAGACTGGAAGCGGATGTAGAGGTTCCTGCCTGCCAGACACACCTGCAGCCGGTCAAGCCGAGCAAACCTGTGATGCAACACACACACACACACTTACTTCAGAGAGGATTCACCCTAACAAACTGAAAACCCTAATAAAGACATCAAATTATTAGAAACACTATAAACTCCAAAGTAAATTAAACACTAAGAGCAAAAAAATGATAATTAAAGTTCACACACAAGCTACGCTGGTTTTACAAATAAAATTATGTTCAAATTGCTGAGATGAAATGCAAATCCTGTGCTTTGTTACTAGAGGAGATACTGCAGGGGATACTGGCGGAGATACAGGAGGGGATACTGGCGGAGATACAGGAGGGGATACTGGCGGAGATACAGGAGGGGATACAGTAAATATAGAAGGAGATACTGGAGAGGATACTGGAGGAGATACAGTATAATATAGAAGGAGATATTGGAGAGGATACTGGAGGAGATACAGGAGGGGATACAGTGTAATATAGAAGGAGATACTGAAGAGGATACTGGAGGAGATACAGTATGATATAGAAGGAGATACTGGAGAGGATACTGGAGGAGATACAGGAGGGGATACAGTGTAATATAGAAGGAGATACTGAAGAGGATACTGGAGGAGATACAGTATGATATATAGGAGGAGATACTTTATCAGTATAGGAAGATTAGTGATGGTATCAGTTCACTGTGCAGTTCCTTCATGAGCTCTTTGTTCTCTGACCTGCTGGTTCTGTCGAAGGCGTGTTTAAGTGCACTGAAGCCGTCTGAGCTTTCCAACCAGGATTTCACCTCTGCAGCTTTACATGCTGACGGCAGCTGCACAACTGGACCCCGAGTCATACCGTCAGCCAGGACACGACCACTCGCTCCACCTGAGAGCTACGGAGGGGGAGAGAGAGAGAGAGATAACATTATATAACTGAAGAGAAACTTAAAGACTGCAATAAAGAGAGTGATAAAGAACGGAGGGTGAGAGAGAGAGAGAGAGAGAGAGAGAAAGAAAGGAAGGACATGGTGAGCTGGATGTAAAAGTAAAGGAACAGATAGAAAGAGAAAGACTCACAGTGATGGCCCTACATCCTCGATTGGTGCTGGCTACCAAACAGCCCTCCGTCGTCGCCAAGGGAACATAAAACTCCTTCCCGTCCAATAGCAGAGGTCCGGCCACGCCCACTGGCACAGGCACATAACCAATCACATTCTCACAGTTTGTGCCCATTACCTGACCATGAGACAAGAGATTTTTAAACATCAGCTTAAACAAGAATCAATAAACCAATAAAAACAAATAAACAAACAGGTTAGTTTGGAGAATTAAGAATAAATGCAGCTGAATCTGAAAAAAAAGCTGAAATAAAAGCAGAATCTGTACCTTAGAGTAGTAGTAGCCTGTGTAGGGGAGGTTCTCCAAGGCTGAGGGGCAGGGCAACTTAGACCCCAACATCTCCCTCCTTATGGCCACGCCCCTTTCTGGAGTCTCCAGCTCCGACTCCAGGCGGTATCCCAGAATACTCTTGTTCTCAACCAATGCTATTACTTCAGCGTCACTCAGGCAACGTGGTCCTTGCTACACACACACACACACACACACACATCACCACTACAATCCAATTGTACTGTAATTTCGTTATTATTCTAGATTCAGTGTTATACTGAATTGAAGCGTTTGTGAGTGTGTTTGGTTTTGTACCTGCGGGTCTCTGAGGATGCTCAGGCACTCGCTCAGAGGACGAGGATGGACTGAAGTTTTAGGGATTGGTGTTTCTCGTTCCTCTAATTCTTCTTCTGCTGTAGGTCTCTGAGCAGATGAACATGACACAGCCTGATGCTGAGTCTCTTTATCTAACCCGAAAAAAAAAATAAAAACGAGAGATCCTTCAGAAAAAAAACCACAAACTCAGTGTCTGTGATGAAAGGAAGAAGAAAGGAAGAAGTGCAAACAAAAATAAAGATGTAGTTAGTTTACCTCTGGTGTCTGCAGTGCAAATCGGAGCTGAACCCATGCAGGCGTTCGCCGTGTGTGCCATTCTGGGTAAAGCTACCTCCCTCCTACAGCACTCCTCTCCTGCTCTCCTATTGGACAGGAAGGTCTGTGGGGTTTTGATTGACAAGGACGACTCAGTCTCGGCCTGCTCGAAAAAGACGTACTTCACGGCCAGCAACAGAGCCAGAGACAGAGTGATGACCTGCTCCATGTCTAAACTACAGAAAGAGAGAAGATAGAGAGTGAGTGTGTGTGTGTATGTGTGTGTGTGTGTGTGTGTGTGTGTGTGTGTGTGAGTGAGAGAGAGCGGGAACGAGAGACAGAGAGTCACTGATCCTAATTAAATGCTAATCCTAATTAAATGCCAAATAGAATAATAATCAGGAGAATTGAAATGAAAGGTGGTCGTACCTGGTCATGGGCGAGTGTGTGTCCATGTTGGGGCTGTGCAGATCCACAGCAGAGCCGGAGGAGTTACTGGAAGGAGACTCAGTGAGCAGGCGTGTGTGTGCATGAACCAACGCCAGCACCAGGGACTGCACACACACACACACACATTATTACACAATGACACTACTACTACTACTACTACAACAATACAGTATCCAATCCAATATACACTTATATTGCTAAAAGTTTTGGGACACTCCTCCAAATCATTGAATTCAGGTGTTGTTTTTCAGGGGCTTGGTTCCAGTGAAAGGAACTCTTAATGCTTCAGCATACCAAGACATTTTAGACAATTTCATGCTCCCAACTTTATGCTCAAGTCTCCGCTTTAATTCATCCCAAAGGTGGTCTATGGGGTTGAGGTCAGGACTCTGTGCAGGCCAGTCAAGTTCCTCCACACCAAACTCACTCATCCATGTCTTTATGGAGCTTGCTTTGTGCACTGGTGTGCAGTCATGTTGGAACAGGAAGGGGTCATCCCCAAACTGTTCCCACAAAGTTGGGAGCAGGAAATTGTCCAAAATGTCTTGGTATGAAGCTGAAGCATTAAGAGTTCCTTTCACTGGAAGTAAGGGGCCGAGCCCAACCGCTGAACTCAATGATTTGGAGGAATGTTCCAAAACTTTTGGCAATATAGTGTGTGTGTGTATATATATACATAGGGTTTTTTTTGGTTAGTTGGTTTAAAATTCTCACCATGATTATTTTGACGCGCTGTGTGACAGGGTTGGGCTTGTTGTCCTCTTCTTCCTTCAGGACACGAGCAAATTGGCTCAGCTGCCAGATAGGCCGTCCCTCTCTGCTCTCTCTGGAAAGCTGCAATAGAGAAAACAGAAAACAAGTCACTTAAACACAATACACACATAGTGTCCATGCTCTTTGTAATCTCTCAAACACACACACTGGAAACACTGAGTTTGTGCCATCTACATCTCTGATTCTCACCTCTAGCACCAGAGAGACGCAGGCAGGGAAGAAGGTCATGAAGACGAAGTAGTTGGCCAGGACAGATATGCAGCCGAAACAGCACACCAACTCCAGCTGCCGCACGCCTGCTCACACACAGGAAGTCGTGAGGATCAGACAAGACACATAAATAAATACATAAATACAGGTTAAAGCTCAGTCTTTGCTACAGAGACTCGTCCTTCTCCTGTTCATCATGTTCTTACCGGACATGGTTCCTACTCCGATGACCAGGCACTCCACCACGGCATCCAGGGTGAAGGTGGGTCCCAGGATGGCCATGCCCTGAGCGATATTCTCCCTCACCTCCTCCTGCAGGATCAAACCACAGCTATTTACTGAAAAGAAGTATTAAAGTAGCCAGCCTCTCTTTCTCTCTCTCAGTTCAGAGCTTTACACCTTCAGCACTGGCTGTTAGAAAGCAGCACTTTCCATAAATGTTACATAAACTCCTTACAGAAAACCATAAAATCTGGGATTTGTCTGCCAAAAGTGATCAAAGACCAACTGACCAATCAGCAGCATTTATGATGTAAGTAACTAGGTCTGGGTTATCAGTCGTACCTGAGAGTTCGAGCTGAGAGCAAACTTTGCCAGTGTGCAGGCTTTAGACAGATCGATCAGCAACAGGAAGAAAGGCAGGGCTTCACTTTAAGGAAAAAATACACACGATTATTTTAGGACTTTCGACCTCTTAAATAATCACGATCTCATTAAAAACAGCATCACATGACTTACTTGAGGCCAGTGAGCTCTTTGCCGAGGAAATGAATGACCACGATGCTGAAGACCAGGCTGGAGAACACGGTGAAGAGTCCAGCAATGCCTGAGAATACACAAAGTTCAACCAAAGTAAGTGAGATTCATGATGAATTTAAAGATCCTTAGAAAAGCTGGAGTGTAGAGAACGTGACACGCACCGAGCATGTACTTGGAGCCGAGCTGCCTCAGGTTTTTGAACTGCACGTAGATGTAGATGATGGCCGTGCACCTGGTGACCGTCAAGATGATGATGTCGCTGCCCAGAATTTTCTGGAAATGTAAAAGGAAAGGGTGATTAATTTCCAAGCAGGGTTAGTGAAGAAAGTCAGAATTATCTGTTGTGGTGTGGTTATAACATTGTTATGACACAAAGTTAACTGATCAGGAACTATGGAATGAATTCTCCAATCCGATTGGTCAGAAGGTGTGGATTTATTGCTGACAGCAGCAGCAGCTCTGACCATGTTTCTGTCTTTAAGGTAATATCACGTGCTAATTTTAATACATTTGTGTAGCGTGTGTTTCCTTCAGGTCAACGTACCTCTTGCGCTTTAGGGCACTGATGCTTCCAGTCACAGATCTGGTCACCACCAGCGATGGCGTTCATGGACATGAGGCAGATGGTCACTGCAATCGTTCCCACAATCACCTCTAACGGGTGTGAGGCCACAAAGAGGCCGTGCAGCCTGAAAAGGCGGGTCAGCATTGTCGCGGTTACGGGGCTCAAGGGGTCACCTGGCAAAAGAGAAACAGAAATCAATCAGCAATGACACAGAGAAGAACTAATGCTCATGAGATTTTAGTGAATTCAAATCAAAACAATTTCATTTCTCTCTGACCATCCGACATCAAATAACCGCACTGATGTGAGGGATGGACTTTTAGTCAAGCTTTTTTTTTTTTTTAGGTTTATTGATTCATCTCTAGAAAGAGATAATCATATAATCAATATTTTTTGACATCTATTAGCAATATGAGATTTATGATAACGTGATGTACACATGATATTTCTAAGCAGATAATAAAATAAAACAGTTATATTAACTATAAGTGATCAGAATTAACTAACGTTTAATTAAATGTAGTTACAATATTCTCAGATAGCGTTTACGATCCGTAATATAATCATATATTTGTGTCAAACCTGGACAGCTAGCAATTCCACACCCGTAATCCGACAAATCCCGCCTTCTCGCTCACGATTGGCTATATCTTCCAAATCGGAATCAACCGATTGGAGAATGGGACGTCACCGCATATTAGAAGCCAATCATAGTACGAATGCGGAATACGGGTAGGGAAAAATACATCCATTACTGACTTGTAAACTAGCTACGGCACAGTTTAACTACACTTCCGGAATCCAAATTTAGCCAAGGTCAAAAGAATTGACAGTAATAAGATGACATTAACAACACGAAATGTCTGATTTAAGAATTGCTGCGTAGTAAAATAGCCTACCTTCATTTGTTAAACCGCTCTACAGACCGTGTCCGTGGACTTTAAGAGCTACTGATGTAATCCACCCTCAATAATGGCGTCCATGAGTCAACGACAGCACCGTGGACACGCCCAGCGAATTGACGTCAGCGAGACGTCGTGGTCACGTGATTGGGGGTGGGGGGTCAGTGTCCTGCGGCTAACCTCGAAATGTCATGAAGTAATAGCTAATTATGTCGGTTTGAAAGAGCCAACATTCTGTCACAGCAAGCACCACTCACATTTTCTTCAGGAAATGTACATTATTATTATTATGTTTGCTTGAAAGAGCCAACATTCTGTTTCTCTTAATAAGCTTATTAAGTGGAATCACAAAATTACTGCAATATAGACATGTGACATATCCAAATGCTCAGCACAAGAGCAGGGTTACAAGTATGCTGATGATGTCACGTGACAAAAATTACCACAGCATGAACATCATGAGTGCAGCACACTTAGGAGAACTGTGTGACGTGTGTTCTGATGATGTCACCTAACGTCATGTGCGCAACAACCCCGAAATTATGGGGAATCGCAAAATTACTGCAACATCCACATGTGACATATCAAAACACTCAGCACAATGAGGGGAAGTGGACTATGTGTGTTGTGTTTGTGGATGAGCCGAGGCAGCGTACTGATCACACAGCATCTTAGGTACCAAACTGAACTTTATTGAACACTCGCACAGTGTCAAACCCCCTGCTTAGGGGCGTGGCTCACTCAGTAGCGATCTCACTAATCAGGTATCACTACATCTTTAGTTATTGCTTTCGGCTGCTCCCTTTTCGGGGTCCCCACAGCGGACCAACTGGTCCGCACAACAACTTGGCAAATGTTTTACGCCGGATGCCCTTCCTGACGCAACCCTCCCATTTTTCCGGGCTTGGGACCGGCACTGCATCCAGTGGCTGGGGGTGAGGCATTGGCTGGGAATCGAACCCGGGCCTTCCACATGATAGGCTGAGCCACCAATGCCTCATCAGGTATCACTACATCTCCCCCTCCCAAAACAATGAACTTCGCGAACCCAAGAATGTTACTATTTGTGGTATAATAAACATACTGTACCCATTTTAACCAATTCTACGCACATGCTATGCTTCTCTAATGTAAAAGAAAATTATTGCTTTAAGAACATCTTTTATCACAACATTTTGTCTTTCACATTCCTGTACAATTTCATTTTTTTTTTCACAATGTTTCATTAACATTGTGTTTTTTTTTTTTTTTTTTTTTTTAAAGGAGGTCAGGGTGGACTACCTGAGCACTCCTGGCACAGTGAGAGGATTATTCTGCCTCTGTGATCACCGGCCATGAACTAAAGGTTCATTCGTCTTGGTGGAACAGACAAACGTCCCGACCTTGTGTAAGTTCCATGTCGGGTAGGTATGGCAGACTGCAAACTTGGAGATGGTTGACGGACTGTTGGCATCTGGCTGTCAGGTACGTGATCCTCCTCAAATAACTCTGGCCAATCGACTGCTTGCTCCTTGTCTGTTTCAGGGTGGTGGAGTCGCACCAATGCGCGTCTGTTGCGTCGAATATTACCATGTGAGGTTTTCAAGACAAACGACCTTGGGGCCTGCTGTCTGATCACTTTCCCAGAGATAGCTTGGTCCCTAATCCAGACAGTCTGTCCAGGTTTCAGTAGTGACAGAGATCTAGCTCTATGTCTCTTATTGTATGAATTTCTTGTGCGGGCACGTATATTGGATTCAAACTGTTTCAGTTTGTCTGCGTCTGGAAATTTTGGTGTGAGAAGAGACGGCAGAGTTGGTAAGCCTGTTCTCAGTCTTCTGCCCATTGACAGTTCGGCTGGACTGTAGCTGTTTGCAAGTGGTGTAGAGCGATATGCAAGCAAAGCTTTGAATGGATCTGATGTTTTCCCCAAGAGCTTTTTGACCGTTTGTACCGCTCTTTCGGCGTCGCCATTTCCTTGTGGATACCGTGGGCTGCTTGTTATGTGCTTAAAGTCATACTCCCTCGAAAACTCCCGGAAGTCGGCGCTGCTATACTGCGGCCCATTGTCAGATATTAGTATCTCAGGCACCCCATTCCGTGCAAACACTGCTTTCAGATGTTCGACAATGGTTCCCGAGGAAGTAGATGACAATTTGGCCACATCGACATCTCGTGAATAGTAGTCGACTGTTAAAAGGTACTTTTTTCCCTTTAGTTCAAACAAGTCTGTAGCCGCTCTCTGCCATGGATACGATGGAAAATCTGTAGGTTGTAGCGGTTCTACAGTCATCATGGAAGCATTTCTACATTCATCACATTGTTGCACCATAGTTCGCAATTGGGAACTCAGGCCGGGCCACCACACAGACTGTCTTGCCCTTTGGCGACATTTTTCAATTCCTTGGTGTGCCTGATGAATGTGAAGCAGAACTGAATTTTGGAGTGAGGCAGGGATTATCAACCTTGTTCCATGTAGAAGCAGTCCGTCGAGGATGGAAATCATGTCTCTTTCCAACCAGTAAGGTCTGAGTTTGTCGTTGGCCTGCACCGTTCTCGGCCATCCATACTCATGGAACCTCATTACTTGGCTGCATACAGGGTCTTTCTTTAACTCCTGTCGAATGTTGTCAAGGCGGCTCTTTGAAGCAGGGAAGCTTTTCCCTATTTGGGCGAGGTAAATATTTGTCTTCCATGAGAGTTGAGTCAGCACCCGTTACATCACTCATAGAGGGCATCCTTGAAAGCGTGTCTGGAGTTGTGAACTGTTTCCCTGGAACATGGCTGATCTCATAAGAATATCTCATAAGTCTCATTCTGAACCTTTGCAGCCTTGGAGGTAAATCATCCAGATGTTTTGTGCTCAGTAAGCTCAGAAGTGGCTTATGGTCCGTCTCGAGAAGGAAATGTTTCCCAATGAGATAGCAGCTGAAACGTTCACATGCCCAAAAAAGAGCTAGCGTCTCTTTCTCTATTTGAGAACATCTCTGCTCAGTTGGAGTTAATGCTCTAGATGCATATGCAATGGGTTTCCATGCGTCACTGGACTTTTGAAAAATCACTCCTCCCAGACCAAAGGATGATGCGTCCGCTGCGACTTTAGTTTCCTTGCTCGGATCAAAGAGTGCTAAAGTTGGCGTTGTGATAAGCTCTTTTTTTAGCAATGCAAATGACTCCTGCTATGGTGCGTCCCAGGACCACAGACTTTTCTGTGAAAGGAGGTCTCTCAAGGGCTTTGTTTTCTCGGCCAGGTCTGGAATGAACTTCCCCAATTGGTTCATCATTCCAAGAAAGCTGCGTACCTCAGACACATTGGTAGGTTCACGCATATTTTGAACTGCAGCCAGTTTGTCTGGATCAGGCTGTAATCCACCTGAGGACAGCTTGTGGCCTAAGAACTTGACTTCTGTCTTTGCAAATTCACATTTCTTTCTGTTAAGTGTTAGGCCAGCACTCTGGAGCTTCTTTAATGCTGCATCAAGTCTGATATCATGTTCCTCAGAAGAACTTCCATATATGAGGATGTCGTCCATGTGACAGGTTACTCCATCTAGTCCTTCCAAAATCTGACACATTCTCATCTGGAACAGCTCTGGAGCACTGGAGATCCCAAATGGAAGCCTCTTAAAGGAATAACGCCCAAATGGCGTAATGAAGGTGGTCAACGGTTGAGACTCTTCAGCCAAACGGATCTGCCAAAATCCAGAATTGGCATCTATCTTTGTGAAGATTTTAGCTCTGCCTAACTGGCCTAGTGTGTGGTCTACTGACGGCAAAATAAACTTCTCTCGTCTGACAGCGCTGTTCAGTTTTGTCAGGTCAACACAAATTCTCACTGTGTTGTCAGGCTTAAGTACTGGAACCATACCCGAACACCAGTCACTAGGTCCCACTACTTTCTTGATGATATCGAGCTTCTCCATCCTGGATAACTCCTCTTTAACTTTTTCCATCAATGGTACTGGGATCCGTCTTGCTACATTCACAGAGTAGGGTGTTGCATTGGGCTGTAACTTGATACAGTACTCTTCTTTCAGCTCACCTAAACCTGTGAAAAGTTCTGGAAATTTCTCTAGCCACTGACATTCCGTGATATTATCCAGTCTTGCAATGAGGCTAAGTTTTTCAATGGCATGTCTACCCAGGAGTGGTGTGAAGAGATTTTTGATGTCTTCCTCTATTTTTTTATCATTTCTAGAGATGCTGGTAGAAAATACCCCTCTCACATCCAGGACATGCTTTCCTGGTCCCATCAGTGTTTTTCGTGTTTTCTTCAGACCAGTGTTGCTATTTGAGGTAAGCTGTGCAAAGACGGATTCAGGTATCACTGTGACATCTGCCCCAGTGTCCATTTTCATTTTCACTGGCTGTTCTAAGATCTGAACGGTTGTGCACCAGCCTTGAGTATTTGAATCTACAGCTCCAAGGAATGCTTGCCCTTCATCTGAATCACAGTTCTCTTTAACCTCATGAAGCACTGTCTTTGAATGACATTGGCTCATATAGTGGCCTGTCCTATTGCACTGATGACAGAAGACAGCCTCTTTGGCTGGGCAGAGATCCTTTACATGGTATGGTGATTTTCCACATCTCATGCAGCATGATTTCTTTGATTTCTCTTTATGATTTTTCTGGAAACTTGTCCAATTTCTGCCTTTTCCTGACTTGTTTGACTTTTTGCACGAATCCTGTCTGTATTTTTCTTTGTGTACAGCCTCTAGCTTTAGGTCTTCTTCCTCCTCCTGCCTAAGTTCTGCCTGCTGTTTTCTCACCGTCTCACTCTGCCTGGCCATAGTCATAGCGTTCTCCAAAGTTAGGTTTGCATGTAGTTGAAGGCGCTCTGACAGTTTGATGTCTTTCAATCCGACAACAATTCGATCTCTAATAAGTTCATCTCTCAGAGTTCCAAAAGCACAGCGTTCTGACAATGAATACAGTGCAGTGATAAAATCATTAACTGGTTCATCTGGCTCTTGTTTCCTGGAGTTAAACTTTGCTCTCTCATAAATCACATTTATTTTGCCAGTGAAATATTCTTTGAATTTATTCTGCACAGTTTCATACTTTCCGCGCTCTTCTGTTGTCAAGGCCAATCCGCACAAAATGTCATCAGCTTTGTCTCCCATACAATAAATCAGTGTGTTAACTTGGTGCAAATCTGATGCTTGTGCAAGATTACTTGCAACTCTGAATCTTTTAAATCGTCTGAGCCATCTTTCAAAGTCATTTGGCTTTGTAAAATCGAATGGATCAGGAGGTCGGATTTGATATGAAGATATGGGTGCTGGTGATTCCTCCATTTGCTTTGTAGATTATTATTATTTGTTTTATCTTTGTTTCTTTTTGCAGATTTTTCCGAATTTGAGCGCTTTATTCAGCTTTTTTTTTTTTTTTTTTTTTTGCATTAAATCATAATATGCTTCTGT
This sequence comes from Hemibagrus guttatus, assembly GCA_033459395.1. Classification (NCBI taxonomy): domain Eukaryota; kingdom Metazoa; phylum Chordata; class Actinopteri; order Siluriformes; family Bagridae; genus Hemibagrus; species Hemibagrus guttatus. Next base: position 2,428,906 of record JAUCMX010000014.1, on the reverse strand, counting down.
GGGACTCTTTGCCTGCACCCCGGTTGCCTATCCACTTATCCACGTATCCACTTGCCTCCAAAAGTATTGGCAACCTGTCTGTCCACTCGCCTCCAAGAACGCAAGACAAATCCTGCTCAAACATTTTATAGTGTTTCCCATGTGTAATTTAAATGAGTTTCACTTTAAATGTAAATTAGTGTAAGAACTGAGATGGCTGGGTGATACTATCGTCTAGCCGGATGTCCTTAAATGGTAATCACGGTCACATACACCTTGGCTTGGTATTGTTACAGGTGTTATCACCCAAATGGTCAGGCGATACTAAATGGTAATCACGGTCACGTATACCCTTTATTCAGTTATAATTTTTCTACATGTCACCCATGTCCACACCATCCTCACCCATCTCCCAACATACCAGCTCTATGTCAAGGCACAAAAATGCGCTTTCCATCAAGACTCCATCACATTTCTGGGCTATGTCATATCGAAAGAAGAAGTGGAAATGGACACTGGGAAAGTAAAAGCCATCACTGAATGGCCAGAGCCCACCACAGTTAAGGAACTACAACGGTTCTTGGGGTTTGCAAACTTTTACCGATGATTCACTAAGAGCTACAGTAGAATAGTTAGCCCCCTGACATCTCTCCTGAAGGGTAAACCACGACACCTCTGCTGGACTGTACAGGCCTGCTCTGCACTCAGCCAACTCAAGAACAGCTTCACCTCTGCACCCGTTCTGAAACACCCAGACCCAAGCCTACCCTTCATTGTGGAGGTTGACACATCCAGCTGCGGGATCGGAGCCATGCTTTCTCAGCGTCACGGGAACCCAGGGAAGGTTTATCCCTGCGCCTTCTTCTCCAGGAAGCTCACTGCTGCTGAGGCTAACTATGATATCGGTAATCGCGATCTTCTCTCCATTAAAGAAGCTCTCGGTGAGTGGCGGCACTGGCTAGAAGGAGCTCGTCACCCGTTCATTGTTGTAACTGATCACCGCAACCTGGAATATCTACGAAATGCCAAAAGACTGAATCCCAGACAAGCACGATGGGCACTGTTTTTCACCCGGTTCTGTTTCGCAGTCACCTACAGACCAGGCACAAAGAATGGCAAAGCTGACACTTTATCCAGCCATCACGATCCCATATGACAGTCCAGTACATATCCTACCTCCCACCGTCATCCTCGCACCCATCCGATGGGACCTCATGGAAGAAATCTAAAAAAATCTTCATACCCGGCCCCTTTGGTCTAGAGTCATTCAGTGGGTGCACAACTCGCTCAGCTCCGGCCACCCTGGTATCCGACACACCACAGCCCTGGCCCGAAACCGGTTCTGGTGGCCCACTCTGACTCACGATGCGGAGGAGTACGTGGGGACATGCGACACCTGTGCCCAATCTCGAACCAGCCGTCAGCTCCCCATGGGCCTGTTGGAGCCTCTTCCCATTCCCAAACGGCCCTGGTGCCATATGGTACTGGATTTCATCACCGACCTCCCCAACTCTGTGGGATACAGCACGATCCTGATTGCCATTGACAGGTTCTCCAAGTCGTGCTTCAATTCTGAGACTGCGATTACCTTCCTGAAAGCTAAGCCTGAGATTCATCGGTCCCTTCCGGATCATCCATCAGGTGAACCCGGTGTCATATCTCCAACAACTCCCCGCCTCCTATAAAATCTCCTCCTCCTTCCATGTGTCCTTGCTGAAGCCCATATACCCCTGCCAGAATGGCACCACCACCGAGTCAGAACCTTGAACGCTTGAGATCAACGGGGCCACTGCCTACTGGGTGAGCTCTCTCTTGAACTCCTGTCATCAAGGTAACTGCCTGCAATATCTGGTGGACTGGGAGGGGTACGGACCAGAAGAGTGATCCTGGGTGAATGCCGACGACATTCTGGACCCCTCTCTGGTAGAGGATTTCTATCGTCTCCATCCTAACCGGCCAGCTCCCCAGCCTCGAGGTGGCCCACGTTGTAGAACACCCAGAGGTGTTCATGGGGGGGGCAGCAGCACCAGCACCTGCCCGCCATATGGAGCCCTCTCCTGAGTTTTGACACACTCATGAAGAACGCCAGGATTTCTCATGAAGTACTGTTTTCAGGGCATTACCAAGCTGTTTCTTCTAACTCTTTGCTCGGATTACTATATTGTGTTTGACCTAGTTTGCTCTCTGGATTTATGTCTTTGCCTTGCGATTATTGGATTTGTTTTCCCCGTGGATTGTCTTTGGGTTTTCTGAACTTTTCTGCCTGTTATTTGTGACTACGATTTCAGCCTGTTGTTTTGGTTTTGTTTATTAGACTGCATATGGATCCTACGTCTTCTGCCTCTGGCGATTCTTTACAAGAGGTAAAAAAAATATTTATTTATTTTATTATTATTATTTATTTATTTATTTTATTTTTATTTTTTTTACAGCAAAAGAGGAAGATACTGAATTAAGTAAGTTATATTGCTACACAGTTTGCCATCCAGATTAGCACATTTTTAACTTTGAATTGCAGCTCTTAAAAAGCTTATATGATATTTCCCTTTAATTTAATTTAACTCAATGTTTTACTTATTTCAATTATTTATTTAAAATCTAATACTTTTAAATTTTACTTATGTGATATAAGGCTTTGAAATGTAATACATAATCAATTTGAGAACATAAACTGTTGTAAAAATGTTTTAATTTAGGTGTAATGCTTTCTGTTGTTCTTCGTATTATTTAAACAGCACCGCTACTTAGTCCTGGTAAGTAATTCTGTTTATTTATGGATTATAATTGTCAATATAAAAAGACAAGTCACAATTACTTTTGCATCACAAAATTATTTCAGTTCTAAATTATGTGACCTAATTATGTGTGAAATATGACATTTCTTTATGTTAAAGCTATACCAAATTATTAATAATTAATACAAATTATTTAATTATTATTTATAATCCATAATCAATAACAGATCAATATGGGAAAAATGACCACATAGAACTTTTCGACGAGACACTGCAAAATCACTGTATGTACGGTGTAGAAAAGGGTTCTTCAACCTTTTTCCCTCTGAGAACTACTTAACAAAATGACAAAATGAAGATGGCCAAGAGCTACTCATGTAATATTATTAGTCTTCCCTTCTTTTTTTGTCTTTTCCCTTCAGGGGTCTCCACAGCGAATCATCTCTCTCCACCTATCCCTATCTTCTGCATCCTCAACACTTGCACCCACTAGCTTCATATCCTCATTTATTCCATCCATATACCTCCTCTTTGGCCTTCCTCTTTGCCTCCTGCCTGGCAGCCCCATGTCCAACATTCTCCTACCAATATGCTCACTCTCCCTCCTTCTCTATTATTAGTAATATTTATTTGCATAGCTTATAAACCAAATCAGCTAAATAATTTATTTTTGTGTGAACTTAGTCATTATTGTCATGGATTTTGTTATTAATCAGCAAATTGTTACTGTCAGTCCCTGGCACATACCCTGATGGCCTCAGCAAGACTGACTCTTTTAGTAAAAAATGGAAGACTTTTGATATTGAAGGTGATATTAATTTTAAAAACGGAGACCTGACATTGTATTGGACTCTATGTGATTAAATAATACTATTTTATGGCATTCGTATGCATGTGCAATGGGAGATATTAAACAGTGCTTTGCTCTGAAACACCTTCTGCAAGAACAAGAAATGTCTACAGCTCACTCGTCCTGCATCGGTTTATTGAGTCAATTTGAGTTTAGCAATTTGTACATATTCTATGAACCTTTAAGCAAGCTACTCTTGGAGACCCTTGGTGTAGACAAACTGATCAGAACCAAAACCATAATTAATGCACAGAGAAAAACACATGGTGCTTGTGTTGTCTTGGAAACTGTGAAACACTGAGTTTGTCTTATCTGTTATCATGTGAGCAGTCAGTAATGTTTGTATTAACAAAATCTATTGTCTTGTTTTACAGCACAACATGATGCAGGTGAATCAATTAAGTGACCTATTTATAGTGGTTTTAATAAGGACACAGTGAATGAACTCTGACTATTGAAGTAATTCTGTTATCTTTTATGTTGTAATTTGTTTAGATGTATACACAAATAAAGTTTTTTTGTTGTTGTTTTTGTTTGTTTTTTAGCTGCTCAAAGTGAAACCAGCTTCTGTAAGTGAATATTTTAGTTTTTGTCTCAGATCAGTGTTACATGCAGGACTACTGCTTACTCTGTTGTTGATACTGGTTATACACTATACTGTCAAATGTTTTGGAACACCCCTCTAAATCATTGAATTCAGGTGTCCCAACCACATCAATGGCCACAGGTGTATAAAATCAAGCACCTAGGCATGCAGACTGCTTCTACAAACATTTGTGAAAGAATGGCTTGCTCTCAGGAGCTCAGTGAATTCAAGCGTGGTACCGTGATAGGTTTCCACCTGTGCAATAAGTCCATTAGTGAAATTTCCTCACTAGTAAATATTCCACCGTCGACTGTTAGTGGTGTTATAACAAAGTGGAAGCAATTGGGAACAACAGCAGCTCAGTGTATGAAGTGGTAGTCCACTTCACTAAAATCACAGAGTGGGGTCAGCGCATGCTGAGGCACACAGTGCGCAGAAGTTGGCAACTTTCTGTAGTCAACAGCTACAGACCTCCGAACGTCATATGATATGATCACCTTCAGATTAGCTCAAGAACAGTGTGTAGAGGGCTTCATGGAATGGGTTTTCATGGCCAAGCAGCTGTATCCAAGCCTTACATCTCCAGTGCAAAGTATCAGATGCAGTGGTGTAAAGCACGCCAACACTGGACTCTAGAGCATTGGAGACGTGTTTTCTGAATTGACCAATCACGCTTCTCTGTCTGGCAATCCGATGGACGAGTCTGGGTTTGGCGGTTGCCAGGAGAACGGTACTTGCCTGACTGCATTGGGCCAAGTGTAAAGTTTGGTGGAGTGGGATTATGGTGTAGGGTTGTTTTTCAGGGGTTGGGCTCGGCCCTTTAGTTCCAGTGTTCCTTTAGTTCCACTCTTAATGCTTCAGCATACCAAGACATTTTGGACAATTTCATGCTCCCAACTTTGTGGGAACAGTTTGGGGATGACCCCTTCCTGTTCCAACATGACTGCACACCAGTGCACAAAGCAAGGTCCATAAAGACATGGATTTTGGTGTGGAGGAACTTCACAGTCACAGAGATAGAACACCTTTGGGATGAATTAAAGCATACCCTGCGAGCCAGGCCTTCTCATCATCAGTAGCTGACCTCACAAATGCGCTTCTAGAGGAATGGTCAAAAATTCCCATAAACACACTCCTAAACCTTGTGGAAAGCCTTCCCAGAAGAGTTGAGGCTGTTATAGCTGCAAACGGTGGGACAACACCATATTAAACACTATGGATTAAGAATGGTATGTGCCTGTAAAGGCAGACGTCCCTAATCTTTTGGCAATATAGTGTAGCTTTGAACATTCCCCACTGCAACAGACATGCTACCATTTATCTATTTATATTCATTTTATATATTTTATATATTATATTTATTTCTAAAATGTAGTAAAGAGGGAGAGAGAGAGAGAGAGAGAGAGAGAGAGAGAGAGAGAGAGAGAGAAAACCAATATTATATAGAAAACACAAGGCTTATAATCAAAATGTCATTATAAGCTCAAAAAATTTCACCAAAATGTGGGATTTGTTATTGTGTACCCCAATGGGTGGGATCTTTTCCAAATTCACACAAAAAAATTTTTTTTTTAGCTAACCCCAGTGAAGAGTGTAGATTTATACTTCTCGGAGGTGATGACTATGCTAAAAAGGAGGTGTGCAGTTTCATGCTCAGGAATCAGCAGAACCAACAAAGAACTGACCTGGAAGATTGGGAGGTGAAGGAGAACCGTGTCCAGGGAAGACATGTCACTGTGGCCATCAGTCCTTCTTCTTGGTTGGAGAGTTTGAGATCATCCTTCTTTCTTTTCAGGGGAATCAGCAAACTCGAAAAGGTCATTAAGAAATGTCTGTCAGCGGTGTTCCCTGGGCCAACCGCATTTCTTTTGGTGATTAGAGATGGACGTGACATTGGAAAAGAGCATTACCTCTTGAAAGCAGGTGCTTCAGTGTTTGGGAAAGAGGCCTTAGATTACAGTATGGTGCTGCTTGTTAGAGGTTCTGGACAAAAGCGTTCAGATCCTGCCTCAATGAAGTGTGTCAAGAAATGTGGAGAGAGGTATCAACTTCTAGAGGACACTGAAAGAAGTGTTCAGGAACTTTTTAGTAAAGTTTTAAAAATGGTAGGTGATAAAAAAAGGAAGTTCTTTATTCCACCATCCTATGAAGACTTTATGGAAACTGAATTTGAATCTTGGGAAAAAAACAGAATTTTACATATGAACACTTTTCTGGCTAAACACCAGGAAGAGAAAGACAAACTTATTGAAGAACTCAGAACGGAGCTTGATGCCCTTCAACTGTCAGAAACATCCAGAAGTAAGGAGAGTTCACTAAGAAAGGAACTGGATACTTCAAAGCTGAGAGAAGATCATCTAAAAATGGAACTGAACGCTTCCCAACAAAGAGAGAGTAAACTAAGAAAACAAGTGAATGATTATGAATCTGAGAACAGTAAACTAAGGAAGGAGTGGGATGCTTCCAAATCAAGGGAAAATAAACTAAGAAAGAATTATGAAGTTTTACAAATAAGAGAGACTGAGCTAAAAAAGGATTTGGATGCCTCTAAAAAGAGTGAGAGTGAGCTGAAAAAGGAGCTGGATGCCTCTAAAAAGAGTGAGAGTGAACTGAAAAAGGTGCTGGATGCCTCTAAAAGGAGTGAGAGTGAACTGAAAAAGGAGTTGGATGCCTCTAAAAAGAGTGAGAGTGAACTGAAAAAGGTGCTGGATGCCTCTAAAAGGAGTGAGAGTGAACTGAAAAAGGAGTTGGATGCCTCTAAAAGGAGTGAGAGTGAACTGAAAAAGGTGCTGGATGCCTCTAAAAAGAGTGAGAGTGAGCTGAAAAAGGTGCTGGATGCCTCTAAAAGGAGTGAGAGTGAATTGAAAAAGGTGCTGGATGCCTCTAAAAAGAGTGAGAGTGAACTGAAAAAGGAGCTGGAAGCTACTCAACAAAGAGAGACTAAACTAATAAAAGACTTGGATGATTTCAGAAGAGACGAGTGTAACCCAGGAAGGTTACTGGATCCTCCTCAACAAAGAGAGAGTGAGGTTAGAAAGGAGGATTGTGGTGTAGAAAAACACAACACTGAACAAGAACCAGAACCCAGTGGAACCAGGAAACGTAGAGGCAGCAAAGACATTGATCCTCCAAACTGTAAGTATCATATTGTTATTCTATTTTCATGTACTTAACTAACATGAATCTAATAGTTATATTAATAATACCCCTTTCATTTAAACAGTCACATTTTTGTGATTCCTTATTTGCAATTTGTTATGCAGCGCATTATTTTTTTTAAAATGTATTCCATCTTGTCATATCTTTGGTTACATGACACCATGTGTGGCCAATTAGCCATAACTGCTCTAAAAAAAAATGACCGCTACCCCTACCCCTAAATCCCCTTCAGTCCATCCTTAATGAAGTAGTTTCTCTTTATTGTTTTAAAGATAGTGCTTAGGTTTGCTGTGTTTTGCATTCTCATCAGTACAGGAAAAGTAGAATGTTGCATAATTGTGTAAATTATTTCTGAAAATCTAATCATCTCTCTCCAGTTTCCACTGATCAAATGCACCAGTATTTGGACACAATTTAAAACGGATACTAAGGACAGACTTTAAGTGAGTATGGGAACATTTAAAACTATAAGAAATGTGCTGATGATCAGTTTTACTGAAATGAACTAGTTTCTTACCCAAAGAGCAAGCTAACAATATTGAAGGTTATAAATCTATATTATATTTGCATATATTTTTGGCAGATGTCTTTATCTACAGCAACTTACATTTTTATCTCATTTTTATACAACTGAGCAATTGGGGGTTAAGGCCTTTGCTCAGGGCCCCAGCAGTGGCAGCTAGGTGGACCTGGGATTTCCCAATAAGCTGCCACATCCCCCTATGTTACAAGTTATATTGCTTGAAAATGAAGTGGGTGATTATTATAAATGCATTCATGTTTATGTTTTTTATAGGCTAAAGACAGAAAGGCATAGGTGGCATGGTGGCTTAGTGGTTAGCACGTTCGCCTCACACCTCCAGCGTCCTGGGTTCGAATCTCTGTGGAGTTTACATGGTCTCCCCGTGCTTGGTGGGTTTCCTCCGGGGGCTCCAATTTCCTCCCACAGTCCAAAGACATGCTTCTAGGCTGATTGGAGTCTCTGAGTGTGTGTGTATGCCCTGCGATGGGTTGCAGGGTGTATCCTGCCTTGATGCCTGAGATAGGCATAGGCTTCCTGTAACCTGAGGATAGATCGGCTAAGTGGTACAGAAGAAGCAGTACAATGAAAGGCTGATAAATTGCTGACTGGTCACCAGACACAGTGATGAAAAGGTGTGGCAGGAGCAAGGTCGAGTGCTCAGTGTGAGCTTTTAACTCACCAAATTAAACAGACTGATTAATTAATTAACGAAGCCTAATTAATTCTTATATCAAATGGAACAGATATGAATTGAACATGAGGAAGGCATCAGGTGAAAAGTCCTCAGAATATCATTCACTGAAAAACAGATTCTGCACACTAACAAGAAATGTAAATACAAACGTAAAATGCAGTGTATACATGCCATGCATATATATCAGTAGAAAAGCAAACAAGACAATTTATTATCTAAAAATTGGTTTTAGCAGGAACTGAAAAAATTGTATGAATCAAATGTAATTATTATATGTTCAAAACCTAACACTATAGAAATGTACCATTATTTATTTTATTTCTTAAATAAGTTTCTTCTTCTTCTTCTTCTTCTTCTTCTTCTTCTTCTTCTTCTTCTTCTTCTTCTTCCTTCTGCAGTGAACTGTATTTTACTCATAGTAACATGTTCTTGTAATAATTCCAAAAAGTTTGTTGATCAAGCGTCCATTGCAGTAGTTATTAAGAAATGTGAAAGTTGTCAATAAAGTATAATGGGGATTCTTTAACATGGACAGTAACACCTCCAGAATATGACACTTTCAGGCCCTGTGACTCCCTTTCTTGTTTATCTGTACACCTATTTGAACAGTGTTTAATATTTACAAGTAAGCTAAATATTAATATTGTGGTGAAATGAGTGTAGGACTGAGAATAGGAACTCTGAATGTTGGTACTATGACAGGGAAAGGTAGAGAGCTGGCTGATATGATGGAGAGAAGGAAGGTGGATATACTGTGTGTACAGGAGACCAGGTGGAAGGGTAGCAAGGCTCGTAGTATAGGAGCAGGATTCAAGCTGTTTTATTATGGTGTGGATAGTAAGAGAAATGGGGTAGGTGTGGTCCTGAAGGAGGAGTTTGTGAGGAATGTCCTGGAGGTGAAGAGAGTGTCAGACAGGGTGATGAGTCTGAAGTTAGAGATTGAAGGGGTGATGTTGAATGTTGTTAGTGGTTATGCCCCACAGGTAGGTTGTGAGTTGGAGGAGAAAGAGAGATTCTGGAGTGAATTAGATGAGGTGATGGAGAGTATTCCCACGGGTGAGAGAGTGGTGATAGGAGCGGATTTTAATGGACATGTTGGTGAGGGGAACACAGGTGATGAGGAGGTGATGGGCAAGTTTGGAGTTAAGGAAAGGAACCTTGAAGGACAGATGGTAGTGGACTTTGCTAAGAGGATGGACATGGGTGTGGTTAACACTTATTTTCAGAAGAGGGAGGAGCATAGAGTGACTTACAAGAGTGGAGGTAGGAGCACACAGGTAGACTACATCCTATGTAGAAGAGGCAATCTGAAAGAGATTAGTGACTGTAAAGTGGTAGTGGGAGAGAGTGTAGCCAGACAGCATAGGATGGTGGTGTGTAGGATGACTCTGATGGTCTGTAAGAAGAAGAGGTCAGAGATAGAGAAGAAAACCAAGTGGTGGAAGCTGAAAAAGGAGGAATGTTGTGAGGAATTTAGACAGAAGTTGAGGCAGGCTCTGGGTGGTCAGGTAGTGCTGCCAGATGACTGGGAAACTACAGCAGAAGTGATCAGGGAGACAGGGAGAAAGGTGCTGGGTGTGTCATCTGGAAGGAGGAAAGAAGATAAGGAGACTTGGTGGTGGAATGAGGAAGTTCAGGATAGTATCCAGAGGAAGAGGTTAGCCAAGAAGAAGTGGGACATGGACAGGACTGAAGAGAATAGACAGGAATACAAGGAGTTACAGCGCAGAGTGAAGAGGGAGGTGTCTAAGGCCAAGCAGAAGGCATATGACGAGTTGTACACTAGGTTAGACACTAGAGAAGGAGAGAAGGACTTGTACAGGTTAGCTAGGCAGAGGGATTGAGATGGGAAGGATGTGCAGCAAGTTAGAGTTATTAAGGATAGAGATGGAAGGGTGCTCACAAGTGAGGAGAGCGTACAGAGGAGATGGAAGGAGTACTTTGAGGAGCTGATGAATGAGGAAAATGAGAGGGAAAAAAGAGTAGAAGGGGTGAACTCTGTGGAACAGAAAGTAGATAAGATTAGAAAGGATGAAGTCAGGAAGGCTTTGAAGAGGATGAAAAGTGGGAAGGCAGTTGGTCCTGATGACATCCCGGTGGAGGTCTGGAAGTGTTTGGGAGAGGCAGCAGTGGAATTTTTAGCTAGTTTGTTCAACAGGGTTTTAGAGAGTGAGAGGATGCCTGAGGAATGGAGAAGAAGTGTGTTAGTGCCGATCTTTAAGAATAAGAGTGACGTGCAGAGTTGCAGTAACTATAGGGGGATAAAGTTGATGAGCCATACAATGAAGGTATGGGAAAGAGTAGTGGAAGCTAGGTTAAGGAAGGTTGTGGAAATTTGTGAGCAGCAGTATGGCTTCATGCCCAGAAAGAGCACAACAGATGCAATTTTTGCTCTGAGAATTTTGATGGAGAAGTATAGGGATGGTCAGAGGGAGTTGCACTGTGTGTTTGTAGACTTGGAGAAAGCGTATGACAGGGTGCCAAGAGAAGAGCTGTGGTACTGTATGAGGAAGTCAGGAGTAGCAGAGAAGTATGTCAGAGTGGTGCAGGACATGTATGAGAGGAGCAGGACAGTGGTGAGGTGTGCTGTAGGTCAGACAGAGGAGTTCAATGTGGAGGTGGGACTGCATCAGGGATCGGCTCTGAGCCCCTTCCTGTTTGCTATAGTGATGGACCAGTTGTCAGAGGAGGTCAGACAGGAGTCTCCTTGGACAATGATGTTTGCAGATGACATTGTGATCTGTAGTGAGAGCAGGGAGCAGGTGGAGGAAAACCTGGAGAGGTGGAGGTTTGCGCTGGAGAGAAGAGGGATGAAAGTCAGTCGTAGTAAGACTGAGTACATGTGTGTGAATGAAAGGGAGGGAAGTGGAACAGTAAGCTTACAGGGTGAAGAGGTGAAGAAGGTACAGGAGTTAAAGTACTTGGGGTCAACAGTCCAGAGTAATGGAGAGTGTGGGAAAGAGGTAAAGAAGCGAGTGCAGTCAGGTTGGAATGGGTGGAGAAAGGTGTCGGGAGTTCTGTGTGATCAGAAAATATCAGCGAGAATCAAGGGGAAGGTGTACAGGACAGTGGTGAGAGCGGCCATGCTGTATGGTTTAGAGACAGTGTCACTGAGGAAGAGACAGGAGTCAGAGCTCGAGGTAGCAGAGCTGAAGATGTTGAGGTTCTCTTTGGGAGTGACAAGGTTGGACAGGATTAGGAACGAGTACATCAGAGGGACAGCTCATGTTGGACGTTTGGGGGACAAAGTTAGGGAGGCCAGATTAAGATGGTTTGGACATGTTCAGAGGAGGGAGAGTGAGTATATTGGTAGGAGAATGTTGGACATGGGGCTGCCAGGCAGGAGGCAAAGAGGAAGGCCAAAGAGGAGGTACATGGATGTAATTAATGAGGATATGAAGCTAGTGGGTGCAAGGGTTGAGGATGCAGAAGATAGGGATAGGTGGAGAGAGATGATTCGCTGTGGCGACCCCTGAAGGGAGAAGCCGAAAGAAGAAGAAGAAGAAAATGTAAAGCATGACTGTCCAATCTTATCTGCAAAGGATAATGTTTAATGTGTAGCTTCTGCTTGGTTGGAGTGTAAACCTACACCTACACTGGTCCTGTACAGATACACCTCTGATGTAAAGAATTTAAAATGTTTAGCCTGCAAACGTATAGATACTGTGAATTGTTCTGTTTAGGTTTTGTTAATTATTTAAAATAATCGTAGTGTAGGAGCTTGTGTACACTCCTTGTCTGCTTTCAGGGATATCAGGCTGACCACGGAGTCTAAAAACCACACCCCTGCAATTTCCCTACAGTTGCATTAATGTCAGGTGGCTGACGTGACTAAATAAAAGCGAAAGTATGAGATTCAGAATATAGGTAGATCGTAGCAGATGTAAACTCTATTAAGCCACATATTTTAGGTCATGGTATATTTTACATTTTGTTTTTACATCTTTTGTTTTCATAATTGGAACAATGCAACAGAGACGGCATACTACGAGAGTTAAGCAACTAGATAAAGTCAGTTTTGTAAAAATATTTTCTGTGACTAAAAAATATAATGTTATAGGCCTATAGTATATATCCTATAAACAATTGTGGGCCAAGTACACATCTCCTGTATTTAAGTGAAAGTAGAGATACCCTAGTTAAAATGTTAATCCGGTAGAAGTCCTCAATTTTAATTGTTTCATTCAATTTGAATGAAAAGTCTTTCTTATACAAATCTGATTCACTTCACGGTTTTACTTCACATTTAATAAGCACAAATTTGCCATTAATTAATTTTGCTGCCCTCTGGTGTTTACTTCAAGTAAGCTTTTAATACCTCTAAAGAAAGTATAGCTCTTTCAGTAAGTCACATACACACACACTTCATTCTTCTTTATCTTTACACATATACATATATACATGCATACATATACACATTATATACACACTGCTCAAAAAATTAACGCTTTCTAATCAGAGTATAGCATCAAGTCAATTAAACTCCTGGGATATTGATCTGGTCTGTTAAGTAGCAGAGGAGGTTGTTAATCAGTTTCAGCTGCTTTGGTGTTAATGAAATTAACAACAGGTGCACTACATGGGCAACAACGACGACCCCCAAAACAGGAATGGCTTTACAGGTGGAGGCCACTGACATTTTTTTCCCTACTCCTCTTTTCTGACTACTTTTCACTAGTTTTGCATTTGGCTAGGGCCAGTGTCACTACTGGTAGCATGAGGCAATACCTGGACCCTACAGAGGTTGCACAGGCAGTCAAACTCTTCCAGGATTGCACATATGCCATTGCCAGAAGGTTTGCTGTGTCTCCCAGAACAGTCTTAAGAGCATGGAGGAGATTCCAGGAGACAGGCAGTTACTCTAGGAGAGCTGGACAGGGCCATAGAAGGTCTTTAACCCATCAGCAGGACTAGTATGTGCTCCTGGCATCCTGGAACAGGATGAGCACTGCCAGAGCCCTACAAAATGAATTCCAGCAGGCCACTGGTGTGAATGTCTCTGACCAAACAATCAGAAAGAGACTTCATGAGGGTGGTCTGAAGACCCAACATCCTCTAGTGGGCCCTATGATCACTGCCCGGCGCTGTGGAGCTTGATTGGCATTTGCCATTGGTCACCAGAATTGGCAGGTCCGCCACTGGCGCCCTGTACTTTTAACAGATGAGAGCAGGTTCATCCTGAGTACATGTGAGCCGTGGGGAATGTTATGCTGCCTGTAATATCGTTCAGTATAACCGGTTTTGTGGTGGGTCAATGATGGTCCATGGAGGGATGTACAGACCTCTACAGGCTAGACAATGGCACCCTGACTGCCATTAGGTATCGGGATGAAATCCTTGGACCCATTGTCAGACCCTACACTGGTGCAGTTGGTCCTGGGTTCCCCCTGGTACACGACAATGCCCGGCCTCATGTGGCGAGAGTATGCAGGCAGTTCTGGGAGGATGAAGGAATTGATACCTTTGAATGGCCCCCACGCTACTGAGCCATACAAACTACTGAGTACCATTTTGAGTTGCTGAAAGATATACTGTCATTATTTAGGAAAAGTAGTTTATCTCATAAAAACTGAAAATTTGTGCAGAACAATGCAAACCCTTTTAGTTAGTAGCTTGTGGCATCTGCTTTTGCAGCCATTACTTCAACAAAACATCTTCTGTTACCACTGACCAGTTTCTCACATCTGCCTTTGGGAATTTTTACCCACTCCTCCTTGCCGAACTCAGCCAGTTGAGAGAGATTGGAGGGACATCTGGCATGTACTGCCCACTTCAGGTACTGCATTCTTCAACATTGAGGACCGGACTTGGACCAGGCCAATCCAGAGTACGAATCTTCTTTCTTTTAAACCATTCCTTGGTGGTTTTGCTTGAATGCTTTGTGTCGTTGTCTTGATGTGTCACCTATTTTTGGCCCAGCTTTAGCTCCCTGACTGATGGCAGGATATTCTCATCAAGAATTTGTTGATAAGCCTGAGAATTCAAGTTTCCCTGGATAATATGAAGTCGTCCAGGCCAGGAGGCAGAAGAGGAGACCCAGACTTCCACATTTCCACCACCATGCTTCACTGCGGGGAAGAGGTTTTTTCTTGGAATTCAGTGTTGGCTTTTCTCCAAACATGGTGGTTTTGATTACAACCAAATAAAATCTATTTTGAACTTATCTGTCCACAGGATGGATTTCCAAAAGGTCTCTGTTTTGTCCAAATGCTCTCTGGCAAAGTTGAAACAGGCAGCTTTGTTCTTTTTTCTTCCTTCTAGCAATTCTCCCATAAGTATCATGTCTGTTCAGTTCTCGTCTAATTGTAGACACATTCACATTTACCCCACATGCTGCCAGAGAGGTCTGAAACTCTATAGAGGTGATGTTTGAGTTGACCTTTACCTCATTAATTATTTTTCTGGTCCTTCTTGATGATAGTTTTGATGGGCGTCCACTTCTAGGCAGAGTTGTGTTCATGTTGAATGCCCTCCGTCTGTAGATGATTTGTCTTACAGTGGATGGACGGAGCTGGAATCTTTTGGAGATGATCTTATTGCCTTCCTCAGATTGATTGGCTGTCACCACCTTCTTCCTGATGTCCTCGGTCAGATATCTCCTTTCTCTTGGCATTGTTGGTCTTTGTGGGTACACCTTGTCTAATTTGATTGGTCTGCTTAACTGATTAATGAAGCACACAAATGTTTTCCATGTGAACCTGTTACCCACGTGACTTTACCAATGCAGCTGGGGGTTCACTTAATTTTGCACATGCACTAATTACATCTTTCATGTAGTTTTTTGGCTGCTCATGCAATTTCAAAAAACAATACTTCGTGACAAGGTGTGATTGGTTAGCGGTATTTATGTCCGCTAAACTGGAAGTGTCAGTTCTAGGGCGAGGGTTCCCTCTGGCAGGCCGTAGGGGAGTTCACAGGTGTGGTTGTAACAGGATTACCCCCCCCCCCCCCCCCCCCAAAAACGCCTCTAGGTGTTCTTCTTGGTTGATCCCGGTGTCTGGGGCCTGGTCGATTGTCTGCGCTGCGTGGAAGTCTGTGGTGAGGGTGGGGTCGAGAATGTCCTGTGCATTTATGCATGATCTTTCCTCTGGTCTATATTCTTCCTAGTCGACCAGTTATTGCAACTGACCCCGCCTACTTCGCGAGTCCAGGATCATGTGGTGATAAATTAAATCTCAGCTTTGGGGGGCATGGTGGCTTAGTGGTTAGCATGTTTGCCTCACACCTCTAGGGTTGGGGGTTCGATTCTTGCCTCCACCGTGTGTGTGTGTGGAGTTTGCATGTTCTCCCCATGCCTCAGGGGTTTCCTCCCACAGGGAATAAACTCTGACCATTTAAGAAATTCTGTTATCTTTCATGCTGTCTCATTAAGGTTCATAATGTATTCACAAATCACAAATAAAGTTTTCTGTTGTTGTTATTTTTATTTGTTTTTTAGCTTCTCAAATTGAAACCAGCTTCTGTAAGTGAACATTTTAGATCAATGTTACCTGCAGGACGTGTGTGTGAAGTTGGCCCCCCACATGATCAAAAAATTAACACAACTATATTGTTCGTTTGTGCCTCGTTTGTGCACGCAAAATAAATATTTGTGCTCAAACACTTTTTTAGATATTAAAGATTATTTTCTGTAGTACAGCCCCCCCCATTCACCGTCCATAAAGAGAAAGAAAACCAAGATACAGAGACGAGAAACTTATTTACTCAAAATATCACAATAAGCTAAAAAAAAAAAAGTCTATTTGCCTAGGATGAGGCAGAGAAATGTCTTCTATATTAAAGTATTACCAGTACTTCTATCTTTTCAAAATTAAATATGAGGTAGTTTCTCAGGAAGCCTCCTCTATTTATGGGAGGAACAACCATTCACTGATGTTGATTACAATAACACAAACCAATCAATATGTAACATGGAGTCTGGGAACGACAATGTAGGATCCATATGCAGAGTTTAATGAAGAAGAAGAAGCACATATCACTAACATTTCCCAGTGTGGAACTTGCCTCATGTCTCATGCCCTGAAATAACCAAAAACTGACAGATCTTGTATAAAGATGTTAACAAATAATGTATGGTATGGGATAAAATGCTTTGTACTGTAAAATTACTGGCTTTTTTGTTGCTATGTTTACTATGCCGCTCTCGATAAACCACACAAACATAGTACTATGGTGGTTAGCATTTGCCTCACACCTCCAGGGTTGGGGGTTCGATTCCTGCCTCCGCCATGTGTGTGTGGAGTTTGCATGTTCTCCCCGTGCCTCGGGGGTTTCCTCTGGGTACTCCAGTTTCCTCCCCCGGTCCAAAGACATGCATTGTAGGTTGATTGGCATCTCTAAATTGTCCGTAGGGTGTGTTTGTGTGAGTGAATGAGAGTGTGTGTGTGTCCTATGATGGGTTGGCACTCCGTCCAGGGTGTATCCTGCCTTGATGCCCAATGACGCCTGAGATAGGCACAGGCTCCCCGTGACCTGAGAATAGATCGGATAAGCGGTAGACAATGAATGAACATCGAATCATTGCAGCAGAGACAACGAATGAAAAGGTAAACAATTCAAGCAAACTTCACTGTAAAAAAAAAGGAAGCTTCAATTTGTTAATACATTATAATTCATGTATACCATTCATGTATGCATAGTGAACATGCAAACTTTTTAAGGTTTAGTACAGGCAAGCAGATGAGCTCAGACCTGAATGCAATGTGCTTCAGCTTTAGATCGATGTCCAGGAAACATGAAGGTCATGCATGATTGATTTCATTCGCACCAGTACTTTTCTGGTTTCTTATTGCTCTGAACATGTCATACTGTTAGATCAGGTTCATCTTTTATGTTTTCAGAAGTAACAAGAAGCACTGAACAGCTCACAGAACTGCTGCTCACCGGATGCTTTGTTGTTGTTGCTGTTGTCTCTAAGTGTACTTGTCTTTAAGCTTGACGCCCGATCACCTGACAACTCATTCAGGTCAAAGTCCAGGTGAAAGTAAAAGTCATGCACATGTCAGCATGCTAACTTTTACTCAAACTATTGCTCAGACAGATAACAGGTGAAGATTCAAATCAGTTACACTTATAATTAAAATATCGATGCATTAGAAGTCTTCAGACTCGAATCCGACTCTTTGGCGAACGAGACGTCATCCGATACTTGGATCTATCCCATGTCTTATTTCCTGATATAAGATGTTGTGGAATGAGCCCTTGAAGAACACAGAAGACGTGTTAAAAACCAACAAACTAAACACTGAAGGTAGTCGAACGCTGCTGAAGATTATTTTAAAGCTTTTTCAGGAAGAATACTGCATACTGAATATAATTCTATCTCTTAACCCTTGTAAAAAAGGAGGAATTTGAGGAAATGGCACAACGAACAAGGACAATAACAGGTAAGAGGCAGACTCCATCTCATACACTGATTAATATTGTTCAATATCAATTTCACATTTTAGCTAAACACCTAATGTTACTTTGGTATGTATTCACATCAGGTCTTTAATGTGATGTTTAGAAACAAGTTGAATAAATTGCCCTCTTGTGAAATCTTTCCTCATTTTGTTATTTCTTTTTTTTTTTGCTTTGTATTTCTGCTATTACATGATTCAACAGCACAATGTTTATCGTATTTAATTAAGGTACATTTTCTAAGGTTTGTAGGATACATAGTTATTATACATAAATGCACTTCAGGTGTATTTTGCTTTGCATTATTTCTATAAAACAATTACTTTCGTTTAACATCAAGTAAATGTCTAGAAATACATTTCTGTTTTTTTACAGCACACGTTAAAGCAACTGAATTGTGTAAGTCAACATTCTAAAGTCTTTAAAATCACAATACTAAACAAAGACACATCACCTAACAGCAGAGGTGGACAGTAACAAAGTACATTTACTTTAGTACTGTACTTAAGTACACTTTTAATAATACTTTACTTGAGTATTTTTAATTTTTTTTTTGGAAACTTTAACTTCACTACATTGGAAAGACAAATATTGCACTTTTTACTCCACTACATTTCTGTCAAGGTCATTGGGTAGAAAGTAGTTACATTAATCAGCGTCAGCGTCACGTGTTTTTTCTGTCACTTTTTGAACTCTGATCAGTTGATGGCAAAATGGACGAAGACAGATCATCGGCACAGTGCGTGCATCCAAGGACATACTTAGACAATATATTCCAGTTTTTGGAAAAGAGTAAAGATTCTTTACGTTATAAATGTTTGCTTTGTTTACCGAAAACAAACCACATCGCAGCCTACAAAAACTCTCCATCCAGCCTGTGGAAGCATATTGATGTATGTATACTTTTAAAGCTTGCTTTTGGCTGCTCCCTGTTCGGGGTCACCACAGCGGACCAACTGGTCCGCACAACAACTTGGCAAATGTTTTACACCGGATGCCCTTCCTGACGCAACCCTCCCATTTTTCCGGGCTTGGGACCAGCACTGCATCCAGTGGCTGGGGTTGAGGCATTGGCTGGAATCGAACCCGGGCCTTCCGCATGATAGGCGAGTAACCTACCACTGAGCCACCAATACCCCCATGTATACTGTTAAAGCTAAATCTTGAAAAAAACTTTAAAAGCTTGAAATGGATATTGCCTGTGCCATGAAGTATGTATGGTAAGGCAAAGGTTTTTTTTTTATGTATTTGTTTGCCTAGTTGCCATAGCTTTGCATATACACCACCAAAGCATGTAATGACGTTAGTTAACACGCAAAAACATATGCTGCGTCCAAGTTCTCATACTATCCGTCCTAAATAGTATTCGAAAATAGAATTAGTATGCCCCAAATCGTAGTACAATTGTAAAACAATGCGTTGACATTTACTTTTGAAACTTAAGTACTTTTGTACTTTTACTTAAGTAAAAATCTGCCTTTCCAACTTGGAGTCATGTTGACCAGTAGTATCTGTACATTCACTCAAGTAAGGAAGTTGTGTACTTTGTCCACCTCTGCCTAACAGCAAGAAAAAGTTGTTTTTGAAACATATCTTTAAAGGTTAACGCTGTTATTCAGTACACGTAGGTAAAAATAGAAACCTAGAACACTTGCTACTCATAGCTTTGTTCATTCTTGTTTATTTTCACAGGCACACTTCAGAGAGATGGTAAGTCATTTCTTTAAGTAATCACTTCACTGCATGCAGACGTTGCTATCCTGTGGCTGCATGGGTATCTAGATAATGGCATATTGCAAGCTGTTTGTTTTCCTTACAGATGATGTTTGTTCGCTTGGCTCACCATCAGACGAACCCAAAACAGATCTTCGGCTCGTTTTGCTGGGTGGAGATTGTGTTGCTAACAATTATGCAGCTGACATTATACTCCAGTCTGATAACAAGAAAGAAATTAGGAATCCAAAAAAAGGCAATGTTAGGAAAGGAAGCATTAAAGGAAGACAGCTCTCTGTATTTGTGGCTCCTTCCTATTGGATGAAACACTTAGCCTCGTTTTGGTTTTTCTCGAATGGAGTGGATTCCATTAGAGATGAGATTCAGAACTGTACCTCAGTGACGTTTCCTGGCCCTCACGCATTCCTGCTAGTGATGCGAGCTGGACAGACTACTGGGAAAGAACATCTTCTTTTAAATGCAATAACCCACATGTTTGGAGCTGAGGCGTTAGGGTACACCATGGTTTTGTTCATTTATGGACATGAATGGGAAAATCCCAATGATGCCCTGAAGAACCGCTGTGTGAAGATGTGTGGAACAAAATACTTCTTTCTGGAGAACAATGATGAGAATGTCGAGGAGCTTTTCAGAAGAGTCGAGGCAATGACCCAGAGGAAAAAGAGCAGATTTTTTATTCAGCGCTCTTATGAAAATCTCATGAAAGTTAACTTTGAGCCCTGGGAAAGGTCTCAGATGTACAAGGAAATGCAAATAAAAAGAGAACTGGAAGAACTGAAGATAGAGCAGGATGAGTTAAAGACTGAACTTGATACACTCAGACAAACTGAGAGAGATTTGAGAGAGGAGCTGGAAGCATCCAGACATCATGAGAGTGCGTTACAGGAGGAGCTGGACACAGCTAAGGGTAGTGAAAGACAATTAAGAAAAGAGCTGGAAGCATCCAGACGCCAGGAGAGTGTGTTAGAGATGGAGCTGGACACAGCTAGGGGTAGTGAGAAACAATCAAGAAAAGAGCTGGGAGAATCTAGACATGATGACAGTGTGTTACAGGAGGAGCTGGACGTGGCTAGACCTAATGAGAAACAGTTGAGGAAGGAGCTGGAAGCATCCAGACGCCAGGAGAGTGCGTTAGAGATGGAGCTGGACACAGCTAAGGGTAGTGAGAGACAATCAACGAAAGAGCTGGAAGCATCTAGACATGATGACAGTGTGTTATGGGAGGATTTAGACAGAGCAAGATGTAGTGAGAAACAATCAAGGCAGGAGACGGATGTGTTAAAAGGCCGTGAAGCAGGACAGTGGAAATGTATACGACGCAACAGCAGGGAGGGTTTACCCCTTAACAGTAAGATCACACTTTATGAGAATGACATCTTAGCTGTACTAAAACTTGAGTGAAAACAGTACAAATGTTTGTTTAGAATAATTGAACTGATTAGTTTTTGTCATTTGTTTCTTTGTATATAGTGGCGAAAAAACAGAACAAGCCTCTAGATGGCCTTTAGATGACGTGGAAGACATCTGGTGAGTATTTTGAGAAATTGGGAGAATTTTCACATAAAGCAGAGACTTGAAATTGAGTTAAAGATTTGGGAAGCCAATTAAACGCACCTAACGAAGGCTAATTAGACAACTGATAAGACTAACAGGTGCTTCCAGCTCAGGTTGATCCAGGATCCCAAACCAGACTTGATGACACTACATTACATGTTCACCAGGATTTGAAGACAACATTATCAGCAAAGCCTTAGCGCATTTATTTTTATTTTATAGATCACAAACGAAACAGCAGCCCAGGTAAAAAGCTCCTACCACAATCAAGGCATCTTATTTCAGACTCTTTTTTTTTTTGTACAGCTCTTTATTGAGAGGAACCAGACCCAGAAGAAACCGGGCCTGCTTTGGACCTGCTCTTATATACTTCACTCTCAATCATTACTGTAGATTAGGATGTGATATCCTAATAAATAAGCAACGGCGTACACACAGTTGTACCATAACCTGCAGTCCACCAGAGACTGAAATGGACCCGATGCACCGAGCAGCCTCGAGGGACTCTCGACTGACCCTTGTGTAACTCCTCCATCAGAAATGTTGACCTTCTCTCTATGATTGTGTGAGAGGGTCTCCACAACAAGGCCCATCACTCTACACCAGGGTCCCCAAACTTTTTTTCTGTGAGGACCACATCATTTTTCCTTTCTTTAATGGGGGGCCGGGTCGGTATGTACCAGAAAAGGAATAACTGCTAGTATTATTGTGGAGATTTTATGATTTTAAATAGATTTGTTATGCCTCCTAATGCTAGAATAGATTATTATTTTGTTATGCACCGTACAAACTAATGATCATTACTTTTCAACACTTTCTCTGCTCTCATTTGGCCTTGTAAGCTAGCATCCTTGTCTCCATGTCAGTGCAGATTGTGTTCTTTGAACACAGACACTGTTTCTTGACAGATGAGACAAACAGCCACTTTTTTGCACTGAACATTGAAGTATTAAAATCTTACTTGATAAGAACACAAGAGGGCAGCAACACCAAAATCTCTAACTCAACACGGCCCTGGTGCTTATAAAATGTGAAGCAGAACCGTGAAGTGGAATAAACTCTTACGTGTATCAGAAAAACCTTTTTTATTACATGACTATTTTTATTACATAGAGTTCAATCAACTGGCTTATCACTGCGAGTCTCCCTGAGATCAGGTCTCGAATGTGCAACTCTATAAACTCTAGTATAAACTCTATAGACACAATAACTTGTGCTTATGCTTACAGAATTTTAATATTGTCGGCCATTTGAATGATTTTTCTTCCTGTTTGTTTACAAATGCATGTAGATTGTCTCTTGAGGCACTACAGACCAAACTAAACACAAGAGTCGAGAAGAGAAGAAGTCATTCTGACAAATAGATGCTTTGCCTTTTGCATGAACTTGAGACAAGGAGATGTTTCCTTACAACGCATCTTTATGTTCACATACACGTGTCCACATACTAGACAAATTGGACAAGTACACAGTGTGTATTTAAAGAATATAGTGGACATTGGATGATTTAAGACACATCCCTTGACACACCCCATCCCCTGAGTTCTCCTTGCTCGTCTCTGACACCCCCCCAGATTTTCCTATATACCTGTTCCTGATGTTTGTTCAGTTTCTGCTGACTCAGGGTTTTTTTTTTATAGACAAGACCTAGCTCTTAGTTTTCCATATGTGATGTATTTTACACTCTATACCCCAACTCTACAACATCAGGATCATTTCTTTTCAGTGTATAATTCTTTTCTTAAGGTCAGGGTTGACTTACATGTTATTTGCTAGTGTAAATTAATAACCTACCATGCGGAAGACCCGGGTTCAATCCCCAGCCAATGCCCAAACCCCACCCACCGGATGCAGTGCCGGTCCCAAGCCCGGAAAAATGGGAGGGTTGTGTCAGGAAGGGCATCCGGCTTAAAACCTGTGCCCAGTTGTTGTCTGGACCAGTTGGTCCGCTGTGTCGACCCGAACAGGGACCAGCCGGAAACAACTTCTATACTATATATATACGAATAGAGCTTGTCACTATAGGGCAAATTAGTAAAGATTATGAATGACTTTAAAAAATTTTAATTTAAAACAATTAGAAATAAAGCTGTTCAAAAGGTGCCAATAATTTCGACACATACTATTTCAGACTGAAACATGGGGCATTGGTGGCTCAGTGGTAGGTTTCTCGCCTATCATGCGGAAGGCCCAGGTTCAATTCCCAGCCAATGCCTCAACCCCAGCCACTGGATGCAGTGCCGGTCCCAAGCCTGGAAAAATGGGAGGGTTGCATCAGGAAGGGCATCCGGCGTAAAACATTTGCCCAGTTGGTCCGCTGTGGCGACCCTGAACAGGGAGCAGCTGAAAGCATTAACTAACTATTTCAGACTGAAACAATAGTCAGTGTTTATGAATTCAAGCTTGAAAAAAAGACATTTTTTTTGTCATTAATGTGGAATATTCAGTAATAATAATCTGTTTTATTGTGGCTGCTTCATGTTGATGGTATTAAAGTAACTCGGTATCTGGCATGCCAACCATTTTAACCATATTTCATCTGAGAAATATGGAATGGTCTGTAAGGTTATTTCCATCATTTTAATAAAATGTTAAATCTTCCTGTCCCTTCAAAGCCTGCATTACTTCTCATTAATCCTACTTACACTTCTTTTCTTAGAAAGAGAAAGTCATCAACTTCCCACAACTATGACTGCTTGGTCAGTGACCATAAAACTAAGATTTGTGCAGCGGTTACCTAATACATCAGCGTCCACACGCTACTTCAGTCGGATATCGTTTTTCCCATCAAGCGGTGATGAGATCTCTGAGCAACACGAATCCCCTGCTCAAAGTTTGCTTGTGTGTATCAAACATAATGAAAGTGTGACTAAAAGTATTCATCGGCTTGAGTTTCTTTCGTCAATCCAGGGAAGGAACGATGCTCATGTAAAAAAAAATTCCACTGATACTTTATAAGAAGATTCTCAATTATACAGTTCCTCAAAAGTCTGTGTGAGAAATCCCATCAGATTCATACCACTTGTAGATAAGACTAGAATCACCTTCAGGATGTGAATTCAAAACTATTCATACTTTTATACTGATCGGAAGTATCCGGATCGGAAAAGCACACACGTGTACCTGTTCCGTTACATGAATGACAGGAATCCAGATTAACGACAGTAACTGTGGAGTACTGAAATTAGCTGGTTATCTTGGCATCATCTTTCTAGTTACGGTCAGAAAAAAGTCCCTGGGGTTGTTTACAGTCATTTACCAAGACGCTCAGTCTGAGTATCGCTAGCATGTCACGTGAAAACCACAGAGGATCGGCAGTGCGTCTACGCAGAAATGGCAGAAATTCACATGTGACGGCTGAAAATACGGCTTTTTGAGCTTGTGAAACTGACAAAAGGGTGTGAATCATTCAGCTTAGGATATTCATTATATCTAATATTTCAACAAAGATACCTACCCAACAAAATCCCCTAGTGTTGCAATAACACCCAGAGTGCTGAATTAACTCAAGGTGTTAATTAATCAATGGAGAATTTACTCGCGTGGTTATGGGTTTCTGTAGAAAGACACGAAAAATGAAGGCTCTTTGCTTTACTTTAGCTAGACAAAGAAGTGTCAGTATTGTGCTGTAAGATTTCTACTGAGAATTAGACAATATCTAGCTTTAGAAAAGATCTCATCTGTTATAAGCTGTCATAAAGCGGTTATAAGCTGTCATAAAGCTGCAATAAAGCTGTTACTTTAGCTGTAGAATGAAATGCCATTATCAGGTAGCTTTGGTATAGATAGCTTACAGATAGCTTGGGTATAGAAAGATGTAATTATTGTCTCATTTATGTGTTATAGAGTGGTTTGTTGTTTTTAAAAAAAAAAATAAATAAATAAAAAAGGGGCTTCCATTACTTACGGAGGTAATGTCCTTATTATGTCATCTATGTCTCAGAGAGTGTTAAGATTTTTATAAAAATTGAGATCTTACAAAAAAAGGGGGGCTTCCTTTACATCCTTTCCATTACATTAGAGTATAAGTAATAATAAATAATAATAAAGGTCATTATTTTTTTACATAGCTGTCATCAAGCATGTAACAGGTGGCTTCTTTTACTTATAAAGAAGATCTTTTATTATTATTATTATTATTATTATTATTATCATTATTATTATTATTGTCATTGTATTGTTATTGTATCACATTTTTAAAGGTGGCTTGCTTTATTTATAGATAAAGCTATAGATGTCATATAAATGTCATAATTGTGCCATTTTTCCACCACAGAGTATTAAATCTGTTCGAAATAATAGGCTTATTTTTTGTTTTTGTTTTTTTACGTAGATAAAAATGTCAAAAAGGGGCCTTCCTTAACTTTAGCCATAGAAATAATCTCATTAATGTGTCATTTTTTGGGGGGCTTTAACAAAAGTGTCTCTTCTAACACATAGTGCAGCGTGCAAATGACTCAAAATAACATGCCAGTAACACAGGGGGATTTACATCTTTATTAAACCGGATCTATTATTTGATTTCTGCAAGGGCTGCCACTGTGATATATCTGATGTCAGAAATTTGAGAGACCTTCTTAAAATATTTCACCCACGCAGTTACGCTTTTGAGTTCAAGGTTAAACCTCTATGCTCGCCACTGGAAATGGCATCACCCTGCGCTGTGGTTCTCATTTCCAGTTCTACAAACGCCATGCTACACACAGGCTGTGGTATTATTAATCCAACTGACTTTTTTCATATTCTGATGAAGCGATAGAAAGTTAGAAATTCTGACCACACAAGATCCATGGAAAATCCACACACACACACACACACACACACACACACACACACACACACACACACACATCGATTCCGAATAAAAAGATGTGTGAATGAACTCCTACTGAGTCTTCTTGCTCCCACTATAGAAGTTTCCTTTTTTGTCATGTTAGCTGTGTGAGTCATTACACCTAAAACACCTACTCAAATATACTAAAGTGCTTACATCGAGATGAATGCTCTCATTTTATGTCGGCTAGCTTGAGGTTGTTTTTGTTCACCAGCTCCGTACTTGTTTGACGTGAAATGTAGGTCAAGTGTCCTTCAGGACAATGATAACTTATGTTGTCACAGTAACATAGCCTACAGGCTAGCACGCTTGACTCATGCTACAGACAAATATCTAGTGGATCTTTCCATAATGTGCAGCTGAGAGTCAACAAGATTTGATTAACCTTGGACAAACGAACTGCACACCAATCAATAAAAAAAACAAAAACATCTCCTCAGGACTAAACTCCATCTCCAGCAGCAGAGTTCACATTTCTGGCATGACATTTCCGCCTCACTGTGATAGCGTGCGGTAAATATTTCAATTACAGCTTTTCGGAATCTGGCATAATCATTATTGTAATTATAGTAATTGGGGCAATTATGATGGTTTCTAATTGCTGATGATTGAATTCCAAAGGCACATTAACAACATGGATGGTTAGATAGCTAGTTAGATAACAACATAGATCAACACCGCTTGGCAGTGGTAGCTCAACTGCTTAAGGCTCTGGGTCGCTAACCAGAAGATCAGGGTTCAAGCCCCAGGGCTTGTGCCCCAGCACTGCCAAGCTGCCACCGCTGGGCCCTTGAGCAATGCCCACAAAGCACCCTGCTCCAGGGTCACTGCATCATGTCTGACCCTGCGCTCTGACCCCAACCCCCAAGGATGGGATACATGAAGAAAGAATTTCACTGTGCAGTAATGTATATGTGACAAATAAGGACAACTTAACTTAACACACACTTTCTAATCAGGGAAAAAAGACAGAAAACGATGGGCTAACAAATCATGTTGCTACTTAAGCACTTTAACGATGTTTGATCCACTGATACGATATGTGAGACGAACACAAAAACGGTAAATATCGTTAATTGTCTTGTATGTTGCCCCTCCCCTCACACATAAACAGAAAGCATGGGGGCAGAGAAATTCATGCCCCATTGACCCCTCTTGACAACGTATCTTGTTGCAGTACCTATTTTGACCACTAACGTTACTAACTCTATGGAGCTGAATTGGGAAGTGTGCTAAAAAATAAAATAAATTAATTAAAAAAAAAACACGAATTGCAAATATCATTTTTTGGACATGTATTTGATTATTAAGTCAAGAATTGCACAGACATTTCTCAGGGAAAGTTGGGGCACAGAGTCGGGGTGCCAGGATTTACTTCCAAACTTCAGGAGGCAGAAACATGACTGCTAAATATAAGTAAGAATTCTTACAAATTATGACGTAATAAAATTGCGCTGGGATTTGAAATAATGGAAGAAAAGTCTCTCTCTCTCTCTCTCTCTCTCTCTCTCTCTCTCTCTGTGTGTGTGTGTGTGTGTGTGTGTGCACAGCCCATTCTCTAGAAGGCGGAGTTTGACTGTAAACCCTAAAGCGGTTCCTCTTGCTGTTCATTTTTTCTCTCTGCGTTCCTCCTGACGCTATGCCTCAGAGCAATAATTCTGCAAACCTCACAGGCACACTAACACACTCTGACTCCGAGGATTTATGATAACCAGCGATTACACGGTACGATTCCTGTATATTTAATCCTCTTTTCTTTGTCTTTAAAAGTTTACCTGACATTATTTGGAATTAATGCCCCCAATACAGATAATTCGATAGGGTTTGCAGTATATATATATATATATATATATATTCCTATTATGCATAAGTGTCTACTTTTCATGTTTCTTATGTAGATGCACTCATCTGATCTCCTTCTCTACTTTTATTTATTTCTACTACGCTTTCAAATGATCCTCTCATCTGATTTTTTCCTTTCTGTTGTTTTGCTTCGTCCTATTGGGTTTAGTTGGCAGTGTGTACATGTGTGTGCGGGTGTGTACGTGTGTATGCGGGTGTCAGACTTCCCTAGAAGCTTTAGCAATGTTTCTGCAGAATTCTCCTGCATGTCATTGTGTTTACACATGTGATTCATGTTTATATCTTGTAGAAGATTAACAGCCATGTAATGATAGTGTGCCTCTTCATAGAAGTACTTTAAAGGTAGAGATTATCTCCAGGGATCGAATCAAGTTCCTCTTGTAGGCTTCTTTAAGTGTAACATCATCGAGACAACAATATTAATGTTGTTTTTTTGTTCTAAAAGAGATTGAGTATTTTGTTGTATTTGATTTTCAGTACCTTTTAGATCTGTAGATGTGATTTACAGGGGGAAAAAACGTTTTAACTCCATAGATGCTGGAGAAACGTGAAGCTGAGAATCTTTAAAGAATCTGTTCTGAAGTCTAGACGGGAAAGATTTCATCCATCATCACATATAAGAGCCTGTAAAGTTGTTATTCTTCATGAGAAGTTGAGACGTTTCTACTTTTTTCCAGAAAGGTTTCTTACCAGGACAGTAGTTTACTGTTGACGCTTTAAGGGTTCATTCCAAAAGGATAAACCAAACCCCTTTTAACGTCCTAGATGATAACATTCTTTCTGAACTTCTTTCTGAAATTCGACAATCTATTTCATTGTTAAATCTTTTCTGTGAATAGGCGTTATTGTTTACGACCTCATTCAAGCTATTGTTCACAGCCTTCATGAATCGCAGCGTGCTCTTGTGAATTAAAACATCTGTTTCTTTTTCCGTTTTTTTCCCCCCTTGGCAGAAAAAAAACTACTAAGAAACTTGAGCTAATTCCATGTGGAACATTGCTAAGGGCTCGTAGAAGTTCTTTACAGAAACATAGTCTGTGTCTACACATGATTTATACACAAATCTGTCTACATGATTTATATTATACGGTAGAATTCTAAATAAGAGTCAGTGGGTTTGTTCCACTGGTTTAAATATCCTCAAATTATTTATTCATGTTTATGGTTATGGTGGATCCTCAGGATCCTGGGAACACTGGGTGCAAAGTGGGATAGATAGGACACCTTCACACCTACGTGCAGTTTAGATCTGTCTACCTCCAGGTTTTTGGGCAGTGTGATGAACACTGAAGAAGCAAGAAAGAAAAAACTCATGCGTGCAACACGACCCCAAGCTCATGATCCAACCATGGACCCTAAAGCTGTGAGATAAGACACTTTCATACCTACGTACACTTTAGATCTGTCTACCTCCAGGTTTCTGGGCAGTGTGAGGAACACCGAAGAACCTAGAGAGAAACACTTGAGCTCAGGATCCAACCATGTAGACACAGACTATCGATACTTTCAATAATCTCTTAGGACAATCTGAGTTAGTGTCAAGGTCAAGGCAGGTCTTACGGCATCATAAAATATTCAAGCCAATCAGGTTTGAATATGCAAATGAAGGCCATATAAGGACCAGTTTAACAGAAGAAACTGCTGAGCTATATGATTTATGTGACTTTTTCCTCATATCTCTTGGCATGTTTTGAAGACCTGCCATATCATGGTTTTCCAAAGAATTTTCTGGATTTGACTTGATGATAACAGGCAGCTTTTGAGTCTGTGAGTAATCTCGAGACCAAACACAACACAGACATGTCTGCAAGCGTAGCGGGACTGCTGTCAAGGAAAAACTAGGCTGTTTTTAAAATGCCTTGTTGATCTCATTTCGTTGGATCAGAAGTTTGTTGTCGATGATTCGGAGTCATATGATTTTCTTGCCTTGTCTTTTTGCATAATTTTGCTTCTGTTCAATGAACTGTGCAAAAGATGTGTCACATGCATTAGGTCTGTCATGCCTTTGCCCACAAGAGAATTGAGAAGTTCTGCTCAGGATGACTGAGTAAAAGTGAGAAAACGTCAGCACAGAGCTCTGTTTTTTCCCTGATTAGGAGTAACTATCTGAGCGGTCAGATGGTGGGAACTCTTCAATCAGAGTTTTATATCAATGATTTATGTGACAGTGACTAAACGTATTGTCATTGATATGACAAAGAATTCTGTAAGGAGATGTCTAGCAAGTAAATGGTCAGTACATTTTTGCCAATATTCTGTCTTTTGTTGTGGGTTTTTTTTTTGCCACAAGAGTCCAGAGCCAGCAAGGGCTCAGACCCATTGGTGGGTCTGTGGTAGGTTTCTCGCCTACCATGTGGAAGGCCCGAGTTCAATTCCCAGCCAATGCTCAAACCCCAGCCACTGGATGCAGTACTGGTCCCAAGCTCAGAAAAAATGGGAAGGTTGCATCAGGAAGGTCATCCGGTGTGAAACCTGTGTCCAGTTGTTGTACAGACCAGTTGGCCTGCTGCTACTTGAAGCTACTTCAGTCCTGAGCCAGCAAAATGTGATGGTTGACTAAACTTCACTCATGTTTGTTTTTTGGCTTTGACAGGTTTATAAGTCAGAACATCTTGTCATTTTGATGCACTGATTTTCTTGGCTTTCCTTCTGCAACAATCAGGTTGCTCAAGCAGACAGTTGAACAAACGTTGTTGTAAATAGTCTGTTTTTAACGATGTCCAAATCCTTGCTAGCTAAGTGTGCATTTCATGCTGTGATCAAAATTGTAAAATGTTATAATTTAAAAAAAAAAAAAAAAAAACATACACCGTGTTTGAGTTCAGAAATTTGGGTAATATATTACTGCATCTCATTGGCCTAGTGCATGTGCTTTGCATAATGATGATAAAGCTGAATCTAATCTAATCTAAAATAGTATAATATAGAAATACATTATATTTTCATTAATCTTTCAAATGATACCATAAAATAATGACTTCTTCTTCTTCTTTCCTTCTTCTTCTTTCTTCTTTCTTGTCCTGCTCCTCTCATACATGTCCTGCACCACTCTGACATACTTCTCCGCTACTCCTGACTTCCTCATACAGTACCACAGCTCTTCTCTTGGCACCCTGTCATACGCTTTCTCCAAGTCTACAAACACACAGTGCAACTCCCTCTGACCATCCCTATACTTCTCCATCAAGTGCATGTGCTTTGCATAATGATGATAAAGCTGAATCTAATCTAATCTAAAATAGTATAATATAGAAATACATTATATTTTCATTAATCTTTCAAATGATACCATAAAATAATGACTAATTTATCTTTATAGGACGTGATACAGGGATTGCTCATATCCTTTCATGGGTTTATGGTGTATTTTATTTCATGATATGGCAAAATTATGTAGACAATACGGTGCAATCCAGCTCTATCAGCATCCAGATCTCTGTCCTGGACTTTTTGCCTTGTAATTATGGTATAATCAGCAATGATGCAGCAGAAAGGTTAAACAGCTACAGTAGGAAATTAAAAAGAGGAAGTGAAATTTTCTCTTTTGCCGCTTATTCACTGACTGTCAGCAGACCCCCTCCAACATGCCTGACTTTTTGATGACTAATAAATAGAAATCCAACAGATATTTGTGACTTTCCCAGGTTACTCTGTGATGTTTGACTGGTTGTATATATTTTGTATTTTTTTTCAATACAGATACCAATGAGGGGTGAAATATTCACGCTGCTCCTTGTCACGTGGCCGTGTCTCCAGGGTATGATGTTCATCACATACACGTTGTTTTTAAAGAAATTATGAAGTTTTCTAATTGTTGATAGAACAAGCTTTCTCTTTTTCTTCCATTTTATTTAAGGCCATATATATATGTACAGGAGCTTTTTATTTGTTGATTGATGTTCTCCTCTTTTCTCTGGTAGCCCTCTTCGTCGTGGAGTCGGAGCAAGTTTCCTACGATGGAGAAGTCCACGATAAGGTGACGATGGGATGCCGGTTTTCACGCATTCCCAGCGTCTCGCGCGTATCCGTCATTTGGAAGCGTATCAACCCTCCACCGACTCTGGAAGTCTATCACCTAGATATGGGCCATGAGACACCCAACTTCACCAATCCGCACTTTCAGTCACGGGTGCGCCTCCTGAGGGAGGAACTGGAGAACTTTCGGGCCGTGATCGAGCTCTCCCAGCTTCGTCTGAGCGACTCGGGGACCTATCAGTGCATCGTGATCCAGGATGAGGCTGACTACAAGCAGACCCAACTCAACGTCCGAGGTCAGTCAGTTTATTTTAAAAACGAAACGAAACTAAGTATCCACCTTACCCGAGGGATAATGTACCGAGTTTCCTGTTCATTTGACTAAAATATTCTGGACGGTGACGGGGTTCGTTTGACCTATTAAATAGTTTACATAAAGCTCATAAAACATAAACAAGCGTCACAGAAATCCGGATGTAGATTAACGTAGATTAGATGCCTAATGAAGCTGCCAGAGGCAAAAGGAAAAACTCCCTGAGAAGATTTGAGGAAGAAAATTGGAGAGGAACCAGATTTAAAAGGGAACAGAGTATTTCAAGGGCTTTTCACACAGCACTTAACCCCAGGTCTTTGACATTCCAATTCCTGCTTTTAGAGCTTTTTTTAAGGATAGAGGAACATAGCGATGGGACAATTTGACCGTTTTACTGGTGTAGCAGAAAAAACATTTAACATTTACAGAGGGGCGTGCTAGAGTGGTGGGAACTGGATCCTGGTCAAAAAAGTAATGGAAAATGTCAACAGAGCATTCCTTTTTTAAAATCAAGCATGTAAACATTGCAAACTCATTGGAACTTGGACTAGAAATGTAGTGTGATTGTATCTCTGCATCCCAGAATACATCACAGTTCTTCAGCGCCTAGCCTGAGTGTATTGCACTTCATAGGTTGCAATCAAACCACACCAGGGTTTACTTTGAAGAAATGAAGATCATCCTTCAGAAACAGTTTTTAAAGGGTTGTTTTGACCAACACACCATTAACAGTACTCTTAAAAGGCTAAACACACACACCTCTTTGATGCAAAATGCTACACGAATGAGAACACATTTAGCGATCAGTTTAAATCAGAATGGAAACCCGACAGGTTTCAGAGCTTGGAGAAGTTTTGGAATGACATTAAGAACTTATTGAGTTTTATTGAGCAAATTTGCATAATACAGTGCAATTTCATCCTATTATGATCCTTTTGCGTTCTCCAGCACCGTATAAACTGATTAAGAAGACCATCAGGACACTAAGTGAAAAGAAAGTGGAGCTTTCCTGCGAGTCACAAGGCTTCCCGTTGGCCCGTGTGACTTGGAGCGACAGCAAGTTCAACGAGCAACATCTGACAAACCGCTCGATAAACAGCCACACGCGAAACGGCGACGGCGTCTTCATCGTCACCAGCCGATTAAATGTCACGTACGACGCCGAAAATTACACCTGTTCCTACGTGAGCGACGACGGCAAAGCGAGCCTGACAGCTACGTTCGTTATCCCAGGTGGGTCTGCAGGATGGTTTGTAATGTGGAGCTAGTTACGTAGCTAGTTTGGTGTCATGCAGCTGTAGTACACATCAAGCAGCAGTACACAAAGAAGAGTTTTTATATCCTGTTGATTGACACTACCAGGGTTTGCAGCTGTGCAGGGTTAAAGTTCAGATAAATGAATCAAAACGTCTGGATGAACTTAGAGTAAAGAAAAATTTGGAGTTTTGTTCACAGATCTTTTACTTCTTTTTTAATTTTTGTATTTGACTTATTCTATTGGTTCACTTTTAAGTTTAATGCTGTCGAGTGATCTGAGTGAATGGAGTTGAGGGCTTTTTGATTTGTTTGAGTTGTGTTGAAGTGTGTAGAGTGCTGCTGAACGATTTGAGTGGATGGTTTTAATGGACGGTTTGAGTTGATTTCTGCTGATTGAATGGTACATGTTGGTTCTCTTGGGTCATTTGATTTGAGGGCTCTTGAATGAATTGAGTTGAGATCAACTGAGCAGTTTGAGTTGAATGTTTTTGAGCGATGTGGAAAGGTTTGAATTGTGAAAAGCAGTGCTGTCATGTGATATGAGCTGAGCGCCGTCCAGCTTGAGTTGAAGCGTACGGAGTGTTCTGGTTTGAGGTGAACACCAAAAGCATGAGCTCTCCAATAACCTACAGTCTTCAGGCTCCTTTATTCATCATCCTCTTCTTCATTCTTAGTGTTTTTTGTGGTAATGGATATAATATCAAACTGAAATCATGAAATGAGAAGGGTTTCCGGAAATATAAATAACTCTCATAAAATTCATTCATGACTAATCTGTGTTTCCAAGCTCCATGGATGCTCAGATATATACGCCTACACGCTAAACCACACTGCTTGTGATGTTTGATGCGTGGGGCATTTTTTTTTTATCACAGTGGGACTTCACCTAAAGTGTTGGTTAACGAAATACATTTATCAGGAACTGATATAAATTCCTGCAGAAAGGTTATCATGGCCTGATCATTATCTTTCTCTAAAGAAGTCTGAGATAGCAGAAAATAGGCAGCAAGTCACTGGCTAATGTTCTAAAAAAAAGTCATTTCAAGGCTGGTTAGTCCTTTAATTTATCATATTAGCTTGAGAGTTTACTCTGCTTTGTTCCCAATTGCAAAGCTCATACGTGCTAATTAATCCGATTAGCAAACAAAAACGGACGTTCGTATCATACGTATAGTTACAGCATCAAGCTCAGTTTATTAACAAGTCAGTTTCTTTTTCTTGTTGCGTATCAAAATGAAGCAAAGAAACAAGCAAAGAAAATAGTGAGCTCTGGCTAACATCTTGCGAATATCGAACGATATTCGTAAGTTGTTAGCTAGACATCTAAGAGCTTAGCAATATCAAACCAATCCTGAAGCTAAAGGCGTATATTACATGAACACAGTATGGGTTTAAAATAACAACCTCTGAACCGCTTAAGATTTTCCTCTTAGATGAATGATTGTCGTATTTAAGTCTTTTTTATTTTTTATTCTTTGCAGATGAACTTAGCGAGACGAATAAATGGACCAAAGGATACGCAGCGATTTCGGTGATAGTCGTGCTGTGCGTGGGTTTAGCCTTTCTCTTGCTGATTCTGCGCAGGAGAAAGAAAGGTTGGTCTCTCTGGGATTTTTTTTCTTCCTTTTCCTCTTTCCCATTTAATCTACTCTTGTGCTTTATTGTCTATTCACAAAACCTATATTCATGCGTCTCTCTGATCCATACGCACGTCACTCCTTCTCTATGGTTAGCGTATTCTTTATTCTTATTTCCCACTAGGCTTTTTCAATAACATTTGGGTTTTTTGTGTCGCGTTCATAGCAGTTTTCCCCTTCGGTGAACCACTTTATTTTTAGTTCCTCTTTTCAATTAGGCAACTGTGATTTAAGGTTATTTCTATTGAATTTTCTGCATTGTCATTAGGACATGGCGATTTTTTTTTATCCTGGTATCATGTGACCACTGGTTACCTGCATGGCTGTGATTCCAGGGGGTCACTGGGGATTCCCATGAGATGGGATCTAGGCTTAGGTTTTCTGAGCTTGATTTCTGACTGATGTCATGATGATAGCTTTAGATAAGTTAGAAGGAAATGATTCATGCCAAGGGTTAGATAGCATCTCTGAGCGTTTCCTTCAGGTTCTCTCAATTCTCTGAGGCGACATGAGGAAGAAGCCTTGAGAGGAACCAGATTCCTCGTTTCTTTCTATCAGGAGAAACGTCATGATCGTGATTCTGAAATATCGACCCTGTTCGATTCATGTCTCACACTGAAAACATTCTTTCCACAGAGCATACACATCTGGATATCTCCTCGGTTAAATGTGAATCGCCTGACAAAAACCTGAGAGTGACCTCAACTGACCGTAAGTATAGCTCAACAGGGCGATGTAATTATGGTAAAACTGATGAACAGGGAAAAAATAAAATATCACCACAGAGAATGGATGAGTGATTCCCAACAAAACCTCAAAGATGACAAAGTATATGAATCAGACCCACCCACTCCCAGTCTGCTCAAGGTTGGCTGTTGACTTTGAAATCTGCTGAGTTGCCAGTTTTAATATTAACTTCACCCTGAAAGTATAACACATGCCTATAAATAAACCTTGTTTTGTCAGCTTGTCCCAAATTCTCTTTTTAAATTCTTTTTAATAAAATACTAATTTCAGTCTGAATTTAAAAAAGGGAAAAATGATAATTATATATATTTAAATTTATTTATCTATTTATTTATTTAGCTATTTATTTATTTAGCTATTTATTTATTTGCTTATTTATTTATTTATTTATTTATTTAAATAGTAATAATAATTATTATTATTTTTATTTATTTAATTCTGCTCCCGGGAATTGAATTATGGGATTGCCTTAAAATCTGTAGTTGCAGTTCAGTTCTTTTTATTTTATTTTTTAAAGACTTTTTAGGAATATTTCAGATATTATACACATTTGTTGAATATGGACTGTTAGATAAACATTTTGAAAATCTAACAGAGATATTAATTATGTCATGAGCACTTTTACTAGGTTACTTAATTATTATGTATTTCATTTTTTTAGATTTAAAAGCTTCCACAATCAAAAGAAAGACCATGAGATTTACAAAAATAAAAATCCCATTCAGTTCAAGTGAATAGTGAATAGTTTGTATTTCTGTCTCTAAATCTACAATCGAGCCTCATGACATATGTGTCTGTCTCAAAACCCCTCGGCATTCCCACACCATACCTTGAGAACTCTTTAGAAATCAGCAACTTCTATCATTGTTAAGTAAATGTCTCCTTAATGAAAATTTCACCGTATCAACCCTCGAAGCACGGTGGTGGTGGCATTGTGCTAAAACTTATCTTTGGCCTCATGGTTGCTTCTCTGACTAATGCCCTTTTTACATGGTCACTGATTTTTTTATTGGATGACCATATTTGGTCGTGCCATAGTCTTATTATAATAATAATCATTTTTTAATATAATTCTGCTTTCTTGGTGCTTATGTAAGTAATTATGAGGCAAATCAGATGCAGACTCGTATTTCGAATCTGTTCTAGTCCGAACAAGCCTTGTCCTACGAGTGAGCTGTTACCATAGAAACGCTCAGGTGTTAGCATTAATACTGAAATATACACTGACCAGGCATAACATTATGACCACCTGCCTAACATTGTGTTGGTCCCCTTTTGCTGCCAAAACAGCCCTGACCCGTCATACACTGTGTATTCTGACACCTTTCTATCAGAACCAGCATTAACTTCTTCAGCAATCTGAGCAACAGTAGCTCGTCTGTTGGATCGGATCACACGGGCCAGCCTTCGCTCCCCACGTGCATCAATGAGCCTCGGCCGCCCATGGCCCTGTGTCCGGTTCACCACTGTTCCTTCCTTGGACCACTTTTGATAGATACTGACCACTGCAGACCAGGAACACCCCACAAGAGCTGCAGTTTTGGAGATGTTCTGATCCAGTGGTCTAGCCATCACAATTTGGCCCTTCGTCAAGCTCGCTCAAATCCTTACACTTGTCCATTTTTCCTGCTTCTAACACATCAACTTTGAGGACAAAATGTTCACTTGCTGCCTAATATATCCCACCCACTAACAGGTGCCATGATGAGGAGATCATCAGTCTTATTCACTTCACCTCTCACTGCTCAGAATGTTATGTCTGATCGGTGTATAAACCTTGAGAATCTGAGCCTAGTGCTGTGGTATAAAACTGCTCAGGACTTTACTAATTATTCTATTATTAATTGGTTTTTCCCCTCTGTCCTTCAGATTTACTTCCAAATTCAGATTCCAGAGTCGATACCCTCACTTTTACTTCAGATTGTAAGTATTTTCAAAACTTCCTTTAGAGTTTTCACACACATTCGGATATAAATTGACGTCGCCTCTGATTGCCAGCTCATGTTCTTTCTCGGCACAGATCATTTAGAAAGATTTGACATCTTTCTTTGCTTTTGTCCTCCAATCTGAATATGACTGATTTCTTTTCCAGCGTGGAATGGAAAAACAGAAGATCTGCAGGATGTGCAGAAGCAAAGTTTCACACTCCCACCTACACTTCTCTCTGAGTATGGTATTTTCCTTCTCTAGATAAAAAACGTGTGTGTGTGTGTGTGTGTGTGTGAGAGAGAGAAAAAAAACATGAAAGCATGCATGTTTAATGCTGTAAGCTGATCTTATCACGAGCGGTAAAGTTTACCGAAAAACCTCATTTGAACTAGCAAAAGAACATGCAGCTCGTCATGCTGATAGGAGTAAAAGGAGAATTCTGAGGAAACAAAAACCAAACAGAACGCTGGCTAAGTTGCGCATACGACCGGGAGCCTTTCAAAACTTGTTTTGAAACTTGAAGCAAGCTTATGAATTTTTTTCAGTAAGCAGAAGCTGTTTCGAAAGAGTCAATAACCCACAATATCAACGTTGCCTTCAGCATGCGTTGTAAATACAGTATAAATCAATTAGTATCATATTGTAAAATACTACAACCTGATCAGGCATTTACTAAGGATGCTGTAAATGCATCATGCAGTGCTACATGTTTGTGCTGATAAATGTGGTTTAACCAGTGTGAAAGTAAAATCTTGCTCACGTGACCTTTCTGCTGTGTCCCCCATGGACACGTCTAGTCTCAATCAGATGCCCTGTGACACGTTCTGGCTGGAAAAATATCACTTTATGATCCGAAGAATGTGTCCATATTAGGTAGCTTCCTTCATTTTTAGAATCCCTTGAAAAAAGCCACAGATATAATCAGAAATAAGTTGTAACTTATTACTTCATAACTTTTCTGGATGAATACATTACTTTGACTGGATGAAAACAAATTCTCAATAGTGTTTTAGACTTATCCCTATCGTCACAGGAGACAACCAGCAGAATCGGCCTGTGGGGGTCAGTGGGATTCAAACAGAAGTGGAATCGAGCTATTTGATCAACTTACCTAAATTATTATTATTATTTTGTACTGAGTAATGTAGTGTCTCGAATGCCCACCACTTTACGTCTCTGGAGTACATTTCCTCTTTTATACACCACTTGAACAAATCTGCAAATTGTACAATAAAAAGGAGAAAGAAGAAAAAAGTGGAACCTCTTAGGGATAAGAACCGACAGCTAGACAGAGGCCTAAGAAATGAACAGCTGCGGCATCGAGTTTCCAACGTGTTCGCACCTCACACCGGCCTGTTAGGCTAACACACGTGTGCTAGCTAATGTAGCGCCAGGACACACACACTCACACACATGCACAGTGTACAGTCACACCCACGCACGACCACAAACTCATGACTGCTAAAAAAACGTAGCACTGACACAAAAATGAGTTCTGTTTTCTGTCAACACGTTCTCATGACCAAAAGACGGCTAATTGTTGTATTGGGTTGCATTTATTTCTTTTCTCTCTCAATTCAAAGTTGATTTGTGGTTTAAAAAAGGCATCTGAGGGCTGACGTTAGATATTTCCAGTGTTCAAAGGTGCTAAGATTCTTCTGAGTCATTCATTCAGTCCTGTTTAGAATGGATCAGCTGTAAACTGTCCTGTTCCTGGAAATAATCAGACTCGTACGTGTCTACTACTTACATGAATAAAGCACAATTATTTAAAAAAGGCAAAAGGAAATGGTGACCAGGAAATCAGTGGCAGGAAACGTGGGCGTTAGTCAGAGAAGCTGAGAAGTTTCAGTATAATGCTACCACCACCACCACCATTGTGCTTCACTGTGATACATCTTGATTAATGTAGATGTTTCATAGCAATGGAGATGAATACTTGTGCTATCGCAGCTTTTGTGTTTTTATTTGCGCCCTTGATTGATTGATTTTTTTCCCCCACTTCCTGATTCCTGACCAATAATAGGAATAGATTCTTGACCAACTGTAAACTTATGCACATCACCTTTAACAGTACAATTGTGATACTGCTGTGTGTTTGAAATAAATCAAAATTAATTACCCAGATAATTAACTCCTGCTATTGTAAACCTTACAGAGAAAACCAGCACCTCAACATCTAGGACGTTCTCCCAGGCCCAAGGGAAAACCTTGCTTCTAGACGGGAAATAAGGAACCGGCTAAACCCAGAACCTGGCTTCTTCATGGCTCAGACTTCATCTGAGATCTTTTCAACATCTGAGAGCTTGTGATTTTCATAGACTTTAACGGACATGAATGGGATTTTGTCTAAACGGTGCAACAAACAATCTCAAAGACATTCTTCTAGAGATCAACGACAGTCTCGTCATTCTGGACGGATATAAAGAGCAGAAAGAGCCAGAGAACAGGTCACTTCCTGAGAGAGTGATGGACGTACAGGATACAGGATGCTGATCATAACAGATCCTGGAAAGCCCGGCATTCTGGGACAGGAAGTTAATCAGATATTAAATGCTGCTTCTGCAAGCAGTTACTCAACCGATTCAAGGAACTGAAGTCTTTGTTGCAGTTTTGTCATTTCATTCGTTGGTGTAAGTGAGAGAGTCGCTTTGTTTCTTCTGCACTGGTTTATTGTTCATGTGCTAAACTTTGTACTAGCGCTACTGACTAATCATGTTAGCAAAGCAAACAAACTGTACTTGCTACACACACACACACACGTACACACTGGATATCGACGACGGCCTACTGTACATCTTCTTTTTTGAGTCCAAACAATAAATGAGAACTGATAGCAAGTAGGAACGACGGACCGCGAGCGTCATCGGACGTCAATGGTTGGACTCGTTGCTTTGTGACATCATAACTAATCTGCATAAAAGTGAGCAAATCTCAGTTTGTCAATAACGTTGAGATTCTTCTTCCATGTTGCACACGTCTATACAAAATGAACACAGGGTTACCTCAGGTCGGCAGGACGGTACCTTTTAGTGCCACCCCGGGAAACTGGTAGCTAAACATAGATAAAGTCTATTTATTTTTTTAGTCTAATCTTTTTTTTCAACCAATTTCCTGTAATTACAAAGATTTTACACAACAATTTCTACAATATCTTTTGAAATATACATTTTTCTGTCTCCGAAACATGTTTTAATGGCAAACCTTTAATGGCACTTTTTCTTTAACCGAAAGTTAAAGAAAATTCTCAATTTTTTAAACATTTTAACATTGGAATATTGCGATGGTGTGATTTTTTGTATCAACTGTACATAAACACACACAGAAAAAAAGAATGTATATAATGGTTTATAAATTTCTGTACTTTATATTGCACCTAAAACAAAGCAATAAAATAAAATAGTGTTTAAAATAGAGCAGTTTTTTCTGTATATTTCTGTATAATACTTTAAATGTAGAGATATAGACATAGACACTCACACAGACATGTCTGTACTGGGACTGAGGTTTCTCTTTTTGTTGCATTTCCGTGTCTCTTGTGTTGTTGCACAAGTTCGGCCGGGATTAAATGACTCAAGCCACTTACTTCTCTTAGCCAAGTGAGGAAAACACTGCATTGGTCCACATGTATTTACTGCCACCACAGAAGTCTGATGTGGACCAGAACTTTTGTACTGAACTATTTGTACGATGAAATATGAGATCTTGTGTTTGGAATAAAACGCATGTTTGCAATAAGTCTTTGATAAATCAGTGTTTCTCCATATCGCATATACAGACCTTAAACCAAGATTTCCGGACGCTCCACTGTTTTAGAGTTAAATGTCAACACTTTTGGCATTGTGTTGTGTGTATTCTTAGGCTTGTGTAGCTGCTTGGACATCAAACACTTATCATGAAGCTCCAGTTCTCGCCTTCATGTTGCTTCCAGAGAAGCAGTTTGAAACGAATTTCACTGAACTGGGTGTGAGGGGTGCAGATACTTTTGGTTATCTAGTATGCGCAGTACAGTACAAGTGTATACTTTATAATATTGCAATAACTGTTGGTTTGTACTTATATAGAATATAGAATATACACCGATCAGCCATAACACTGAGCAGTGAGAGGTGAAGTGAATAAGACTGATGATCTCCTCATCATGGCACCTGTTAGTGGGTGGGATATATTAGGCAGCAAGTGAATATTTTGTCCTCAAAGTTGATGTGTTCGAAGCAGGAAAAATGGACAAGCGTAAGGATTTGAGTGAGTTTGACGAAGGAAAAATTGTGATGTCTAGACCACTGGATCAGAACATCTCCAAAACTGCAGCTCTTGTGGGGTGTTCCCGGTCTGCAGTGGTCAGTATCCCCAGTGGTGAACCGGCGACAGGGTCATGGGCAGCCAAGGCTCATTGATGCACGTGGGGAGAGAAGGCTGACCCGTGTGATCGGATCCAACAGAGGAGCTACTGTTGCTCAAATTGCCGAAGAAGTTAATGCTGGTTCTGACAGAAAGGTGTCAGAATTCATAGTGTATCACAGTTTGTTTTGTTTTGGCAGCAAAAGGGGGACCAACACAATAGTATACAGGTGGTCATAATGTTATGCCTGGTCAGTCTAATATCTCTGTAATCTCACATGAAACATGTTTATTCAGCGTCGCTGAATATAATAAGTCTGTATAATAGTCTGACTATAAGATTATTATAGTCTGTATAATAATAGAAAAAGTCTGACTATAAGATTACGGGATTAATAGTCGCTTTACTTTCACTTTCTGTTTATTTCAGCAAACTTCCCAGAAATTTTTTTTGTTGCTACAATCTGAATACAGAAGCAAGAGTTTCCTATTGTGAAAGATCACAACTAAAATGCTTTGTCTTCATACTGCTTTGTGAGTGATGTTAGCAGCAGGTTGTGTAAAAAGGAATCCAGTGATATGAACGCTGGCTTTTCTCAGAAACACTATAAAAGAGATGGGGTGTGTGTGTGTGTGTGTGTGTTTGTGTGTGTGTGAGTGTTGAAATGTTTTTGTTAATAGACTGCCTTTTTAGAATGGATTTAATTAACAGATTTTTTGGAAGGCTTTATTGCTTTATGGCATTTCTGTCCACAACTTTTGCACAGTACTGTATGTTTTGAGGGATCAGGAATTACAAAAATAACTAAAATATCATAAGTGTAATAGTAATAGCAGTAGTAGTAAAGAGTATTTTATTAAAATTAGTTTGTTATAAAAAAAAAATATATATATATATATATATATATATAGTTATAGTTATAGTTATAGTTATTTAGTAGAATATGTTTCTATGTAAATGTCTTTGTAGCTGCAAATCATTTGACAATTCCGGCCTTTTATAGACTAGTGTAAATAAACCAAGGGATAAAAAAGGGAATTTCTTTCTTATCGTTGTTGAAGAAATACTTCATCACTTCATTGTTCACTTCCTATAAATGGTCACCTGTTTGTTTCTAGCCAAACCCTAAAACAAGTCATGACTTGGTAAAGTTTCCAATGGTAGGTTCAGTTGTTTTGGAATCTGTTTGAAAATGAAATTAAGTTATACATGTAGAGCTCTTACAGGCCGAATATATGCACTGTTCATGAAGTGTTTGTATATCAGACAAATCAGAAGAATGCAGAACAAATTTGTGAAATTACATTATATTGGAATTCAGGTGTTGTTTTTCAGGGGTTGGGCTCGGCCCCTTCGTTCCAGTGAAAGGAACTCTTAATGCTTCAGCTTCATACCAAGACATTTTGGACAATTTCATGCTCCCAGCTTTGTGGGAACAGTTTGGGGATGACCCCTTCCTGTTCCAACATGACTGCACACCAGTGCACAAAGCAAGGTCCATAAAGATATGGATGAGCGAGTTTGGTGTGGAGGAACTTGACTGACCTGCACAGAGTCCTGACCTCAACCCCATAGAACACCTTTGGGATGAATTAGAGCGGAGACTGCGAGCCAGACCTTCTCGTCCAACATCAGTGCCTGACCTCACAAATGTGCTTCTAGAGGAACGGTCAAAAATTCCCATAAACACACTCCTAAACCTTGTGGAAAGCCTTCCCAGAAGAGTTGAAGCTGTTATAGCTGCAAAGGGCGGGACAACTCCATATTACATTCATGTGCATGTAAAGGCAGACGTCCCATATGTATGTATGTATAAGTACTTAGGGAATTGGATCACATATGCATATAAAAAAGATCTGACTGTGTTTTATACTTTATTCTTGTTGTATTTACTACGTCAGTGAATTGTGTCGTGTCAGGAAAGTGTAAATGCATTATGAGCATCTTATGTTTCCTCACATTTCAGTGCGGTTTCCAGACAAAAACTGCAACAAGCATGAAATAGAAAGAAAGAAGTCGAAAATTTTTCTGGAACATTTCTAAAAAAAATCTATATTATTCTATGTATTTCGAGGATATCATGTCACATCAAAATATCTAAATCTAACGAGTGTTTGAAGTTATTTATTAAAATGACTTGACAATGTTTGACTGTTGTTTTTTATTTGTGATATGCAGAAAATCTATATTTTTAATTATAGTGATACTTTTACCTTGTCCTAACAGTAAGTGTTGGACAATCAGGGCAGGGGGAAAATAAAGAAAAGGGGAAAGTGAGTGCTTTTCCAAGGTCCAAGGTGTTTGGATGGTGGAGGCATTGGTGGCTCAGTGGTAGGTTGCTCGCCTATCATGCAGAAGGTCCGGGTTTGATTCCCAGCCAATGCTTCAACCCCAGCCACCAGATATAGTGCCGGTCCCAAGCCCAGAAAAAAAAAAATTTAAAAAAATGGGAGGGTTGCAGCAGGAAGGGCATCCGGCGTAAAACCTGTGCCAAGTTGTTGTGCGGACCAGTCGGTCTGCTGTGGCAACCCCGAACAGGGAGCAGCTGAAAGCAACTTCAAGGTGTTTGGATGGTGATTGTGTTTCAGTGTGTCGCGGCTGCAGCACAGTGATGAAAGTGAAACCTAAAGTCAAGCGGGAATTACATTCACTTCTGACACGAGGTTTCATTTCATACAAAACCATCCCCTGCCTGAGCAGTGCAATAAATATTCTGCTTTTCATTATGTTTTATCTTCTTCTTCTTCTTCTTCTTTCGGCTTTTCCCTTCAGGGGTCTCCACAGCGAATCATCTCTCTCCACCTATCCCTATCTTCTGCATCCTCAACACTTGCACCCACTAGCTTCATATCCTCATTAATTCCATCCATATACCTCCTCTTT
The DNA here is from genome assembly GCA_033459395.1 of Hemibagrus guttatus. Taxonomy (NCBI): domain Eukaryota; kingdom Metazoa; phylum Chordata; class Actinopteri; order Siluriformes; family Bagridae; genus Hemibagrus; species Hemibagrus guttatus. The sequence goes on along the minus strand of JAUCMX010000014.1, from coordinate 2,383,910 downwards.
GACCTTCCTCTTTGCCTCCTGCCTGGCAGCTCCATGTCCAACATTCTCCTACCAATATACTCACTCTCTCTCCTCTGAACATGTCCAAACCATCTTAATCTGGCCTCCCTAACTTTGTCCCCCAAACGTCCAACCTGAGCTGTCCCTCTGATGTACTCGTTCCTAATCCTGTCCAACCTTGTCACTCCCAAAGAGAACCTCAACATCTTCAGCTCTGCTACCTCTAGCTCTGACTCCTGTCTCTTCCTCAGTGACACTGTCTCTAAACCATACAGCATGGCCGCTCTCACCACCATCCTGTACACCTTCCCCTTGATTCTCGCTGATATTTTCCTATCACACAGAACTCCCGACACCTTTCTCCACCCATTCCAACCTGCCTGCACTCGCTTCTTTACCTCTTTCCCACTCTCTCCATTACTCTGGACTGTTGACCCCAAGTACTTAAACTCCTGTACCTTCTTCACCTCTTCACCCTGTAACCTTACTGTTCCACTTCCCTCCCTTTCATTCACACACATGTACTCAGTCTTACTACGACTGACTTTCATTCCTCTTCTCTCCAGCGCAAACCTCCACCTCTCCAGGTTTTCCTCCACCTGCTCCCTGCTCTCACTACAGATCACAATGTCATCTGCAAACATCATTGTCCAAGGAGACTCCTGTCTGACCTCCTGGATCCCCTGGATGTCATCAGGACCAACTGCCTTTCCACTTTTCATCCTCTTCAAAGCCTTCCTGACTTCATCCTTTCTAATCTTATCTACTTTCTGTTCCACAGAGTTCACCCCTTCTACTCTTTTTTCCCTCTCATTTTCCTCATTCATCAGCTCCTCAAAGTATTCCTTCCATCTCCTCTGTACACTCTCCTCACTTGTGAGCACTCTTCCATCTCTATCCTTAATAACTCTAACTTGCTGCACATCCTTCCCATCTCGATCCCTCTGCCTAGCTAACCTGTACAAGTCCTTCTCTCCTTCTCTAGTGTCTAACCTAGTGTACAACTCGTCATATGCCTTCTGCTTGGCATTAGACACCTCCCTCTTCACTCTGCGCTGTAACCCCTTGTATTCCTGTTTATTATCTTCAGTCCTGTCCATGTCCCACTTCTTCTTGGCTAACCTCTTCCTCTGGATACTATCCTGAACTTCCTCATTCCACCACCAAGTCTCCTTATCTTCTTTCCTCCTTCCAGATGACACACCCAGCACCTTTCTCCCTGTCTCCCTGATTACTTCTGCTGTAGTTTCCCAGTCATCTGGCAGCACTACCTGACCACCCAGAGCCTGCCTCAACTTCTGTCTAAATTCCTCACAACATTCCTCCTTTATCAGCTTCCACCACTTGGTTTTATTCTCTATCTCTATCTCTGACCTCTTCTTCTTACAGACCATCAAAGTCATCCTACACACCACCATCCTATGCTGTCTGGCTACACTCTCTCCCACTACCACTTTACAGTCACTAATCTCTTTCAGATTGCCTCTTCTACATAGGATGTAGTCTACCTGTGTTCTCCTACCTCCACTCTTGTAAGTCACTCTATGCTCCTCCCTCTTCTGAAAATAAGTGTTAACCACACCCATGTCCATCCTCTTAGCAAAGTCCACTACCATCTGTCCTTCAAGGTTCCTTTCCTTAACTCCAAACTTGCCCATCACCTTCTCATCACCTGTGTTCCCCTCACCAACATGTCCATTAAAATCCGCTCCTATCACCACTCTCTCACCCGTGGGAATACTCTCCATCACCTCATCTAATTCACTCCAGAATCTCTCTTTCTCCTCCAACTCACAACCTACCTGTGGGGCATAACCACTAACAACATTCAACATCACCCCTTCAATCTCTAACTTCAGACTCATCACTCTGTCTGACACTCTCTTCACCTCCAGAACATTCCTCACAAACTCCTCCTTCAGGACCACACCTACCCCATTTCTCTTACTATCCACACCATAATAAAACAGCTTGAATCCTGCTCCTATACTACGAGACTTGCTACCCTTCCACCTGGTCTCCTGTACACACAGTATATCCACCTTCCTTCTCTCCATCACATCAGCCAGCTCTCTACCTTTCCCTGTCATAGTACCAACATTCAGAGTTCCTATTCTCAGTCCTACACTCTTACCTTTCCTCTTCTCTCTCTGTCTGTGCACTCTCCTCCCTCCTCTACTTCTTCCACCAACAGTAGCCCAATTTCCACCAGCGCCCTGTAGGTCAACGGCGCCGATGGCGGTCTTTGTTAACCCAGGCCTCGACCGATCCAGTATGAAATTCAGAGTACTGACGATTCGCATGGTTAAATTTGGCAATGTTTTACGCCAGATGCCCTACCTGACGCAACCCTCTCTATTTATCAGGGCTTGGGACCGGCACAGAAGTCACTGGACTGTGACTCCCATGGCTAGATTTGATTATGTTTTATCCTTCTCATTAATATAATTATGCTTTTTTCTTCTCCATGAATAAATGCATCATCTGCTTAAAATGAAGCAGAGCAGCACGTATTAAGCAGACTCCGCCTACCCGGCCCCGCCCCAAAATTCCAGCCTGCAGTGAGATCTCTCAGATTTAGTTTATTTGTTTGAGCAGCACGTATAAAGCAGACTCCGCCTACCAAGCGTAACCCCGCCCCCAAACTCCAGCCTGTAGTGAGATATCTCTCAGATTTAATTTATTCGTTTGAGTAGCACGTATAAAGCAGACTCCGCCTACCAAGCGTAACCCCGCCCCTAAACTCCAGCCTGCAGTGAGATATCTCTCAGATTTATATACTTTTGAGCAGCACGTATAAAGCAGACTCCGCCTACCAGGCGTAACCCCGCCCCTAAACTCCAGCCTGCAGTGAGATATCTCTCAGATTTAGTTTATTCTTTCCAGCAGCATGTATGAAGCAGACTCCGCCCACCAGTCGTAACCCCGCCCCCAGGCTGCAGTGAGATATCTCTCAGATTTAGTTGATTCTTTTGAGCAGCACGTATAAAGCAGACTCCGCCTACCAGGCGTAACCCCGCCCCAAAACTCCAGCCTGCAATGAGATATTTTTTTCAGATTGAGTTTATTCTTTTGCAGCCTGTTTTACTAAACCCTACGTAATGATATGATTTATATTTATATTCACATTCATAGTAATGGAGGTCTGGAAGTGTCTGGGAGAGGCAGCAGTGGAATTTTTAGCTAATTTGTTCAACAGGGTTTTAGAGAGTGAGAGGATGCCTGAGGAATGGAGAAGAAGTGTGTTAGTGCCGATCTTTAAGAATAAGGGTGACGTGCAGAGTTGCAGTAACTATAGGGGGATAAAGTTGATGAGCCATACAATGAAGGTATGGGAAAGAGTAGTGGAAGCTAGGTTAAGGAAGGTAGTGGAAATTTGTGAGCAGCAGTATGGCTTCATGCCCAGAAAGAGCACAACGGATGCAATTTTTGCTCTGAGGATTTTGATGGAGAAGTATAGGGATGGTCAGAAGGAGTTGCACTGTGTGTTTGTAGACTTGGAGAAAGCGTATGACAGGGTGCCAAGAGAAGAGCTGTGGTACTGTATGAGGAAGTCAGGAGTAGCGGAGAAGTATGTCAGAGTGGTGCAGGACATGTATGAGAGGAGCAGGACAGTGGTGAGGTGTGCTGTAGGTCAGACAGAGGAGTTCAATGTGGAGGTGGGACTGCATCAGGGATCGGCTCTGAGCCCCTTCCTGTTTGCTATAGTGATGGACCAGTTGTCAGAGGAGGTCAGACAGGAGTCTCCTTGGACAATGATGTTTGCAGATGACATTGTGATCTGTAGTGAGAGCAGGGAGCAGGTGGAGGAAAACCTGGAGAGGTGGAGGTTTGCGCTGGAGAGAAGAGGAATGAAGGTCAGTCGTAGTAAGACTGAGTACATGTGTGTGAATGAAAGGGAGGGAAGTGGAACAGTAAGGTTACAGGGTGAAGAGGTGAAGAAGGTACAGGAGTTTAAGTACTTGGGGTCAACAGTCCAGAGTAATGGAGAGTGTGGGAAAGAGGTAAAGAAGCGAGTGCAGGCAGGTTGGAATGGGTGGAGAAAGGTGTCGGGAGTTCTGTGTGATCAGAAAATATCAGCGAGAATCAAGGGGAAGGTGTACAGGACAGTGGTGAGAGCGGCCATGCTGTATGGTTTAGAGACAGTGTCACTGAGGAAGAGACAGGAGTCAGAGCTCGAGGTAGCAGAGCTGAAGATGTTGAGGTTCTCTTTGGGAGTGACAAGATTGGACAGGATTAGGAATGAGTACATCAGAGGGACAGCTCATGTTGGACGTTTGGGGGACAAAGTTAGGGAGGCCAGATTAAGATGGTTTGGACATGTTCAGAGGAGGGACAGTGAGTATATTGGTAGGAGAATGTTGGACATGGGGCTGCCAGGCAGGAGGCAAAGAGGAAGACCAAAGAGGAGGTATATGGATGTAATTAATGAGGATATGAAGCTAGTGGGTGCAAGGGTTGAGGATGCAGAAGATAGGGATAGGTGGAGAGAGATGATTCGCTGTGGAGACCCCTGAAGGGAAAAGCCGAAAGAAGAAGAAGAAGAAGATTCATAGTAATTTCAGTATTAAATGTTTAATGGTGACATATAAGATAAATTCCCCCTCTCTGTTGAAAGTATACATAGCATTCCATATCTACAGCAAAAAGGCAAAGAGAAACTAGCTGCACTGGTCAACACAGGGCTTCTCTGTTTAGAGGCATGAAAGGAAGCACATGTTTAACTGGGTTTACGGTCAGACGGACTTTGAGGGACTTTCCGTAGTTTGCTGACTGCAGCTCAAATCTTCCCTCTGGTGAGCATTTGAACACAACAGAAAAGCTGCTGAGATTCTTCTTCAACCTTGAACTCAGCTTGTGTGCTGTCATAAGGATTGCTTTTTACTTGCAAAAAAACAAACTAGCTGATCAGACTGCAGAGTTACGGTAAAAAGCATATGACTGTCACTCAACCTTTGGTTTAAAGTGCTAAATCAGCTAGTTATAAACAGGAAAAAGGAACTCGATGTGATGTGTCACTTCAGTAAGAACAGCTAGTGTGGTGAAATGTGAAGTATTTCCTTTACTGTAAGAAGTTTAAATAAATGAAAAAAACCAGAAATAAAACCACAGAGTGCCTCTTTCTCATGAACACACACTGGATTTAAATTGAAACTAACTATGAAGTCAAAATATATACATAAATTGTTATATAGAAGACACCATTTCACGGAAAGGCTCTATTTTGACATGCAGTTTGCACAACGATCAACCTTTTTTTAATACACAGGCCTGGACACGAACCAGGAAGTTGTCTATTGACCTAATTAGTATGATTCATTAAATACAAGCAGTGAAAATGCAGTACATTTACAGTATTTTGCAGACACTCTTATCCAGAGAGACTTTTCACATGATTTTTTTCAAATGCTGCTTGAGGGTCAGTGAGGGTCAAGGGACAATGTCCCAGCAGTTCCCAGAATTCAAGCTCATAACCTTCCGATTAGTGGGCTAACACCTTAACCACAAAGCTTCCACATCCCCACACAAGTGCTATTAAATGAAAATAAACTCTCTTTTCTCTCTCTCTCTCACTTTCTCTTTAAACTACAACACTAAATGTTACTCTTTCTAGGAGATTTTCTCAGAATGGAAAACCTACCAACGTACCTACAAAGCGCTGATACTAGAGACTCCTTCACTAAATGCTCAATAAACATGTCCAAAACCTTCCAAATCCCTGAAACAGTAACATTAAGGTTTGCATCACAGCTCTAGAGTTAGAGGCTCGACTGCCAGCTCTGCCTTGTGTGCATGGAGTTTCCATGTTTCAGGGGTTTCCTCTGGGTTTTCCGGTTTCCTTTCTTCAATCTAAAGATATGTGTGTTGTAGCCTGATTGAGATGACTGAATTGTCTGTAGTGTGTGAATGGGTGTGATTGTGCCATGACAAGGGGTCACATCCTGTCCAGGGTTCCATGCGACCCTGTTGGATGAGTGCGACAGAAAATGGAAGGATGGATGGATTTAACAAGCTTATTAACCTGTTAAAGATTTTCAACCGGGAATTACAGTCAGAGCTGCTTTTATACCTTCTGACTTGACCAGAGAATCCAGTGTGGAAGGGTGTTGTGGTATAAATTATACCCATCAGGTTGAGGGTCTTGCTCAGAGTGGCAGCTTGGTAGCCTTGGGATTTGAGCTCACAACCTAGTAGGCCAGCGCCTTAAGGTAAGCTATTTCATTGTCATCGTATAAGATACAACAGAATTTCGAGAGAGCAAAATTTAGAGCATTGAGCAACCACTTCCTCCACGTGTCACTGCATACAGATAATCAGATAATAAAGGTGTTTGATCTCTTTCTATTTTTAAGGTTACAGTCACAACACGTATTATGTGGCTCTTACTTTGATGATAAGGAACAAGGAAAAGGGTTTCCCCACGTGCACACACACACACACACACACACACACACACACACACACACACACAGCCTCCTTTTTATACTGTGTCTCCTGTCTAACTACTTCCTTGTACCTGAAGTGACTCAGCCATAACACAGCATGAACACAGATTCAGCTCACTGGTTTATTAAGAGTACTTTCTGATCTAAACACTAGATCTAGACACTAGAACTCTGATCTAAACTCTATAGCATCTATTATGAAGTATTCACCAAACAAAGCATGCTTATGTGCTTAAGTACACATAAAGTGGAAAGAAAGAAGGAATGCTGTCACTCTGGATGGAGTTCCTGGTTGCATAATGCCTGAGATCTGCTGCTGTACAGCAAACACTATTAATTCAGTTCTATTTATTTGTATCATGCTTTTAACCATGGACTTTGTGAGATCCAGTTAGATTCTGCTTCGGACATTCGAAGAGAAGATGTCAACTCCATGTGGACTTTGAGGACATTTATAATTTATAATTATAAATTTATAATTTCATTTATAATCACACTCTCTGGTGTTTATAATCATTTATAATCACACTCTCCAGTGTTTATAATCATTTATAATCACACTCTCTGGTGTTTATGAAGTTGCTTTCGGCTGCTCCCTGTTCGGGGTCGCCACAGCGGACCAACTGGTCCGCACAACAACTTGGCAAATGTTTTACACTGGATGCCCTTCCTGACGCAACCCTCCCATTTTTCCGGGCTTGGGACCGGCACTGCCTCCAGTGGCTGGGGTTGAGGCATTGGCTGGAATCGAACCCGGGCCTTCCGCATGATAGGCGAGCAACCTACCACTGAGCCACCAATACCTCGCTCTCCGGTGTTTATAATCATTTATAATCACACTCTCTGGTGTTTATAATCGTTTATAATCACACTCTCTGGTGTTTATAATCGTTTATAATCACACTCTCTGGTGTTTATAATCGTTTATAATCACAATCTCTGGTGTTTATAATCGTTTATAATCACACTCTCCGGTGTTTATAATCGTTTATAATCACAATCTCTGGTGTTTATAATCGTTTATAATCACACTCTCTGGTGTTTATAATCGTTTATGATCACACTCTCTGGTGTTTATAATCGTTTATAATCACACTCTCTGGTGTTTATAATCGTTTATAATCACAATCTCCGGTGTTTATAATCGTTTATAATCACACTCTCCGGTGTTTATAATCGTTTATAATCACACTCTCTGGTGTTTATAATCGTTTATAATCACAATCTCTGGTGTTTATAATCATTTATAATCACACTCTCTGGTGTTTATAATCATTTATAATCACACTCTCTGGTGTTTATAATCGTTTATAATCACACTCTCTGGTGTTTATAATCGTTTATAATCACAATCTCTGGTGTTTATAATCATTTATAATCACACTCTCTGGTGTTTATAATCATTTATAATCACACTCTCTGGTGTTTATAATCATTTATAATCACACTCTCTGGTGTTTATAATCGTTTATAATCACACTCTCTGGTGTTTATAATCATTTATAATCACACTCTCCGGTGTTTATAATCGTTTATAATCACACTCTCTGGTGTTTATAATCGTTTATAATCACAATCTCTGGTGTTTATAATCATTTATAATCACACTCTCCGGTGTTTATAATCGTTTATAATCACACTCTCTGGTGTTTATAATCATTTATAATCACACTCTCTGGTGTTTATAATCGTTTATAATCACACTCTCCGGTGTTTATAATCGTTTATAATCACACTCTCTGGTGTTTATAATCGTTTATAATCACACTCTCTGGTGGTCCATTGGCAGGATCCTGCGCTCTCGTTGCCGTGGCCCAGGTTTGATTCCCGGGCATGGCACCAACCCAGCCACTGAAGACTTAACTCTCAGTGCCAGTCCCAAGCCCGGATAAAAATGGGAGGGTTGCTACAGGAAGGGCATCCGGCGTAAAACCTGTGCCAAATCATGTGGCTCAAATGATCCTCTAAAAACAGCGGACCCTGCCATTGTGCGGAACAAACACTAAGATAAGAAAAAAAACACTCTCTGGTGTTTATAATCATTTATAATCACACTCTCTACTGTCACCTAAATAAGGATGAGGTTCCCTTCTGAGTCAGGTTCCTCTCAAGGTTACGTCCTCTTTTTTTCCTCGCCACAGTCGCTTCAGACTTGCTCATTAGGGATTAAATATTCAAATAAACTTAAATATAAGTCTAATATTAATCTTGAACTTTTCGTCCTATGTTTCCTATGTTCTGCTTTGAGACAATATCCATTATTAAAAGCACTACACAAATAAAATGGAATTGAATTGAATCGACATTGTCTCAAGGCAGCTTTACAGAAGTTTAGAAACCAGAATAAAAATGATAAAGGAAGGAACCTTGAGAGGAACCAGGCTCAGAAGGGAACCTCATCCTCATTTGGGTGACACCGGACAGTAAATAAAGTAAATGTAAATAATCTCATTTCTTCAAAAGGTTATATTCACATGCAAATTACTTTATGTAATATACACATAACTGTTTTAGTCATGTTTCCTGAAAGCGCATTTTCTTTTACAAAGGAAATAATAACATACTATACCGTCAGGATCTGCTTGCTTCCTTCCCAAACCCCGTAAATTAGGGTGGAGTTTTGTGTAACAGCCTGCGTATCAACATTTTTATTCCCTGATACATAAATTCATTGGTATTCAATTTACAGGGTCACGCCCATACCGTATTTTGTCCTCGTGCCAAATTGCTAGAAGCGCACCATTATACAGAACAGCTTTGTGTTCCTATAGCTTTGCACATTTCCTTCAATGGAACTTGTTGTTCCATGAAGTATGTTTTGGAAAAGAGGATGCAAGAGCTCGAGTGTCCAGTACAGAGCCCTGAACTCCAAACAAGGAGGAAGTGGTAGATCTGTGGTTAAGGTGTTGGATTGCTGCTCTAAAGGTTGTGGGTTCAAATCACAGGATTGGCAAGCTACTACTGCTGGGCCCTTGAGCAAGACCCTTAATGTTCATTTGCTCAGTTAGATAAATGTAAGCTACTCTGGACAAGATGCAGTAAAAAAAACAGTTCTATATAGAACCTTAAATGGTTTTGGGTGCTATCACTTGTTTCACATTATAGAACCAACTAAGTGTTCAATGAAAAGAACCTAATGCGGTCCTTTAAATCCAAGGTATTTTCTTTTAAGAGTGTGGAAAGCTGTCCCAGATGAACAGAAAAACAACATGGATTTAGATCAGATTTAGTCACAAGCTCTTGTATAAAAAACCCCCATGAAACTAACATCCTCAGCATGTGGACCAAATCCAATGGACCAAATACAAGCTTTATTTTCTGCTCGAATATCCTGTTTTTAAAAAAGGATATAACAAAGAACTGAACACACTCATATGCTTTTTAGCTTATCAGCAGACTAAGGTCACCGTCACTGTCTCTTTCATATCCTTTTATTAGTGATAAGATCCAAAGTCCAGGAATAATGCAAAGGAGATTATAATATCAGGTTTAATGCAAAGATTTGCCCTTGCTTTGTTCTCCTTTATTATTTGCTTTATTTTGGCTAATGCTAGGTTTATTCAAGGAGTATTAGATTAGCATAAGAGTGCTCAAAACGTCTCAGGATTAGGTCCCAAATTGGTTAAATTAGTGGGTTCAAGTACATTTTAATCCTATGTTTTAATGATTTTTCTCACTTTAATTCTCACCAAGAAGAGGCAACAGTCCTTCACTGTCTTGTTTTTCTTAGTAATCAGGATTTGTGAGATTTGAAGCTTCTGTGTTAGCATTAATTATCAATTATACACGATAGACAAGATTGAAAGCTAAGATTGATTAACACTCAACATTCAGCTCAGGCTGAGTTATGATGCTGGTTTTTCTTTGCAATGAAAAAAACAAAATTCATAAAGTTTAAAGCTTTACACAGTCTGAAGTTACATACCTGTCTGTGGATTAGTAATTAGTTGCTAACTTTGTGTCCAGCACCATCACTTTCACCATTAATAAACTGAGACAAAATTGAGAAAAGAGATGAAACTGAGATGAAGCTTCGTCTCTTCTTGCCCAGGTTCATCTCTTTTAGTACAGCTTTGTGTCTCCTTGCTCAGGTTTGCCTCTTCTTGCTCAGGTTCTTGCTCAGGTTCATCTATTCCTGCTAATAAATTACTCCCTCTCAGAAAAGCACAGTAATGTTTACTGTGGGGTTTATGGTTTATGGCGTTTCTTGACATTAACTTCGCCCTCCTGAAGCACAGCATGGCTACGGCGAGTGCTTACTGACTTCAGGTGAGTTTTTTTTCTTTCTGAACATACATGGACGGAAAAGAGGCTTCTTGTCATAAAGTTATTTCTTTTATAACTTTATCATGTTTTAAATATTTTCCAGGTTATTTACAAGAAGAAAGAAATCAACAGTTGACGTTGATCACATGATCAGAGTCTAAAGAAATACATAGCATGCTGGTACACAGCTGGTGGCTCATGTGATCGTGATTCATACAGCAGAGAAATAACAAAGAACTCTTCTATCAGGTCAATGTATAACTGATAAGTCATTTTCTTTTTCCTCATCCGAGTCAGCTTAAACAGTAAACAAAGCTAGTGTGAAGCCACTAGCACCACGAGCCAGGCTGTTTACTAAGTGTTAAATGTTCTTTCTGTCCTTGAGGCACGATAAGGAAGGTAGCATGAAAGGGTGTTTACCCATTTTACTCTAAACGCCGTGTCATCAGAGGAAGTAAAAAGCGTCCAGTTTGATCTAATGGACGCAGATGACCAAGCTTAGATATGTTTAGAGTAAAATAATCGCTGAGAAGTGTTAATAGATGTGTGATTTTTCCGTGTTTGTCCCTCTGTTGGGATAAAGTTACACAGAATTTTAGTGGTTGAAGATATAAATTTTGGCTGCGTCTTTTTCAGGCATCTCAGAGAGCAGAAATGGGTTCGATATCATCATTTACTTTGAAGATACAACCATTTGTGTGGGGAAAAATTAACCGTTTTTCTTGTTTTTGGAACTTTTCTATGGATATTTTGCTCCTAGTAGGCTAGGGAAAAACAGAAATACTTCTGAAACACTAGTCTACTTTCATATGAGCTTCATATTAAAGACATTCAATCATCAACATGGACACGATAAAATTAACAGGCAGGATTTTTTTGGCTTTTGTGAAAAACAAGAGTTTCATTACTTTAAGATGCACTCTAACTGAATTGTAAAATTGTGCCAAAGAAATCACGGTGTTTTATTATTCATAAGATCTATTTTTAATGTAATGATGATAAACATTTCTCTGGGCCACATTAAAGCAGGGCAGAGGTTAAAGATCTTGAACAGGTTTATATAATGGAGCACAACGCGAGCAGGTTTTTCCCTCATGGAAAACATAGAAACTGTTCTTTCTTGTAATGGAGATCATACGGCATCATTCCTTATGATAGAACTGCATGGTTATTATGACAGGTTGTATTTGTTGGCTCGATAAAGTATCACGTCATGGAATGCCTGTAGGACAAGTCAGTTCCTGTTATCACTTATATAATAAATGATAGCTGGTGTCATTTAGCAGCTCTTCCCAGACTGTCTGTTTTTCTCTTGAAATGAAGACAAAATAAAAAATTCAGTTCACATCGGAGTATTGGGGGGAAAAAAAAACAAACAAACAAAAAAACTCGGCCCTAAAAATTTTTGCAGACTCCATTACAAAGTGATGATACAAAAATGCAGGGAAAAAAACACACAAGCTAACAAAATAGACATTATGTGTGTGGTACTTCGTGGTATTTTCTCATTGTTTAGAAGTTTTGTATTTTTGTTTGCAATCACCTAAAGCATGCATCTCTTCTTGCTCAGGTTCATCTTTTTTTGCTTAGGTTCGTCTGCTTTTGCTCAGGTATGTCTATCCTTGCTCTGGTTCGTCGGGCTTGTCTCTTCATGCTCAGGTTCGTCTCTTCTTTCTCAGGTTTGTCTCTTTTTGCTCAGGTTCATATCATCTTGCACAGGTCTGTCTCTCCTTGCTCAGGTTTGTCTCTTACAGTATCTCTCAGATTTTCAATTCACTGAACCTTTAACCCTTAACCTTTAGACGAAAAGTTCCTGATAAATGACAAGTGCAACAGTGTGAAAGCACCAGTTCATTAGTTCATTCGTTTTGGCTTGGACTTTAGCGATGATTGTAAGATTAGTAATACAGTTTAATTACACAGAGTGGCATTGACAGGTTCTAGTAAGGCAGAAATGAAACACAAGACAGATCCAAAAATAACCTCGTTATCAGGGTGTAAACACTGAGCAAATTTAGCTCTCGGCTTTTAGATTACTCTTATCAGAAACTTATTTATCAAGTAGCTTAAGTGTGGTTGAGAAATATGTCACTCAAACCGTGTGAGGTTTATCATCACAAATCTACGGATTTACAGATGAACTGCTCCAAAGTCTCCTATACGGTTCTGTTTACTTAAGATCTCATCCTCTTCGAAGAAGAGCTCATGCTTCAGGATGATCCCATCCCCCTGAGCAGGCCACGCCCACCAGGATCAAACTGCTTCCTCATTGGAGGAATGCGATCAGAGAAAAGAATTCTGTTTTGATTTGAAATGGTCGGCTGTGATTGGTCCAAAACAGCAGTGCAGCCTCACCTTTTTCCTGAAAGTTTTCCGGCCCGGAAAGAGGAGTTGTACAGTAACAGCAAAATAACAAGCTACTTTCTTTCTAATTAATATTAAGAGAAAGAACAAATAGTGAGGCTGATAAAGCAATGACTGTTTAAGCTGATATACTGTAAATCAAAACAGGAACTGGCTTTTTTTTGCATATTTTCCACAAAAAAAATATTTGTATACAACAGTAAGTTGTGGTACTTTTCATTTACATTTACATTTACATTTCGACTTAGTTAAAGTAGATTATTAGGTTTTTTAAAACACTTCGAAGGTGTGTTGTTTAAAGAAGCTCAATGTGATAACAGTTTCTTTAATAATAATAATAATAATAATAATAATAATAATAATAATAATAATAATAATAATAATAATAATAATAATAATAATAATAATAGGGGGGGCACGGCGGCTTGGTGGTTAGCATGTTTGCCTCACACCTCCAGGGTTGGGGGTTTGATTCCCGCCTCTGCCATGTGTGTGTGGAGTTTGCATGTTCTCCCTCTGCCTCCGGGTACTCCGGTTTCCTCCCCCGGTCCAAAGACATGCATTGTAGGTTGATTGGCATCTCTAAATTGTCCGTAGTGTGTGATTGCGTGAGTGAATGAGAGTGTGTGTGTACCCTGCGATGGGTTGGCACTCCGTCCAGGGTGTATCCTGCCTTGATGCCCAATGACGCCTGAGATAGGCACAGGCTCCCCGTGACCCGAGAATAGATCGGATAAGCGGTAGACAATGAATGAATGAATAATAATAATAAATAATAATAATCATTTAGATTTACTTTCCTCTAACAGCATTTGTATTCTTTTACATATGCATGAATACAGAGCAACTCTTTCATCATGCTGCCAAATAAACTGATTATTAATTATAATATTGTTTGTTTGTGTTATGGGGATTTTCTTCTCCAATGGAAAACAGTCTAAGTTCCGTGTATTAATTTATTTTTATTCTTTACAATATGAAAAATTACCAGAAAAAAAAAAAATCGAAGTGTTTACGTCACATCTGTGAACGATGGCGCAAGAGGGAACTCGTGTTTCTGTTATTTTTAGTGAAGGTTGATAAAACATATTTTGGTTCACTACCACCACCAAGTGGACATGCTTGCAGAGCACAACCAAAAAAAACATGGATTTCTTAGATTTCATAACTAGAAATCCACTGGCCTGCACAGAGTCCTGACATCAACCCCATAGAACACCTTTGGGATGAATTAGAGCAGAGACCACGATCCAGGCCTTAGGACATGTATGAGAGGAGCAGGACAGTGGTGAGGTGTGCTGTAGGTCAGACAGAGGAGTTCAAAGTGGAGGTGGGACTGCATCAGGGATCGGCTCTGAGCCCCTTCCTGTTTGCTATGGTGATGGACCAGTTGTCAGAGGAGGTCAGACAGGAGTCTCCTTGGACAATGATGTTTGCAGATGACATTGTGATCTGTAGTGAGAGCAGGGAGCAGGTGGAGGAAAACCTGGAGAGGTGGAGGTTTGCGCTGGAGAGAAGAGGAATGAAGGTCAGTCGTAGTAAGACTGAGTACATGTGTGTGAATGAAAGGGAGGGAAGTGGAACAGTAAGGTTACAGGGTGAAGAGGTGAAGAAGGTACAGGAGTTTAAGTACTTGGGGTCAACAGTCCAGAGTAATGGAGAGTGTGGGAAAGAGGTAAAGAAGCGAGTGCAGGCAGGTTGGAATGGGTGGAGAAAGGTGTCGGGAGTTCTGTGTGATCAGAAAATATCAGCGAGAATCAAGGGGAAGGTGTACAGGACAGTGGTGAGACCGGCCATGCTGTATGGTTTAGAGACAGTGTCACTGAGGAAGAGACAGGAGGCAGAGCTAGAGGTAGCAGAGCTGAAGATGTTGAGGTTCTCTTTGGGAGTGACAAGATTGGACAGGATTAGGAACGAGTACATCAGAGGGACAGCTCATGTTGGACGTTTGGGGGACAAAGTTAGGGAGGCCAGATTAAGATGGTTTGGACATGTTCAGAGGAGGGACAGTGAGTATATTGGTAGGAGAATGTTGGACATGGGGCTGCCAGGCAGGAGGCAAAGAGGAAGGCCAAAGAGGAGGTATATGGATGGAATAAATGAGGATATGAAGCTAGTGGGTGCAAGGGTTGAGGATGCAGAAGATAGGGATAGGTGGAGAGAGATGATTCGCTGTGGCGACCCCTGAAGGGAAAAGCCGAAAGAAGAAGAAGAAGACCACGATCCAGGCCTTCTCGTCCAACATCAGCGCCTGACCTCACAAATGCGGAGGAATGGTCAAACATTCCCATAAACACACTCCTAAACCTTGTGGAAAGCCTTCCCAGAAGAATTAAAGGTGTTCTAGCTGCAAAGGGCGGGCCAACTCCATATTACATTCATGTGCATGTAAAGGCAGACGTCCCAGTTTTGGCCTGGCTCGCAGTCTCCGCTCTAATTCATCCCAAAGGTGTTCTATGGGGTTGAGGTCAGGACCCTGCGCAGGCCAGTCAAGTTCCTCCACACCAAACTCACTCATCCATGTCTTTATGGACCTTGCTTTGTGCACTGGTGTGCAGTCATGTTGGAACAGGAAGGGGTCATCCCCAAACTGTTCCCACAAAGTTGGGAGCATGAAATTGTCCAAAATGTATTGGTATGTTGAAGCATTAGAGTTCCTTACACTGGAACTAAGGGGCCGAGCCCAACCCCTGAAATACAACACCTGAACTCAATGATTTGGAGGGGTGTCCCAAAACTTTTGCCAATATAGCGTATATGTAAAATTAGAATGAATAAATAACACCAATGAGCTCTAACAGTTGATCTCTAAAATGGCTGCGTCTGTTCAGGAGCAGAAGTAGAAAGTTGTTGAAAGACAGTTGTAATTCTACAATTCAACAACTTGCAAAAATTATGCTAATATTACACAAATTAATAACAATTCAATATAAAGTAATTGCTGTAGAAATGAATTAGCAAAGAAGATGGCGGTCAGGAGGACCTTGCTATTCACGAGAATTTTCTGCTGCACTGATGTGTGTGTGTGTGTGTGCGCGTGCATACGTGTGTGTGTGTGTGTGTGTGTGTGTGTGTGTGTGTGTGTGAGATGTGATGTACATAGACACCTGCATAAACACCTGGTGTTAGAGTACATGCAAAGTAAACACCTGTATATTTTCAAACACCATGTTCAGCTTAGTCATCAACAAGAATGTATTTATGGCTTAGCATAAAGACGCACTAGACTAAATTTCAGTTCGATCAGAGTTACGGTTTCTGAGAAACAGTTATATAAATATAAATTGAGCCCCACGCAAAACTTTGCACACATCCTGAGCATTTTTTTCCACAAAGGTCCTCGAATAGCATGTGGCGGCCATATTGTTTCCATGTCAACATGAGGTTAGTATTCATTCATTGTCTACCGCTTATCCGATCTATTCTCGGGTCATGGGGAGCCTGTGCCTATCTCAGGCGTCATTGGGCATCAAGGCAGGATACACCCTGGACGGAGTGCCAACCCATTGCAGGGCGCATGCACGACAGACAATTTAGAGATGCCAATCAACCTACTATGCATGTCTTTGGATCGGGGGAGGAAACCGGAGTACCTGGAGGAAACCCCCGAGGCACGGGGAGAACATGCAAACTCCACACACACACACACACACACACACACACACACACACACACACACACACACACACACACACACACACACACACACACACACACGGCAGAGGCGAGAATCAAACCCCCAACCCTGGAGGTGTGAGGCAAACGTGCTAACCACTAAGCCACCGTGCCCCCCGAGGTTAGTATTTTGAGAGCAATTTTGTTAACTTAGGTTTAGGAGATAGAAATCCTAGGGAAAGTTAAAAAAAAGTAGCTTTTGTATATTATATAAATTAGCAATAAAAAGCTAGCAGGCGAAGTTAAATGACTCTTGAATCTTTTTTGTTTTTGTTTTGGAGGACACAAGGAATCAGTGGACAACTAGATTTGATTTTTTTTAATTTTCACAGTTCATGAGATGTGGGCTGAAAAGGAAATCACTGCACTATAGCGCCACCATTAGACCAATCTCACTCATCACTCTTGCCTGATTATCAGCAGGCAGTACTACATACTGACCAGTACTGACCCTTACTACTGAATTTCAGGTCTGTACCACAGATAATTTGGCCTAATATAAGATCAGTTTTGACAGACAATAAGAAATAATAACAAAGAGAAGTTCGAATCCGAGAGAAACTTCTTTGTTAAGATCGCCTGGCGCCATACTACGCATGCGCATATGTGGTTGCCCAGAGCGCTAGAGCGCATGCGCAGACACAGTGGACATGCGCAGTTTGGCTCGGGCAGGGGGGACGCTGATCGGGTTTGTAGCAGAAGCAGAAAGCGCCGTGAAAACACTGGACTATCGGAAATTATCCCAAATATCGGCGAGTCCGTTTCTGTTTCCGAGTCGCTGTCCTTCCACGCAGCATTCCACGCAAAACTAAAGTAAGTAACTTCTCGTTTAAAGGATATTTGTTTTTGTTAAAAAAAAAAAGAAAAAGGAAAATAAATGGCTGCTTGTGTTTTAATAGACTTTCCAGAGGGGCGTGTTGAGAAGGTTGCTTTACTCGATCTAATCTGTTTTTCACACGTTTTTCTAATGACCAGCGTGTGTTGCACTAATTGTGTGTGTGCGCGCCTGTTTGTAACATGGTCATAAATTTGTTACACACGATTATAAGACGTGTTAAGACAGGAATAAGATCTTGCAGGGCCCAAAACAATCAGTCCCACGGTGTGCATCCTGCTGCTGCTGCTGCTGCACAAACACACCAGGAGAAATGTTGCCAACTCTGTTCAGGGGAAAGTCGCTGATGCATGCTGGAAAAAAAAAAAGTCACCTTGTTACGTCATAAAGCTCATTTGCATATTCGTACAGCGCCAGGATCAATCGCACATCAAAAGATTTTGTTTTTAATTCGCACAGAACAGAATGGCTTTTTTCCCTTTCTTGACTATTGTTGTGTTTACAAAATAATCTCGCTAACTATTTATCTTTTCACTAAATAGTAACGTTAACTACTTGCGTATCTCCAAAATAATCAAACTAACCGCTTACGTGTTTACAAAGTAGTTTCGAAACGTACGTTTTTTGAAGACGAATATAGAATAGATTTTTTGATATGTTTACGAAGTAGCTAATTATTGTTCTAGCTAATTATTTTTCAAACATTAGTCAAACCGTTCAACGTAGACAAGCTAACGAAGTATTTTACCAGATAGTCAGTCTAGCTCGTTACTTATATATAGAAAAATAAGGAAGCTAACTACTAATGTGTGTGTGTGTGTTTTTTTTTTTAAATGGTCAAGCTAACTATTTATATATTAACAAAATAGCCAGGTGGAGTGATGCGTTTACTAAATCCATCTATTTAGAAACGTCGTTTTTTTGAAGACAATATAGAATCGATTTTTTGATTGGATTACAGAGTAATCCGGCTAATTATTTTTCAAACATTAGTCAAACCGTTCGCATATTTGCAAAGTAGTCAAGCTAACCAAATAGCTAGTTACCAGATAGTCAGACAAGCTCGTTACGGATATACAAAAATAATGATGCTAACTTCTAATGTGTGTTTTTTTTTTTTGTTTTTGTTTTTTAAATGGTCAAGCTAACTATTTATACATTAACACAATAGCCAAACAAAGTGTTGCGTTTGCAAAATCTATCTATTTACGTACTTCTAAAATAGACAAACTAAACGTTGACGTATTTATTTGGAAAAATTTTCAAGCTCTCTGTTTGCAAACTAATTAAACAATTTTAGCATTTACAAAATAATCAAGCTATCTATTTACGTACTTCCAAAATAGTCAAACGACTATTTATTTATTTAACAGAATAGCTGAACTATCTATTTACAAAAACCTACTTACAAAACGATCTAACGAACGGTTTGAAACGTATTTAGGAAATGGTCCGTTAGTTTAATTGCGTTTAGATTCAGAAGCTTTGAGGAAAATCATCATGGATTTGTTGTGCATTTGATTAATGCTTTGTGTTTTCCCAGTGTGCCAGTCTTTCTGTTTATTCATCATGAGAAACGGTATTTATTTTACCTCAGAAATGTTTAAATTGACATTTATTTAAGAAAATCAGAAAGTTTCTGGTGTTCTGCATCGGTGCGAAATATTAATGCAGAGAAGAGGGTTTAAGAATGGATTGATTTTCCCATATACATGCTGTAATGTGCAGTGAAAGCTGGGATGTGTGTCGTGTCGTGCCATGTGTGTATTGTTTCGTATCGTGTGTGTGTGTGTGTGTGTGTTAGTTTTGGATGAACTGTGCTAAGCCCGAGCTGGTTCCCGGGTTCTGCTAAGCTGACGCCTCTCACTGCTGTTTGTTTCCACTCCTTCCAAAGGATTATCGAGAGACAGGCCTGATTTCTGGAGGGACGGAGACTCCCTAAATTCCCTCATCCTCCAGGAACGAGCCTGAGCACGGATTTAAGCGGTCTTTCCGGTTCAGTCTTCACCTGCGATAAAACCCTGAGTAGTAAAATCAGCTTGATTATTTAAGTTTGTTTTATTTCACCGTTGCATTTATGTCTTCCTTCATGAAGCAGTCCGTTATCGAGAATAATTTTCTCTCGGGTTCCAGTTCATAGGAGTTTCCTAACTCTCCTTCTCTGGCTTTTCATTCCACGCCTGCACACGCAATCTCCCCGGAGAGACGAAAATGTGTTTCTCATTTCAGCTGTCATTTTTTTCCCCTCCCTTCTCCGGACTTTCTCCCTCTTTCAGTATCCTTTTACAGTGTCAGTTTTATTGCTTTAAAAAAGGAAGCGTTTGGTTTTGGTTTGGAGCGATGCGAGCTGGACGGACTTTATGACACTGACATCAGGAAGTTCACAACGATACGATCCAGTACTGACTAGATATCAGTCTCTCATGGTACACCTTATTTACTCATTCGTTCATCTTCCTTAGACGCTTTATCTTGAGCAGGGTCCCTGTGGATCCGGATCCTATCCCGGGAATACACTCTGGACGAGACACCGGGCTGAATATCCAGAAATCAGATTTACAGCCAGATTGTTGCTCAATAATCAGATTATTTAGCGCATGTATATTGTTGATCTGATACGGGTCGTCTTAACCGGATTAAGCAATCATTTTTCCTCATAGCTACTCACTCGCTATATATTTAACCCTGTTCATGATTGCGTTATTTCGAACCTTGCTGTTGCATCGGCTTGCTTCCTTGTTGACTTTCTTTCATAAACGGTACATTTGTCGTGCGGTTTATACAAGTTGTCGCTATAGCAACAAAAATGCACTAGAACTAGCGAGTTCATGTAAACCTGTGATGTGTTCTGTTCTTCCAATCAGATCTGTTCATTTGTGAAAGCCACGAGTCATGCAAATACAGCACAAGCTCTCACACGGTGCGTCTGCGGGCGTTCAGGACGATCATGAGGTTCAGCCTCCAGGGCTCGTTTGTGTAATTAAGCTTTGGAGCGCTCGGAGATCACGCAGCATTCTGATAAACACATGATGGTGCGATGATGTGACCCTGGACGCTGCGAGGTATCTGCTGTATGTGTGCTATTCTAAAGGCCAAGCCTGGTACGACTACATTTAGCCCACACATGTGGGTGTGTGTGAGGCTGAAGAGTGTCAGGAATGTGCAGCCTTCCAAACGTCTTTCTGTCCACGGTCCAGTTCAGGTTAAAAAAATAAATAAATAAACGAAATGCAACAACAGCTACATTTAAGACGTTGTTTTTTGAAATCAGTATAATGCCTAAAGGCTACTTGTTATTTATTTATTTGTTTATTTATTTAATTGAATGTGTTATCTTCGTTACATAGGTATTTTTACGTCTACAAAACTTTATTTTTAACAATAACAATTCATTTAAATTCAGCGTCCAGCGAGATTGTACTGATTTGAAAATGTTTTCAAATATGATAAGAAAAAAGGATATAAAAAGCACGGATATCATCATCTTGAAAATATCTCTGAAAACGGTGTTTAGATGTAATTAAATTAAAAATGAAATGAATATTATTTTTATTATTTTATTATTTTTATTTTTCATTTAATTATGCCAGAATACCTTTTTATAATAATAATAAAATGAAATCTTAATGTTATAACAATGTCTGCAAAACCTAATTTTACACTTACGTTTTTATAACAAAAAAAAAAAAACCAAAAAAAAAAAAAACCCAGAGAAACAAAAACGTAAAACAAATCTAAGCTTTTCAAAAAAAAAAAGATATATTACATACAAAATTAGTGAATGCTTACAAACTTAAAATTTCCAAATTAAAAAAAGATCGATTTTATATTCTTTGTGCATTTATAGTTACGTTTAACGTCGTAGTACGTTTCTGAAACAAGTTTTTGTTATCACTCGTGGTATAGTAGCTGTACACAGACGTTCCATCTCTCTTTTCTTTTTCCTCTTGAAGTTAGTGATGATGATAATAATAAAAACAAACAAACAAAAAAAAACTTAGCTTGTGACGCTTCAAGAAACCATAAATCGTAAACTTTACGCCAGAATTCCTGAACAACTTTCTCCCATAAATGTTGCATTTACGGTACAGTTAATACAAGTGTAAGTTTGTCGCTATAGCAACAGTCAGTACATTCACATAAACCTGTGATCTGTTCTGACCAATCAGATTAGAGAATGCAACAGCGCTGTTGTGTAACAGCTAATAGTGATACAAGAGTGTGTAAACTCTCCGTACTTTTTCTTCTTGTTTCTTTTCAACCCGTGGGTGTGGGTGTGTGTTTTGTAGTATATTTCATAAGCACAAAACCCGAGCCATCTGAGGAACGTTTTGTTGTACAGTTTAACGTTCTTGTTTATAAAAATGAATCAGATTTATTGTATGTTTGAAAGAAAACAAAAGGAGAAGAGAGAGCTTTTCTAGTTGTGGTGGTTTATAACCACAGACGTGACCACACCCAAGACGTGTTTTTAGACCGCACACACACACACACACACACACACACACGTACACACACACTGACCCCTCCTTCCCCTCGTCACATCTGTTTTGTGACACACTCGAGATAGCAGACTGCTTCCACTTCCCTGTTCTTATCTGCCTGGTAATGGAGAGCTTTGTGAATTATTGATGCTTACACACCGCACCTTGTACACTTTAACGTTAAGACATACGCCAAACGAAACCCGCTCGTCGTTCCTCTGCCTCGTTACGTCTTCGGCGCCTCGGGAGCGACGTATAAACATATTTTCTTTGTTTCCTTTAACGCTCCTTTATTGCTGGTCTCCAGGAGCTTCATCTTGTCTAGACTCGCGTGATCACCTCACAATAAAATAAAAAGGCGGCAATATAAAGGAACGAAAAACAAGAAGTAATAGCAGAACGATTATACGGCACTAATCCCTGTTTTTAAGGTTAATTATTTTTTTTGTTTTGAGCACAAAAGAGAGTGGGAAGACTTGACAAAGACTTCATTTGAAAAGCAGATTAAACACGTCCATCTTGTTTCTCCTTTCAGTCTCCTGTCATGGGCTGAGAAACGACTGGCACGTCTTCACGTCCGGCCGTGAAACCAAACCGTCGTGTCGATTATGTAGCCGTAGCTGCGACGGAATTCTTTAATTTATTAATAAATAAATCAAGTAACTACAGTGTCATATGTTATTGTTATTGATTGGATGTTTTAGGCTTGGCTGCATCCTCTGGCACTCGCATGGCGAAGCAGCTTCATGCTCTGCTAAGCTCCTGGTGCTCATGGTAACCTGACTCCCTGCAGACGAGCTCTGGAGAGACTAAAAGCACTTAGCGTCCTCTGTGCTCGAGCATTACTTCGACTAGAGTTAAGGGTGTGGATGGTGTTTGGTATTTTATCGTCTGATCCGGTCTCCGAATGCTTAATGTTTATAGTCAGCTGATGACTTGCATTTATGCTTTTGTGGCATTTTGCTGCATCTTCAGGATGTGTCTCTTTTGCCTAGCTGATAAGCACAGAGGCCACACCCCCTCCACTGAGACCGGCGTGCACAGAGGCCTTGCCGCCTTTTGCAAACGGATTAGTGCTGAGGCCACGCCTCCTCCAACTCCGCCTCATGTACTGAGGCGTTCGGGTACGGAAGCCGTGCTCCTTTACGAGGCCTGAAGGGCAACAGGGTTATGTTTGTTTCTCTCAGACTAAGGAACATAAAATGACACACCTTCTTTAC
The DNA here is from genome assembly GCA_033459395.1 of Hemibagrus guttatus. Taxonomy (NCBI): domain Eukaryota; kingdom Metazoa; phylum Chordata; class Actinopteri; order Siluriformes; family Bagridae; genus Hemibagrus; species Hemibagrus guttatus. Next base: position 2,360,620 of record JAUCMX010000014.1, on the reverse strand, counting down.
TATAACTGAGGCCACGCCTACTTTAGGACAAGACTAAAGCAGCAAAGTGCTAAAACTCCTGGTCAATAATGTCATACTTTTTAATTGTTTATAGATACGTTAAGGAACGTCCTTGTTGCACGTTATCGATTACTTTTATAGCAGCTATAAATGCACAAAAATCTGAAAGAATCCGATCTCATGAAGACGTTCCTCATCACCGGCGCTGACACTTGAAGCTTCTTTTATAAACACTTAACTCTTCATCCTTCCAGTGGTTTGATATTTATATTTGTTGAACGTCTGTTTAAAGCCGTTATAACGTAAGCGATAACGGGAATTAATTTCACAGAATTAAATGTAACAATAAATGGACATGAAGTACACTGTGGTGCTCTTTAATTAATGAAATAAAGTGTAATGGAGGATTCTTGATGTAAGGCCATGTCACACCACTTTGTCGCAGATGACTTTTTTTTTGCTTTTTTGTCTTCCTTAATTAATTCATTATTTGTCTGATGATTACAGTAACTCCAACCTCTGCACCTATTTTTTAACGTTATTAAATCTGAAACCGAGCGGTCAGAAAAAGTGAGCAGCAGTTTGTTTGCCGTGTTTTGCGAGACAAGTTCCAGACACAACCTGTTACTGTAGCCCTGAAAGCCATCCTGAAAGCTGCCCACAGGTTTCCATGGCGATGTCGATTCTGTTTCCATAGTGACCACGGTGCAAGCCTCTCACACTCGGATACTTCATACTTTCCTACTGAAGGTATCTCCAAGTTGCCTGCTATGAATTTGCCTGCTATTAGGTGGCATTAAGGATCCGGGTTGTATTATCGTTCAGTTGGATTTAAATAAACTCTCAGATGTTATATCAAGTGGGAGTTTAAAGTGGATCATCACACAGAAAAGACGGCTTTGTCAGTGAAAACCTGGAAAGTGGTTAGGTTGAAGATCATCAGGTGTTCTACTTAACTTCTTAATAAAAACATCAGATTTAATCTTAATTGTGTTATGAATTGTTTAACAAGATGGATAAAAATTGCCATTACACCATGCTACCTGTGAGATCTCTCACAGTCGAAATCAGATAATTAGTATTGTAGGTGATTAGTAAACATTAAAAATAATAAAAACAGGTTATTTGCTTAGTGTAGGTTTGAAAAAATCACAAGTAGCTTTAATGGTGATCAGGGGTGCCAATACTTTCATCTTGGAATTTTTTTTTTTGCTAACATGATCATATTGTGTAACGTATATATTGCTAGATAGCGATTATAAACAATACAGAATCTCATTAACGCTTGTTGGTGATGTTACAACATCTAGAGAATCTGTGATTCCGAAATACGGGTTCACCAAAAGGAAAAGGACGTTTCTGGAAAATTTGCAACAGTCGAATTCTGTGTTTTAGAAAGCAAGTTATTCAGTAGCGCTCATGTTCACTTTCACCTTACTGTTTTCTTACTGTTCTTCTACTACTACACATCCTACCATGATGATGATACGCTAGCAATTCATTCACCATGCTACCTGGGAGATCTCTGTCAACATCAGATAATTAGTATTGTAGGTGATTAGTAAACATAAAAAAAAAAAAACAGGTTATTTGCTTAGTGTAGGTGTAAAAAATTTTGGGTTTCTTAAATTACAAGTAGCTTTAATGGTAATCAGGGGTGCCAATACTTTCATCTTGGAATTTTGTTACTAACATGATCATATTGTGTAACGTATATATTGCTAGATAACGATTATAAACGATGCAGAATCTCATTAACGCTTGTTGGTGATGTTACAACATCTAGAGAATCTGTGATTCCGAAATACAGATTCACTACTACACATCCTACCATGATGATGGTACGCTAGCATTTCTGAGGTAAAATTTGCTTTGTTTTGTTTTTTTCCCCTCAAAGTTTCTTGCTGCTATTAATGTCCAAACCTGCCATTACACCATGCTACCTGGGAGATCTCTGTCAAAATCAGATAATTAGTATTGTAGGTGATTAGTAAACATTAAAACTAGTGTAGTGACTTAAATCAGATATCATCGAAATCCTAATTCTCCAAACTGTTCCAGACTCCATCCTTTGGTTTTGTATTAAAATTCCCTGAGCCCACCGTGTGGGTGTGAGCGAGAACGTAACGGAGGTGTAGGTGGATGTAGAGATCTGGAGCTATCCGTCCTTTATAATTATTACGTGCTTCACGATGTTCTTTCCAACATGTCAGTGAGCCTGAAGCCTTTTACACCTACTGATGTTGCATAACACAGGCATAAATAAATTCAACTAAAAAAAAGTGCAGTACATGTCAGGAGGGATATGCTACATGGTCTAAATAGCAGTGAGATGTAGCGTAAATCATGAAGGTGAAGCCTTGGTGTGAGGTGAATGATGATTATATTTGTTTTTTTTTACTAACATGGTCATACTGTGTAACGTAAATATCGATAAATAACGATCATAAACAATATAGAGTCTCATTAACGCAACAAAATCTACGGTTTAGCAAAAAAAACCCTGCGATTCCGAAATGCTGATTCGTCAAAAGGTAAAGGAAGTTTCTGGACAATTCACAACAGTTGAACTCTGTGGTTTAGAATTTAGTAGCGCTCATGTTCCCCCTCACCTTACTGTTTTTTTAACTGTTCTTCTACTACTCCACATCCTATCTTGATCATATGCTAGCATTTCTGAGGTAAAATTAGCTTTTTGTTTTTTTCCCCTCAAAGTTTCTTGCTGTAATTAATGTTCAGACTATGAGACACTCTCTAGCAGGTGCTAAGCTAATTATGCTAATTGTTTTATTTGTATACATTTTGACATTAGACTGTTTCTACTCCAAGAATGTTGTTGGAGGTATTGGTTAGCTTGGTGCTAAAGTGATATCGAATATCCCTTAGCTTCATTAGTGTAAACAAGCGTTCTTGTCACAGGAAGCATTAGATAAACACTAGCTTACCGCTAAGTGTGTGAATAACTAAACATTGAAGTAGCTTAAATGTAGGCTTGTAGAAGTCATGCTAACTCGTACCCAGACGTATTTCCTCGATTAGTGTATCGTCATATCACTCAGCCTGGTGGTGCTCACCTGAGATCTCTCTCTGCTGACCAGAAACGCAACGACTCGGACTATAAAAAGCTGATTAACGTCTTTGCCGGTAATTAAACGGTGCTGTATGTGGATTAGAGAGATGATTGATGGTGGGTTCCTGCGTAGCCGGCTAGGAATAGAACGGATAAGCACAGGATTTTATACAGAACGTCCTCTGTGCGGTCATCTGAAGAGCTTAGACCTGATTACTTGAAGTTCTACGCTAATATTGAAAAGCTGTGTAACTCTACACCTGAATAAAACTGCTTTAACTAAAAACATTAGATTCAGCCTACATGTTAGCGCATACTAGCTTATTTAACAGAAGAGCAAACTGTACTTGCTACGTATTGCACTCCCACCTGAGGAACCAAATATCTCTGTGACTGTGTAATGTCTTTAGCATGAGGTCATACAAGACAGGATCCCATTGTTGAAACCATGCTTAGAAGATTGTGGTAGTTTTAGCATGAAACTAATTTTAGCTAGGAACTAGCTTGGAAGTTTGGGAACTGAAGAACTGAGTGGAAACAAACATCGATACCACAGCTTTTGCCTAATCTGCTTGTTTTGAATCCCACCAGCTGCTGCACTACACACATCAGCTCTTACTATTTGGACGAATTTGCGCTTGTCCGTGTTTAGCTTGCTTGCTAAGCTATCGTAAGGCACGTTAGATTCCAACGCTATTCGTTGTCATTTGTTGTGAGAAACTGAGCAGCACAATAGGTTATATAGATCAGTTGAGAGAAAATAAGTATGCTAACCAGAGAAGAAATTGTTAGCGTGACTCGTAGCTAAGACAGAATTCGAATTGCTGAATTTTCTCATGAATGCTACATACAAACAATGACAAACAATGCTAAAACATTCTTTCAAAAAATTTGGATAACGATTATAACCAAGATGTTTTCTGTGTTGTAAATTGTGTCTAACTAGCTTGCTATATTTTATTATGTTCTGTTAGCTACCACATTTTAGCCTTGTCAGTTAGCTTACTGGTGTTCTAGTTGAGTAGAGCTCCAAGCCCTGAAGGTGTACAGATTATTCATATTTTACTTTTACTCAGAAGTTTTCAGTCATGGGACAGAGTATTGAATTTTGTGACACAACGATCCTCACAAGCTAAACTTGGTCGTATCTATAAGCATTATCAGTCAGTTAGCAGTGCGCTAAGGAGCCCGAGGATTCGAGTCCTGCCAGGCTGAACAGTTGGAGCTGGCACACATCTCCGGGTATACCAGCTGGAATCCTGGAGAAAAGGAGAAGAAGCGAGAAACAGAATTAGGACAGATGGATGGGAAGAAAATCCGGGAATTAAGAAAGGAGAACTTTCAGCCTGTCTTCTTCAGCACTTGTTTAGCAGGAGATCTTTGAAAGTGCCCCAAAATCCTTTAGTGTGATTGACACCAGTGTTTCGAAGAGTTTCCATTTTGTAGTTTATTAATTCTGAAGTAATCTTTTCAAAATTTCAACTTGAAGTGTGATTCTCAAGTCAGATGCTTTCTAGAACCTTTGGAGGTGGGTTTTGCTACGTCTCGTGTAACAACCTAATTGAAAAAATGTAAATAAATAATGTTAATTAATTAGCAAAACTTTGTCCATCACCAATGCAGTGTTTATTTGCTTGTTCGTGGTTAGCTCGTTTGCTAAGCTATTGTGAGGCATGTTTAGATCACATTCGTCTGAGGTGTTCAGTACCTCGAACGCTATTGGCTGTGTATGTTAGTCAAACACGGATATATGCTAACATACGGCATCCAGTCAGCTACGTAAATTAGTTTGTATCAGTCTTGATGGTGAGATTCTCAGGAGCGCAGTTTTTTAACATTCGGTGCAAAATTACGGCACAATATAGAAAAAAAAAAAAAAAAGAACCAATGGAATGATTAATAATTGTGTTAGCATTTAACTTCTAGAAGCCCTGCCCCTTTCTTCCTCAGATTAATGTAAATGTTTTTGGCAGCTCTGCCGATCTCTCGCTCTCTCTCTTGCATCTCGATTCGATTTTTCCGCTTGAAAGACAGTTAGCATGTCTACGACTTTGTGTTATCTAGCTAATGTTAGCTACTTAACATCGTTCACCGAAACGTCAGTCAAAAACTGTGCTTTCGGGTTTCAACTAAAAGAGAAAACCAACTGTGACACGAAATGTCAGATCGAACTCTTTTAAATGGAAATGCTAATCAGACGCTAGTCGCCGTCCTGCGCATGAACCTTTCACTCCGGGTGAAAAGGAAGTGACCTCACATTTCAGAGAAGCTAGCAGGATGCCGCTCTTCCTTCCTGCTTCCTTCAGTTTCGATCATTGATTTGGGCCCGTTTGTGTTTTTCAACAACTCAACAAACCGTTGAAGGTTTTTGTGCTCTGGCTTTGCTCTGGCTTTCAACATCCCAGGAAACCACCGTCGTTTGCCGTGGAAACCGAAATCTATTCCCAGAAGTCTGTGCAGTTACCAAGGAGACGAGCTCGTCAACCCAGCACCCGTCCCACGC
>JAUCMX010000014.1:2295047-2350047 GCA_033459395.1 Hemibagrus guttatus | reverse complement strand
TCAATGAGCCTCGGCCTCCCATGACCTTGTCTCCGGTTCACCACTGTTCCTTCCTTGGACCACTTTTGATAGATACTGACCACTGCAGACCGGGAACACCCCACAAGAGCTGCAGTTTTGGAGATGCTCTGATCCAGTGGTCTAGCCATCACAATTTGGCTCAAATCCTTACGCTTGTCCATTTTTCCTGCTTCTAACACATCAACTCTGAGGACAAAATGTTCACTTGCTGCCTAATATATCCCACCCACTAACAGGTGCCATGATGAGGAGCTCATCAGTCTCATTCACTTCACCTCTCCCTCCTCACAGTGTTATGGCTGACCAGTGTATAATGCTTATAGACATATTTAATCAAGTTTCTGAGTAAAAAATAAAAGTTTCAGCTCCACGTCACCCTGACCTCCGATTTAGTTTCAGAACGAAATCTATCAGCATTCGGAATGAAATCACAGCTAAGAAGCCATTCTGTGTAGGCGCTCTCATGTCATACACACACACAGAAACACACACACACACACTGTAACACCTGCTTTATACTGGAGATAAATGAGTGCTTAGCTGAGGTCTAGGTTTTGGGTGAAGCTGTAACTTCTTCTGAACTTCTGGTTGTGTTGCAGGCGTTCTGTGATGAGCTGGAGACTCTGATCCACGATCAGATGAGGAAGGGGAAGAACCCCGCCAGCCTGCTGGCCCTGCAGCAGATCGCCGACTTCATGACCACCAGTGTGCCCACCATGTACCCCGCCACCCCGCAAGGAGGCATGGCTGCACTCAATATGAGTCAGTACACACACACACACACACACGTGTACACACAGCCTGTTATTTTAGTAAGAAAGCATCCTCATGTAACTATTTTAAGGCCACAATCCTGCACTCTTGACCCTACCTGCATGTCCGCCTCCGACCTTTCAAACCTTTAACCCTTGAACTCTGACCTCTTTTGTGTTTGACACAAATGCGGTTTTCTGTTCCAGCACCTGCTTATCTGCTGAGTCAAGCTGCTGATCCCTTTAAAGCATTTTGTGTGTGTGTGTGTGTGTGTGTGTGTGTGTAGGTCTGGGTATGGTGACCCCAGTGAACGATCTCCGGGGTTCAGACTCCATTGCCTATGAGAAAGGAGAGAAGCTGATGCGCTGTAAGCTCGCTGCCTTCTACCGCCTGGCGGACCTGTTTGGTTGGTCTCAGCTTATCTACAATCACTTAACTGTGAGTGTGGCACACACACACACACCCACACACACACATTCTCGGAATATGAGCATCCTTAACTGTTCTGGAATTCATGTGGATTAGATTTGCTTAAAAGTATAGGGAGATAACAAGGTGTGTGTGTGTGTGTTTGGATCGACAGGTCAGACTGAACTCTGAACAGGAACGCTTTCTGATTGTCCCATTCGGACTTCTATACAGCGAAGTCTCCGCCTCCAGTCTGGTAAGACCCCACCTCTTTAAAAAAAACTGATTCAGAATCAGATTTTTATCCGATTCACTCACACATTTTATCCTTGGACCACGATTAACATGTTCACATCACGGTGGGTTCTCTTCCCTTTTGAAGAGAACAGAGGTTCTTTAGGCAGGTGAGAAGGCCTGAGAGCATCCGAGCGTCTCGGGGTGAACTCAGTTGAGGCGGAAGAGTGATTAGACTCTGAGTCGACTCAGCTGCAGGAAGCGAATCACTGTGTAGCTGAGTGCTGGAAGGTTATGGATCAGGCAGACGTCTGAATTAGTCTTCTTGAACACACAGATCGTTTAATTTATATTACTCTGATCATAAGAAATATTATAGAAATATGCACATACACAAAATATTTTTTGTAGGGTACAGATTATTGCTGATATTTTAGAGAAAAGCTTTTTAATTGTGCAGCTTGACCTATACGGTGCTTAATGAAAAAATAGGAAAAACCTGATGTTTCTTTGGTAACTGAATACATGTTGGACATTGTTATATATATATTATATTATGTAAATAAAAAGTTATATATATATATATATTATATTATGTAAATATAATATATATATATATATATATATATATATATATATATATATATATATATATATATATATATATATAACAAAGTTTTATTTTTGCCATATTCTTATCTATCTATCTATCTATCTATCTATCTATCTATCTATCTATCTATTTATCCATATATTTATTTAATGTAACAAGGTATTATTTGCTCCATATTCCTTCTTTCCTATTTATCTATTTATTTATTTAATTTATTTATCTAATGTAACAAGGTTTTATTTGCTCCATATTCTGATTTATTTATTTTTTGTATTAATTAATCTTTTTTTATTTTTCTTAACATTAATTCTGAGACTTTTGTTTTTGCCAAGTCATTCAGAAAAGAGAAGCTCTCTCTCTCTCTCTCTCTCTCTCTCTCCGTCTCTCCGTTTTATTGCGACGTCTCTCTTTCCTTACAGTTCGCCTCTGAATACTAAAAGACTCCCTCTCGTGATCTGCGTCTAAAATTACTGCACTGTAGAAACCATTGTCGAGATCTCAGCAGGCGTGTGTACAGGAGCGCTGATTAATTCTCCAGAACATCTCCCTGAATGTAGTGCAAGTTCGTACAGTATGGATAAGCTTGGGTTGCTATAGTAACAGCTCCTTTACTGGGACTTGCATGACAGGTTAAAGTTTAAGTTTAGATAATTTTTTTTTGTCTAGAAGAAATAGGAACAAAATGATGTTTATATACAGAATGAAAGCCTTAAAGGGCAGGGTTTTGTTTTATTTTGTGTGTGTAGTTTCTGTCACTTCCTGCTGCCCCCTAGTGTTAATAAAGGGGAAGTGTTTGAGTGTAAATCTCACCGCTGTTTTTTTTTAAACAGAATTCCAGCTTTCCGTATACTTAATACTGCCTTTGTCGTCCTTAAAAAAACAGATTTTGACTTTTCAAAACATTTTGATGTTCTAGATATTCCACAGCACTAAATGTAACTATAATAGTATATATACCCAGAATAGCCATAACATTATGACCACCTGCCTAACATTGTGTTGGTCCCCCTTTTCCAAAACAGCCCTGACCCCTTGAGGCATGGACTCCACTAGATCCCTGAAGGTGTGCTGTGGTATCTGGCACCAAGATGTTAGCAACAGATCCTTTAAGTCCTGTAAGGCCAGTCGTTACACGACTTAAATGATACTTTTGATAGATACTGACCACTGTAGACCGGGAACACCCCACAAGAGCTGCAGTTTTGGAGATGTTCTGATCCAGTGGTCTAGCCATCACAATTTGGCCCTTTGGTCAAACTCGCTCAAATCCTTACGCTTGTCCATTTTTCCTGCTTCTAACACATCAACTTTGAGGACAAAATGTTCACTTGCTGCCTAATATATCCCACCCACTAACAGGTGCCATGATGAGGAGATCATCAGTCTTATTCACTTCACCTCTCACTGCTCACAGTGTCATGGCTGATCGGTATATAATAGTAAATATAACTATAAAAGGATAAAACATTGATTAATATTTAAGATTTTTGTGGTGCAAGAGGATTAAAAATTGCTCTAGATCACATATCAGTGTCATCGATCATTGTCCTGTAGCAGCGTGGAACGGTAGGAATTTGCTCAGAGATCTGACTTCCTGTGTTCTTGTGCGTGAAGGTGAAGATCAACCTGCAGGGCGAGATCGTGGACAGAGGCAGCACTAACCTGGGCGTGAACCAGGCCGGATTCACCCTGCATTCCGCCATATACTCGGCCCGTCCTGACATCAAGTGCATCGTGCACATCCACACACCTGCTGGCGCAGCGGTAACACACACACACACACACACACACACACACACACACAGACTCTGAAGGAACATTTCAGCGATTCGGTGACGCTGTGTCTTAACCATGTTGGTCAATGTTGATCACCCCCCTGTGTGTCCTTCTCAAGGTTTCAGCTATGAAGTGTGGCCTCCTGCCCATTTCTCCCGAGGCTTTGTCTCTGGGCGAGGTGGCCTACCATGACTACCACGGCATTTTGGTGGACGAAGAAGAGAAGATCCTCATACAGAAGAACCTCGGCCCCAAGAGCAAGGTACCTTCCTTACTTCATCAGTGATGTACGTAGAACTGGTGCAGCTTGTGGTACAGCTTGTGTGTGTGTGTGTGTGTTGTTCAGGTGCTGATTCTGAGGAACCATGGGCTGGTGTCAGTAGGAGAAACTATAGAAGAGGCTTTTTACTACATCCACAACCTGGTGACCGCCTGTGAGATTCAGGTACCACACACCAGCTTTGTGTTTGTCTTCTTTCTGTGTTTCAATTCAGACTAGCTTGGGAGAAGATTCAAGATTCTTTGGTAGCACAGCAAAAGTTTCAGGCTATTACAGCAGACTTTCCTTGGTAACATGGTTTGACATTTCAGGTTAGTGTAGCAGAAGATCCAGGCTAGCATTGCAGAAGATTTAGGCTAGACCTTCAGAAAATCTAGGCTAGACTTTCAGAAGATCTAGGCGAGATTTGCAGAAGATCCAGGCTATTACAGCAGACGTTCTATGGTAACATGGCTGACGTTTCGGGTTAGTATGGCAAACGATTCAGGCTGGATTTTTAAGATCTTGGCTAAACTTTCAGAACATCTAGGCTAGACTTTCAGAAGATCCAGATTAGCTTTGCAAAAGATCTAGGCTAGCTTTGCAAATGATCCAGGCAAGCATTGCAGAATATCCAGGCTAGACTTTCAGAAGATCCAGACTAGCTTTGCAGAAGATCTAGGCTAAAATTTCAGAAGATCCATGCTAGCATTGCAAAAGATCTATGCTAGAATTTCAGAAGATCTATGGTGGTTTTGCAGAAGTTCCACCCCAGCAGTACAGAAGCTCCATGCTTGAACAGCCTATGTTCCACGGCAGCATTACAAGAGTCCCAGCTCGCATAGCAGAAGCTCCAGTAAATCCTACAACACTCGTTTCTTTCTTTGCGTCCTTTGTAGGTCCGCACCCTTGCCAGTGCAGGTGGCCCTGATAACCTGGTCATGTTGGACCCAGGGAAGTACAAATTGCGTCCTCGTCACCCAGAACCCGCTGGTGATGGGACGAGCCTATATCCCAAGTGGCAGGTCGGGGAGCAGGAGTTCGAAGCCCTCATGCGGATGCTGGATAATTTGGTAAGACCTCGGGTTCGGTGTACTTTGCAATCTTAATAAATGTGCATGAACCGCGTGGTTGAAAAGTCGTGGCTCGGGGTCATTTAACACTTCCTCTTGGTTCCCGCCATTTCCAGGGCTACAGGACCGGCTACCCGTACCGCTGCCCGGCTCTGCGCGAAAAAGCTAAAAAGTACAGCGACGTCGAGATCCCGCCGTCCGCCACGGGCTACTCGTACGCCGAGGACAGCGACTCGGGCGCTCGCTCTCCGCTGAAGCACAGCTTCCAGCGGGGACAGCGCGAAAAGACCCGCTGGCTGAACACCGGCCGGCCGGATGATACCCCCGATGAGGGGCTGGAGGGCAGCGGCAGCCCCAAGGCGAAGACTAAGGTGTGGACGAACATTACACACGATCACGTCAAACCCTTGCTGCAGTCTCTCTCGTCCGGTGTCTGCGTGCCAAGCTGTATAACCAACTGCTTGGTCTGTGCCTACCTTATTGTTCATAGTTTAGAACCGTACTGCTACTGTACCGTGGTCAGCTGGCTAGCACCCCGACGTCAGGCTTCAGTCTTCGTCTCTGTCTCTCTCTTTCTCTTTCTGTAAACTATTTTCAGCAAAGCATCTTGTCCAGTCTCCGTGTCTATGGGCTTTGAGGTGTTGGGCGTGTCAGGGTGCTCTCTAGCTGCCCACTGCATGCTGTGTTGCATGATGCATTGTGAGTAGTTTCCTGGAGGACCAGGAGGGTGTGGCATGTGCCTGTAGTGGGTGTGGCTGGATGTTCTTATTGTATTTTATTTTTTTGAATTATTTGTTTTATTTTTTTTCTCCTGGATGTTGATCTCGATGCTTCCGTCTACTTCCTGTATTCTGTTTTTCCGATCGGTTCTCGCTATTTGTTGCCGCTTGTTTGTGTTTTTTTTTTTTTTTTTTCCGGTTTGTTGGAGCAGATTTCTTTTCTGGGCGTGGCTTATCGTTTTGTGCTGAGCGACAATCACGGCTCACTTAAACGGGAGACGTTTAAAAAGTAACCGACTTCTTTTTCGTAAACCGCTGAACGCCGCAGTTCCGAGAAATTTTACACAAATAAGGAATAACACGCTTCAGGGCATGCTGGTGTAGGAAAATAATCAACCACGCACTGCAGAGACAGACTGGAGTGTGTGATATTTTCTAATAACAGCGTATCCCAGAGTGCTTTATTCCTATTATACTTCAGCGACTGGTCAACTGTTATGTTTTTTGATTGACTCTGTAAACTTTTATCCATTTATAGTTACAGCTAACGTTTAACGAAAGCTTCCTTTAATTCAGTAAACCAAACAAGGGATTTGTGAAAGTTTAAGAATATATGAAAGACAAAAAATCCACATTTTTAAATCCGTATCAGAGGGGGGGAGGGGGGGGGGCTTGAAAGATGCTGCTTTTGTTGTGGACGTGAACCTGCGCTCGAGCCATTGCTTGCTTTTTGATGACTCCGTGTCCTCTCCTTGCTTTTCAGTTGGCTTTTTTTTTTTTTTGGCGTTTTTCCTGTTTTGCGTTTGTCGTTCCCGAGTTCCGACTCGATTAACGACAGATTTCCGTATCTGTCCCCAAAGCATGAGTGTTGTTTTTGCAAAAAAAAAAAAAAAAAAAAATTCCTGAAAAAAGAGAAAAGAAACGTTGTGAAAGTTCTTAACTCTCCAAACGATTATCTCTAGTTGGGGGAGTGCGAGTGTTGTGTTGTGAGGCTCTATTCGTGATCAGTGAGTATTTCATATTTACATGTTCATCCCATGTGTCCTCTCTTTTGGTTTGTTTTTTTTGTTTTGTTTTTTTAACTTTTTCCTCCGACGCCCATTCAGACTTTTGGTTCTTAATAAGCTAAAATAAATCATAAGTCATAGCTGTTCATGCTACTTATCCAAGCCTGATGCTAACTATTACTGCTTTTACCTTAAAAGAATATATTTATATATTTATAAAAAAAAAAAAGAAAAAAAAAGCTTAAAGCAACATGCATTCGCGCTGTGCATTACACTGAGAGTCCAGAAAGACCAGTGCTGCTGTTTATTTAGAAAAAAAAAAAATCAAATAGTTTTTTTTCTTTCTTTTATCGTTATCTTGAGCTAATAAAATGTAAGCAAATATTCTGGCAAATATCTGTTCCTCAGACTTTTTAGGGACAAAATCGAATTTTGAAAAAAATACCTGATTCTTTCCATTTTCACCTCTCGAAATTCTTCTAAATTCTCATATCCAAAATCTGAATTTGATGCTGATTCCGATTCATACATTTTTATAATTAATTTTTCTTATTTTATTAGTTTCATCAATAAAAGAATTTAAGTAAGAATAATTTTATCAATAAAAGTATATATATATCAATAAAAAATTATATATATATATTATTTATATATATTATATTTTATATATGTCATATATTTATTTATTTATTTATTTTTAGAGAAAACAAACTTGTAGAAATGCTTCACTTTTTTTATACTTCATTTGGGGTTAAATTAAGTGGACTTTCTAGCTATAAAAATTTTTTTTTCAGATGGTTTATTCCATAATTATGGGATTTTTAAGATAAACGATTGGACTAATAAACACTAACAAGCGTGCTGTTATTGGAAAACAATCCACGGTAGGCGGTGTAACAAATTGCTGTCTTCACCCTGAAGGCGATCATTTTTTTTCTAGCAAAAAGTGATTTATTTCTCCGTGTTTTCAAAGAAATGATTTTTTTTGTTGAATTAAATTAGTTGCTTTTTTATTTATTTATTTATTTATTTTTTATAAATGTCGTGGAATATAAACAGTCGTCTTTTTCTCCTCTCTCTCTCTTTCGAAGAGGAAAGCAGCTTGTTACCCAGAACCAGTTAAACAAAACAAACAAACCTGTAAATGCCATCTTCTGACACTGGAGACTCCTTCCATCAGATGAACATCTCCGTATCGGAGCCTGTCGGAGATGCTCTTACAGTAAAGTGTTCTGACCAATCGGATTTGAGAATTCAAGAGCGCCGTGTTTCTGAGCTCTGGTTCTGATTGTTCAGCTTTTTTTATCTCTTTTATTAGAGAACTTTTATTATCTCAAGATGGAGGTAAGGGAAGTAAAACAGGCGGTCTCTCTGGTCTCCCATGCCGCATTATCCGCCTCAATCAGGATTTTACTCCAGGCTTCTGAGTCTGAATAGAGGAACAGTGTGTGTGGAGGTGTAGCAGTGTGTAAGTGTAAGGTCACTGCTGTAATTATCCAGCATGCAGTGGTTATGTATTTATTTAAGGTTTGATTTATTTTATCACGAAGATTAGACAGACATGTAAAAACCTGAATGTTAGTTTTAGGTGAGATGTGCTGTATGTTACTGGGCGTAACTCCATCCCTGCTGTGTGTGTGTGTGTGCGTGTTTTTGTGTGTGTGTAGATGAGCGTGTAGGGGTGTGTGTGTGTGTGTGAGAGAGAGCGAGTGTGTAGGGGTGTGTGTGAGAGAGAGAGTGTGTAGGGGTGTGTGTGAGAGAGAGAGTGTGTAGGGGTGTGTGTGAGAGAGTGTGTGTGTGAGAGAGAGAGAGAGAGAGTGTGTGTGTAGGGGTATGTGTGAGTGTGTGTAGGGGGGTGTGAGAGAGTGTGTAGGGGTGTGTGTGAGAGAGAGAGAGAGAGAGAGTGTAGGGGTGTGTGTGAGAGAGAGAGAGAGAGAGAGAGTGTGTGTGTGTAGGGGTATGTGTGAGAGAGTGTGTAGGGGTGTGTGAGAGAGAGAGAGAGAGTGTAGGGGTGTGTGTGAGAGAGAGTGTAGGGGTGTGTGTGTGAGAGAGAGAGAGAGTGTAGGTGTGTGTGAGAGAGAGAGAGAGTGTAGGTGTGTGTGTGAGAGAGAGAGAGTGTAGGGGTGTGTGTGTGAGAGAGAGAGAGTGTAGGGGTGTGTGTGTGAGAGAGAGAGTGTGTAGGGGTGTGTGTGAGAGAGAGAGAGTGTGTAGGGGTGTGTGTGAGAGAGAGAGAGTGTGTGTAGGGGTGTGTGTGTGAGAGAGAGAGTGGTGTGTGTGTGTGTGTAGGGGGTGGAGAGAGAGTGTGTAGGGGTGTGTGTGAGAGAGAGAGAGAGTGTAGGGGTGTGTGTGAGAGAGAGTGTAGGGTGTGTGTGTGAGAGGAGGAGAGTGTGTGTGTGTGAGTGAGAGAGGAGTGTAGGGGTGTGTGTGAGAGAGAGAGAGTGTAGGGGTGTGTGTGAGAGAGAGAGGAGTGTAGGGGGTGTGTGTGAGAGAGAGGTGTGTAGGGGTGTGTGTGAGAGAGAGAGAGTGTGTAGGGGTGTGTGTGAGAGAGAGAGTGTGTGTAGGGGTGTGTGTGAGAGAGTGAGTGTGTGTAGGGGTGTGTGTGAGAGAGTGATGTGTGTGTAGGGGTGTGTGTGGGGGATGGAGGGGGGAGAGAGTGAGTGTGTGTAGGGGGGTTGTGGTGTGTAGGTGTGTGTGAGAGAGAGAGTGTGTGTAGGGGTGTGTGTGAGAGAGTGAGTGTGTGTAGGGGGGTATGTGTGTGTGTAGGGGTGTGTGTGAGAGAGAGAGGTGTAGGGTGTGTGTGGTGAGAGGAGTAGTGTGTTAGGGTGTGTGTGAGAGAGAGAGAGTGTGTGTAGGGGTGTGTGTGAGAGAGAGTGTGTGTAGGGGTGTGTGTGAGAGAGTGAGTGTGTGTGGGGGGAGTGTGTGTTTGGGGTGTGTGTGAGAGAGAGAGTGTGTAGGGGTGTGTGTGGAGAGTGAGTGTGTGTAGGGGTGTGTGTGAGAGAGTGAGGTGTGTAGGGGGGTATGGGTGTGTGTAGGGGTGTGTGTGAGAGAGAGGAGTGTAGGGGTGTGTGTGAGAGAGTGTGTGTGTGTAGGGGGTGTGTGTGGGGGTGTGTGAGAGAGAGTGTGTAGGGGTGTGTGTGAGAGAGAGAGAGTGTAGGGGGTATGGTGTGTGTAGGGGTGTGTGTGGAGGAGAGAGAGATGTAGGGGTGTGTGTGGAGAGAGTGTAGTGTGTGTAGGAGAGGAGATGTGTGTGAGAGAGAGAGGTGTGGGGTGTGAGAGAGGGTGTAGGGGTGTGTGTGTGAGGAGGTGTGTAGGTGTGTGTAGGGGGAGTGTATGTGGGAGGTGTGTGTAGGGGTGTGGAGAGATGTAGAGGAGTGTGTAGGTGTGTGTGTAATACGAGTGTGCTGTGAGAAGAAGCATTATGCCTAGGTGTGTGTGTCAGCATGTGTGTGTGTGTAAGGTGTGTGTGTGTGTGTGTGTGTCAGATGTTCACCTGGAGAAAACACTCACTGCCTACAGTTGCCTCACAGTTGCTGCTTAAAGCGTGCGTGCGCACACACACACACTATCTCACACACACACCACACACACACACACACACACACACACACACACACACCCTGTGCTTCTGCGTCACTCTCCCCCTCACCAACACACCTGCTGCTCCTCACGACCTCTCATCCTCTACTGCCGTCTGTTCCTCTCCTCCTTTATTCTCTTCTGTTCCTCATTAACTTTTCTTTAGGACTTTTCCTTCCTTACAGTAAACCCAGCAGCACGAGTATCAATGATGATGATGATGGGGGAAGGATGAAGGGCAAGAAGAATGTTCGGACACTTTTCCAAACTTTATGGAGACTCATTAGTGCTCACTGGTCATTTTCTCAAAATACTAAATGAATTTATATTAATTCTCAAATCTATTATTAGATATTTGATGTCATCTGGTCATTTTTATTATATTAAACTCTCTATTTCAATGCAATTTCAATTAATTAGAATATTCAAATTATATTATATAATATTCTTGTAATATGACAATAATATTCATTATTTAATAATATTCGATAATATTAAATTATTCCTGATATTTCAGATGCTGATAATTTCAGTTCAGATTTTCAAATATATTCACAATAATATTCACATAATATTCCTGATAATATTCACGATAATATTCACGATAATATTCACAATAATATTCACTTTGATAATATTCCCCCAAAAAAGATAATATTCACAATAATATTCACAATAATATTCCTGATAATATTCACGATAATATTCCTAAAACAATAATATTCACGATAATATTCACGATAATATTCACAATAAAAAAATTTCACAATAATATTCACAATAATATTCCTGATAATATTCACGATAATATTCACGATAATATTCCGATAATATTCATAATATTCCGATAATATTCACAATAATATTCACAATAATATTCCTGATAATATTCACGATAATATTCACAATAATATTCCTGATAATATTCACGATAATATTCATAATATTCACATAATATTCACAATAATATTCCGATAATATTCACATAATATTCCTGATAATATTCACAATAATATTCACATAATATTCCGATAATATTCACGATAATATTCCTGATAATATTCACAATAATATTCACAATAATATTCCTGATAATATTCACAATAATATTCCTGATAATATTCACGATAATATTCCTGATAATATTCACAATAATATTCACAATAATATTCCTGATAATATTCACGATAATATTCCTGATAATATTCACAATAATATTCACAATAATATTCCTGATAATATTCACGATAATATTCCTGATAATATTCACAATAATATTCCTGATAATATTCACAATAATATTCACATAATATTCCTGATAATATTCACGATAATATTCCTGATAATATTCACAATAATATTCACAATAATATTCCTGATAATATTCACGAATAAAAATTTCACAATAATATTCCTTTGATAATATTCCCCCCGATAATATTCACAAAAAAATAAAAATTTCCTGATAATATTCACGATAATATTCACGATAATATTCACAATAATATTCCTGATAATATTCCTGATAATATTCACAATAATATTCACGATAATATTCACAATAAGATTCCTGATAATATTCACAATAATATTCCTGATAATATTCACGATAATATTCACAATAATATTCACAATAAGATTCCTGATAATATTCACAATAATATTCACAATAATATTCCTGATAATATTCACAATAATATTCCTGATAATATTCATGATAATATTCACAATAATATTTCTGATAATATTCACAATAATATTCCTGATAATATTCACGATAATATTCACAATAATATTCCTGATAATATTCACAATAATATTCCTGATAATATTCACGATAATATTCACAATAATATTCCTGATAATATTCACAATAATATTCCTGATAATATTCACAATATTCCTGATAATATTCACAATAATATTCCTGATAATATTCACAATAATATTCACAATAATATTCCTGATAATATTCACGATAATATTCACAATAATATTCACAATAATATTCCTGATAATATTCACAAATAAAAAAATTTCCTGATAATATTCACGATAATATTCCCCCGAAAAAAAAATTTTTTTCCTGATAATATTCACAAATAAAAAAATTTCCAAAAAAGATAATTTTCCCTTTCCGATAAAAATTTTTTCCTGGATAATATTCCCGATAATATTCCTTGGATAATTTTAAACCACAAATATTATTCCCTATGATATACACGATATTATTCCTGATAATATTCACAATATTATTTCCGATATTATTCCCGATAATATTCCTGATAATATTCCCGATAATATTCACAATAATATTCCCTGTGATATTCCCGAACTGTTGGATCCATCATCATTGGTTGTCTGCTTTTCTTGAATATTTCCTGCAGTCGTCAGTTGATTTATTGTTTTTTTTTAAAAAGCATGACCTATTATTCTGTTAAGCTTGTGTAATATATAAAGATGTGTGTTTATATATATATGTATGTATGTATATATGTATATACATATATCTTCTTTTTTGGTGTTTTTTTAATTTATTTATTTTAGTTGTGTTGTTTTTTCTGCCGTTTATTTGAATCTTTGCTTTGATGATTGCAGTGGACGAAGGAGGAGAGCGTCCGACAGGCTGCTGTGGCCAATCAGTTCGTTCCTCTCAACACCAATCCTAAAGAGGTGCAGGAAATGCGCAACAAGGTCTGAACTACTTTATGTGTGTGTGTAAGAGAGAGAGAGCCTCTGAGTGTGGCTTTTGTGTATGAGTGAGTGTGTGAGAGTTAGAGAGTGTGTGAGAGAGTGTGTGGGTGTGAGAGAGAGAGCCTGTGAGTTTGAGTGTGTGTTTGAGAGGGGGGTGTGTGTGAGTGAGTGAATCAGTGAATATGTGTGTGAGAGTTAGTGTGTGTGTGTGTGTGTGTGTGAGAGAGAGAGAGAGAGAGATTTAGTGCGTGTGTGTAACGTGTCCTCATGGTTCTTGTCTCCTCAGATCCGTGAGCAGAACCTGCAGGACATCAAGACAGCAGGACCTCAGTCTCAGGTGCTTACGGGAGCTGTGGTAGACCGTTCCTTTGTCCAGGTCTGTAAAAAAACACACACACACACACACACACACAGTGTTTCCCCCTCCCCCGTGGTTATGATTCACTGTGTAACTGTAGCGTTGTTCTTTGACCACAGAGAGCGACGATCTGGCAGGTAAGTACCGAGTGCGTCTGCGCTGACCATGTCCACCTTCTCCCATCCCCCGCTCTGGGGTGGTGCTCATCTGCCTTGGAATAGTTTGCAGTGCCATTTTTTACATTTTCTTCTCCTTGATTTTAACAGCTAGAATTATTAATCTGACGTTTTTCTGCATTTTCATACAACATGCAATCTAAGTTTGCATGTCTCACATGATGCTAATTTTGCGCCTGCTGTTTGCTAGTCAGACCTAGTCGCTGTTGTTGTGTTAACCTGCTAAACACTTGTCTCGTTGTAGCAGAGCATTACTAAAATATTTGTTTTGATTTAATACATTAATTATAGATATATCTGATTTGACTCAAATATTCTCTTAAGGCAAATGTTGTGGGTTTTACTCCAGGGCTATTTATTTATTTATTTATTTATTTGATATAAAATAGAGATTACAAAAGAAACAAAAAGCTTTCAGAAAGTTGTACAGTTGTTAAAAAAAGTTTACATTTTTCCAAATAACATAAACCAATATCCTGAAGCATAAGGTCAGTGAAACAAATAATTATTAATAATTTGTTTTTATTTTAATTTTTTTATCGTTATGTATGCCACGTTACGTTAGGTTACGCTACATACAGTTATTTTCTTGCTTTATTTTGTGCTACATTACGTTGTTTCGTTGTTGCACAACGATGTTGCATTTAGCTATCTTGTTAAGTTGCGTTACGTTATGCTACATTGTGTTACGTTACATTATTTGAAGTTTAACAACGTTATATATAACTTAAGTGAGTCTTAAGTTATTTTCCATTACATTCTATGCTATATTTTCTTTTATAAAGTTATTTTTCTTAAGTATTGACCCCCACAGTTTCAGAAACAGCCCTGATTTTTACATTTTACTATGTTGCATATTATATGCATCCATAAATATGCAACATAGTGAAATATTATATTATTCAATGATTATTTGACAGTAACTAACCAGATTATATGCTAAAATTCTGTCGAATAGTACACACGGTCCTTTTTTCCCCCACCTTTTTTCAAAGTAAAGCAGCTCTGTCGAAGAAATTGTTGGATCGCTGTTTACTTCTGTTAAATAGAGTCTTTACAGATTCCTTTAGAAACCTTTCTACTCTAAGAGGATGTGCTGAAACGTCGGCTTGGCGTAGAATTTCTAGAATTTTCAGCAGAGTTCGGTTCACCACGTTCGCACAAAGTGCCAGTAACACCAGAGGAAAATGTTGTGTGTGGTTTGACTAGCACATTTTTTTGGTTTCTGATGTTGCAGTGCATGACCTCGAACCATTCGGCTTGATTCTGTCCCATGTGCTTGTGTAGGAAATGCTCAGTGCATGTTTGTGGAGTGTGTGTGTGTCTTTGTGTGTGTGTGTTTTTGTGTGCGTTCGGGTGTGTGAGATGGTGTGTATGCGTAAGGTACGTTTTCCAGAACATAAGCTTTGATAAGGGCAACGAAATTTTTGACGTTTTATTTTAGCTTTTACTTCGATGACACTTATTTTCTGGAAAATATTGGACTGTGATAAGCATCTTCATATAGAATTCTTAATATATTCGCTATTATGTTCAGTATTGGGAGTTTGATCAAGTAGTTATTTAAGCGTTTTTAAAAAACATACAGAAATACATGCAAAATAACGTACTCTACTTTAAAAACATAAATCATTATAGCCGTTATATAACCTTAATAGATTTTGTATTTATTATATATTGATGTAATATCTCTATATAACATCAACAGTGTATATATTAGTATTATATTAGTGTCTTGGTCAGCCCTGGACCTCAGGACTGGCCTGAATTTCAAAAAGTCTGTTTGTCTTGAGTGTAATTTTGTACATATGTGTGTGAGAGTGTGTGAGGGTGTTTGTTAATGGCGCTGGGTTATGCACTGCTCATAAGGTCTACTATTGCAGGACGCTCCTCTGTCTGACTGTTTGGAGTGTATCGATGGCCTTGACCTCTCAGACAGCTATAGTCCTGCTAGGTCTATTAGAAAGGTACATCCTGCCCAATAACACCTGCGACGCTTTAAAAAACCATACACAACATTTCATCTTAGTTGTAATGGTGTCTTGTGACCACAGAATGTAGGTTGTGTTGCATTTAAAATTGTAATTGAGAAGTAATTGAGATAGTTAAGCATCTGCAAGCTTAAGGTACTTTTTTGTTTCGTTGGTTTTTTTTTTTTTAACAAAGTAATAAGCTCCATGAACATTTTTAGTGGTAAAGCTGCATAGATCTTGGCTTATACTATGTAGATACGTGATGCTTCCTATCGACCCTGTTATTGACATGGTTTGCTTGATATTTTGGTGAACTATTGTGTTTAATTAATGTGTATTGTCCTGTATGTGGTGCTTTTCACCTACAGGGGGAGCTAGTGACCGCATCTAAAGCTATTATTGAGAAAGAATACCAGCCTCGTGTGATTGTCACCAAGACCGGACCAAATCCGTTCAATAAGTTGACCGACCAGGAGCTGGAGGAGTACCGTAAAGAAGTGGAGCTCAAACAGAAAGGACAAGATGGTAAGAATTTCTCAGCAATTCTACCATTTTCTGTACCTTCTTTTCTTTTATAATATACTCCTTTGTTGCTTTAACAAATGAGGTTTTGTCCCAGGGTTATAGTTGTAGTGCAGTTCAGCACCTCTACAGCTTTGGAACAAAACTGTTGTTGCTTCCAGTACAGGTTGCTGCTCCTGACAGATTGTTGGTCTCAGTTTCAGGAGGAGTGTCCACTCCTCCTGCATCCTCAAATCACAATTCTGAGGAGAATCAGCTCATGGCAGCTCCTTCTTCTTCTGATGCTGCCCCAGACCGAAGTACAGAACCTGAGGCAGGATCAGGAAGGATCAGTCCTCCTGGTCCTCCAGAATCTCCACACAAGGACTTTCACTGTGCTGTGCTGAAAGCCCTCAGTGTCACTACAGACTTGTCCGGGCATGATGAGCCTGAACAAGACAGCCAAGCTGAAGGTAGCCTGGTGTGCCATCTGCCTGCCCTTGCCTGGCATCCATCCTACCCTCTGTAGACTTGGAATTGTGGGGTTGACTGTGTTACTGCATCCTTTCCTTGGTTTCTGCTCTTTTTTCTCCTGGTGGTACAGTCCAGCAACTCCTGATGTAGCTGTAATCCTTACCCATCTCATGGTACACCCTTTCCTACTTACCTGGCTCTCAGTGTACCTTCTTCCTTGCCCATGTTCCTTGTACCCCTTTCCTCTTGCCCATTTTCCTTGTACCCCTTTCCCCTTGCCCATTTTCCTTGTACCCCTTTCCCCTTGCCCATTTTCCTTGTACCCCTTTCCCCTTGTCCATTTTCCTTGTACTCCTTTCCTGTTGTCCATTTTCCTTGTACCCCTTTATTCTTGCCCATTTTCCTTGTAATCCTTGATTCTTGTCCATTTTCCTTGTACCCCATTATTCTTGTCAATTTTCCTTGTACTCCTTGATTCTTGTCCATTTTCCTTGTACCCCTTTCCCCCTTTCCTTGTATCCATTACCAGTGTACCCTTTCTTCTTGTCCTTATCTCTTGATGTACCCTTCTTTTTATCTGTCTCCTGATGTGCCCTTTCTTTTAATCTGTCTCTCTACATACCCTTTCTCCTAGTCTTGATTTCCTGAACTGTGCATTCTGACTTGTCTTCTAATTTACTTTACATTCTTGTCCAAAACCTAATGTTCCCTTTCTTCTTACCTATCACTAATGTACTCCTTACCCATCTCAAGATCAACACGTGCTCCATTCCCATCTCTTGATGTTCTTCTCTTTGTCACCAGTGGATCCTTTCTCCATACCCATCTCTTGACGTATCCTTTCTTCCTCTTCTTCTTCACCAGTTCCCACTAGTCCTCTTCTTCTGACCCATAACCAATTTACCCTTTCATTCTTATCCTTCTCTAGTCCTTTGTCCTTTCCTATCCTCTCCTTTCCCAAAGCACATTTCACCGAGTAATCTTGGTAATGATGCTTGATGCGATTAGATTGCCAGTGTTGGTAACACCTGCCCCCCTCTTCCACCCACAGTTTTTGTGGCTTAACTCTTTCATAAATCCCGTTTTAATCAGTGAATCATTCATTTTAATCAGTCATTCCTGGTGTGGTTTTTAAGTGATTAGTTCATGGACACCTTATTCTTGCTTTAGCTGGGATCCAAGCTTCATCCTGACTGGGGTTGTTTGTGGTCTGGATACTAATAAAACGAGCCTTTTGATTGACGTGATCTGTTTGAATAATGTTGTTACGGGTGACGGCAAATCCTTTACTGTGTGTTTGTTTTTGTGGCATGAGCTTTACCCTCTGATGTGTGTACCTCCCTTGATTCTTCTGGTCCTTACAGCAATAGGAAATCATGTTTTTAAACTTACCGCGATGACTCGCTTGACACCTTTATCTCATAAAACAGAATATTCAGTCAGTTCTGCAAAATATTTTTCATTGTTTGTTTTCAGTTCTTTTATAGTTCTTATATATGCACTACATGCATTCTCTCCGCCCCTTTCAGATCAACCACAGGAGCCGGATGAGTTGGGGAAAGGTCCGAGCCCCACCCGTACCCCGCCAAGTACTCCGATTAGAGTAGAAGAAGGTACGTTCAACCTGGTGGTCGTTCTTCCTTATGCATGGATCTCCGTGTGTATTTTTTGGTGTGCCTCAGAGGTTAATGCTAAGAACGCCGCAGTTTCTCTGTCTCACTGTGAACTTTAACAGTCATGATCGATTTTTGATGTTTAGTTTGTATGTAATAACAGATCAAGAGGATCAATGGTCACGCATTGGTATTTATTTACTTCTTTTTTTCAGTTTGATTATGACGTAGCTCTTTCAAAAAGCATCACTTTGATCCGACGTACGCAGCGCAAAATTCGCCTTGGCTTTTCGTTCATTATTTTCATTCCACCTCTTGGTCTTTATTACTTTGGATTACACCGATACTGTAATTTGCTCTATTTTATACAGTAGCACAGGAAGAAAAATCTCGATCTCAACACAATAGCGTAAAACTGAGGTGTAATCTAAATCCAATCCCTCAAAATATTCCACCTTTTCTCAAGCATTTTCTCATCTACTCTTCATACTCATTTCTTGGGGTCTTTCCAAGAATGGTGTATATCCATTCTTTTTTCTCCTGGTGGTCAATTTTTCATTTTTTTCGGTCTTCTTTTTGATTTTCTTTAACATGGTGGCTGTGATTTTGACTTGCATAGACATTTTTTTCTACTGTGCTTTTTTTCTTCTTCGTGGCTGCCTTACAATCAGGAGATGGAAATGCAAAAGAGTACCTGTTGCCATAGTAAGTACTGTCCCACTCCAACTCCCCTTTCACCTACATGCTTGTTTGTAGCGTCCTTTCTTCTTGCATGCATCTCATTCGCTTTCTCTCCTCTCAGCACTAACCCGTCCGCTGTTTCGGCCTTTGACCTCCTTTCGGTTTTCTTTTGTTCGCTGGAATCGTTTCAAAAGTCTGCTCCTGTCAGTTTTCACTCTCTTCCTTTTTCTCTCTCTCTATATACATATGCATATATGTATGTGTGTGTATACGTCCATAAATGATGTACATGTAGGATGTGCGTTTTGCATTCGATACACTTGTATTTTCTGATACCGGAAACGGATGAATACTTGATTTCATTGGATTTTTCTGCCTTCTGAATGGCTGGAAAATTTGAAACGAGAGTATAAAATGATTAAAAGTGTTAAACAACATTATCTTATCATCATTAAAAGGTACACGGACAGGACATTAAAAAACAAACTGTCCTATCGCACCGCCTCGTTGATGTTGCTGTTGATTGTTTTCCTGTAACAGTTCTGAATCCTTTATCCCGCTCACATCACTGCAGATTGACACAATTCCATTTTTACTCAATAAAGCATTGATTTTTATATTGATTTTTTATTTTTATACTTAGAATTTTCTTACGTTACGCTTACGTTATTGCAGCTATAAATAAATGTACTCCCCATGGTTAGAGGGGATAAAAAGCACTGACGGCGGAGACTCCTTCCAGTAGCTTCATCCTAAATGAACGATTTTTTATTTTACTTTATTATATAACAAAACATAACGCTGTGGAACCTCAGGATACGAATAGAATTTGTTCCGGAGGCGAGTACTTAATGCGAAAATCTGTATTGGATTTTCCCGTAAGAAACAACGTAAATGCAGATAATCCGTCCCAGCCGCGGAAAAAATGTGACCGATATTACCAATACGAAGCGTATGTAAACTGTGTGGCTGCTTACAAAGAACTGACCCAAGCCGAGCATTCCGTGTCAAGGCTCCTCACAGGAAATCGTGCCACCAAGCTTGGGCTAAAAACAGAACGGACCGTCCGCGCCACCAATCTGTCAACCAAAAAGCGCCCGAAAAATCACCTAGCTTTTGAACGAAGGCAACATTCGCATCGTGGGTTGACTTTTTCTAAACAGCTTTAGCTGTCTGAAAAAAAATTCATAAACTCGCTTCAGTTAGCTTCGCTTGGCTTTCCGCTGACACAAACAAGTTTTGAATGGCTCCCGGACGTACACGCAACCTCGGTTCGGTTCGTATTCCGAAAAGGCTTCCTATGCCGATGCAAATTTCTTGCAACATTTCAATTCTTAAGGTGAAAATTTGTAAAGGAGGGTTTATGCCAAGGTTCCACTGTATGAAATAAGTTTATAATTAGGTTTAGACTGGTGCACGTTGCTTTATAGAAATGATAACGTATTAAAAACGTGTGTGTTTATGTAAATCAGCTGTTATGGAAAATGAATCAACATCATCTAAGCAACTGGAGATTTCTGAAAGAATGTGGTGCTGTGCTATGAAGAGAGACATGAAGTGCCAAATTGAGATCCTGATCCCGTTCTCTATATGTTATTTACACGCTTGGTGTTGAGAATGAAATCTGACCGGAGCGGCTTGAGGTTATTCCAGCAGCAAAGCTTCCAGACTCTTCCGCTTCCTGGCCCTCTATTAGATTAACAAACGACTCCCAAGTGTTTTTTTTTTTCTGTGCTGTGTATCAACATGTCTAGGTTCTTTACACCAGGTAACGTATGACCTTCATGTTACTGATCCGGATTCTCGTCTCTCCAGGTACACAGAATTCCTTCCTACTTTAACGCTGCGTGTTAGTGAAAACGCCGCTTCCTTCTGGCTGAGCAGAGTGAAACCTGCATCTGAACTTTTAGCTGTTTTTATATATATATACGTGTGTGTGTGTGTGTGTGTGTGTGTGTGTGTGTGTGTGTGTGTGTGTAGGATGACAGGGTTCATGTTTGAACCTCTATTTGAAGTCTGTTTGTATTTGAGGTTGGGTTTTTGGCAGCTCTTTGCTGTTGCTCATATGCATGACGAGCGTTTCAGAATCTAAAGCAAGAGAATGGCTAATTTTTGTGTTTTAACAAAGAAAGAAGAGCTTTATTATCGAAAGATTTTAGTTTCTGGGGGAAAAAAAACTCATTTTTTTTGACCTAGTAGTACTGAAATAATAAATATATATAGCAGGTAAATTTCCAGATTTGAAATATAAACGTTCTTCTTGTTTGTAGTCGTCCACAGTCTTCACTTCATGGTGGTGGTGGTAGCATGAAGCCGAGCATCGCTAGGCAAAACAGCATTTTTCCCCCGTTTTTTAAATTGGTTTTGTTTAGTGTTTAGGATGCTTTTTAATTTTTTTATAGATAGCCTCTGATGAGTACTTTTCCGGGAAATGGCAAGCACTGATTTAGGGGTTGAACATATAAGCAGATGTTTGTCAGTTCAGATCCCTCATACGGAGTTAGCTTTGAACATCTGGATTATATCCGGTCTCTTGTTTGACAAGGTCTCGCTTTTGCCTGAGCTGCTTGAACGATCACGGTAAGATGACGATGTCCGAAGCTGAATTCTGTGTGCTTTCTGAAGTTCCTCTCCCTCACAGACCTGCGTCTCATGTCGATTATCAACTACGTTCTAATATTTTCCACTTCTCTCTCTCTCTCTCTCTCTCCCTCCCTCTCAGAACGGCAGCAGGAGGAAAGCCCTAAAGACGAAAGCGACGCCGCCACTTTAAGACAGACCCTCCCCGACCTGACCCCCGACGAGCCTTCGGAAACCGCCACCTCCGCCCTCCCTGCCGAAGACCCCGCCCTTTCTCAGCCAGACACCGCCCCAGCTCACATAGACGGGGAGGAGCTCGTCGCCGCTGACGACACCACCGGTGATGCCACCGGCGATGCGGGCAGCGACGAATCTCCGAACAAATCCCCTTCGAAAAAGAAGAAAAAATTCCGCACGCCATCATTTCTAAAGAAAAACAAAAAGAAGTCCGAGTCCTAGAGAGGAAGGAAACTCCTAGGAGAACAAGCCACATGCATTTGGTTCCTTTTTCTTGTTTTAATTTGTTTTATTTTTTAAAAATCTCTTAGCTAACCTCGTGTTTACTTTTAGCTTGTGAATGTTGTCAGTTTTGTTTTCTGTATTTTTTTTTTTTTGTTTATTTAATTTTTTTCAAGTTAGCCCGGTTAAAACGTGTTTTTTTTGTGTGTGCTTGTGTGTGGCTTCATTACGCATGCGTGTCTCCGCCCATGTCTTAGCAGAGATTTATTTTAACTCCCTTCTTTTGTAAGAAAAGAAAATAATAAATCCACCAAGCTTAATTAACCACTAGAATGTATTCAGATTGTATTGAAATGTATTCAAGTGTCTTAAAAAAAAAAAGGAATGCGATTTAAAAAAAAAAAAAAATAATAATAAAAAAAAAATGAAACTGGTTCAATCTGGTTTAAGAAAAATACAAATAAAAAAAGCAGCACGGTGCTAAAATATCTATTCTATTGATTTGCGTTGCATTTGGTCATCTTGCGAAGCAGGTGACTGGCTAACAGCTGATTGTAATCTACGGCGGTATTGAATCGATGGTTAATCGGAGACGCCGTAAGCTTTCGTATCAGACGGGAAAAAAAACAGCGAGGAGGCGCGGCTTAGGGGAACGGCGGCGCTTTCGACGTGGAACAAATTCCGTAATCTAACTAATCGAAGCTCGGAAGACGTGTGTAATCGTATAAAAATGTACATATACCGTAACATATATTCACTCTTTCCTCATTATCGTGGTTTAATTTCTTAACCCTTGAGATTTCTGTGGTTTCCGTTTTGTATTTAATGAAAGAAATCTTCACTTAAAGCTGTCGAATATTTTACACCTCAAATCGTCTTTGGCTCACAAAATTCTATTACGTTCATTCAAATCAGAAATTTGTCCCAAGCTGTAATTTCCGTCACACTACAAGTGGAATACCTTCAGCCTTGAAACTATACAGTGAAATGATATCCATAAAAATATACAGAAACAAAGAAAATATCCGATTTCTTGCGATCATCCGGCTAGGTGTCCAAGTGCTACTGCAGGAGTCGTGGTGATTTCCCGTCTCTCCGTGCCATGTGGTTCATTTCAGCTTGGTCCTAACGTCAAATATAAAACATTAAAGATTCCGTAGTCGCTCTGTCATAAACAAAATGTTGGACATCAAGTTAAAGGCGGTGTTTCGGAGATTTAGGAAAAAGAAAATAATCATGTGATTAAAATCAGGCCCAGTTTCAGCTCAGAAAAACAATACAGCAACACTAATAGGACAAAAAGTAAACTAAAATTGTCTTCAGAATAATATGATGGATTAATTATTCAGACTCTTAAGGCAAGATGCTGCAGATGAACAAAAAAATAAAATTCAAAAATATAAAATCTGTATTTCTTTCCGTTCCGTTGGATAAATTGCATTTATTCAGTTCATGCAAATGATTAAATATGCATAAATTTGCATACTCTTTAAAAATAGAACTTCTGATCTCTGGATGATGTAATTAAGGCGATTATTTACAACTCTCAAAAGAAGAGAAGAGAAGGAAAGGCTTTTACAGAAAATTTGGAAAATGATTTCTTTACTAAAGAAAAGCGTCACGTTATTCCTTATTTTATTTTTTTTTTTTTAATTAATAAAATTTTTTTTAAAGCTAATTTCTCAATATAACTTCACATAAATCCACTGACTAAACATCCCCAAAAGGATATTATTTTTAAATGTAGTGAGAAACCAGGAATGTAAAGAAATTTTTTTTTTTAATAAAAATAAAAAATGTAATAAATCTGATTTTAAAGGAAAACAGATTTAAAATGCAGCATGAATTAATATGTTTCGAGTAAATGTTAGTGATAAAGTGTAAAAAGAAACAGATCAGGGATACGACGTGACGTGATTATGATGAGTGGGCGGAGCTTCACGCCTGACTCGAAGCGGCTAGAGGAAAGGAAATAAAGTAGAGGAACCAGAGGAAATAAAGAATTTCCCTGTTTATTCCTACACATGATGATGTGTGTAGGGCGTGTTCTAGATGCAGAGTTTTTTACCCAAATAAAACAAAAGAGATTGGCAAAAACGCTCAATTCTACCTTTAGTGTCTTGCCTTAAAGGGATAATTAACCTGATTATAATAATAAATCACTTTCAGCCTTTCTACTCGCATCACTCTCCGTAATAAAGGTACCAAAGTGTACTTCTCGGACTTGTCGCTGCTGTGCTATCATCCAGGGGCATTTCACAGGTTATCTTTAAACCTTTTATAAAGCATTAACTGCTAATTAAAGGTGCAGATTTCCAGTGAAAGGTACCGATGGTAGCAGCGGACTGACGAGGAAGAGTCCAGTTTAGTACCTTTCAGCGTCGACTTAAAATCCTTTTAAATGACTCGAGTCCTGTGGTTTATATTTTTATTCATTATTTTTACATGACACAGACATGAGTTGCAGTGTGAACACTGATAAAACACTGTGAGAACATGAAGAGGAGGGATGAGGACTGTGTAGACGTTCAGACTGCAGTCCACCTCGCCATCTTTATTATTTCTGTCCTGAATATCTCTCACACACAGCTGCTGCTTCCCTTGTGTTGCTCTCAGTGTGTATGTGCTGTATAATACAACGTCCAACAAATTTCACGTGATGTGAAAGTGAGACAGAGACTGCTGCACTAATCTACAGCCACTAACACGCACCCTCATGAGTCTTTCTCTCTCTCTCTCTCCCTCTCTCTGTCAGTCTGTCTCTCTCTCGCTCTCTTTCTCTCCGTCTCTCTCTGCCTCTCTCTCTCTCTCTCTCAGTCTGTCTCTCTCTCTCTCTCTCTCTCTCTCTCTCTCTCTGTCAGTCTGTCTCTCTCTCTCTCTCAATCTCTCTCTCTGCCTCTCTCTCTCTCTCTCTTTTCTCATCTCTCTCTCTCTCTTTTCTTTTCTCTCTGTTTTTAGTCTGTTTTCTCTGTCTCTCTCTCGCGCCCTCTCTCTCTGTCAGGGTTTTTTTCTCTCTCTTTTCTGTTTTCTCTGTTTTTCTTTTCTCTCTCTCTCTCTCTCTCTCGGTCAGTCTGTCTCTCTCTCGCTCTCTTTCTCTCTGTCTCTCTCTCTGCCTCTCTCTTCCCCTCTCTCTCTCTCTCTCTCTCTCTCTCTCTCTCTCTCTCTCTCTCTCTGTCTCTGTCTCTTTTCTTTTCTTTCTCTTCTCTCTCTCTCTCTCTCTCTCTCTCTGTGAAAAAGCCAGCTGGATTTTTATGGTTTGTAGATATATTCCATGCTGTAGGAAATCGTGACATTCATGCCGGATCCACTCGTATCTCTCCTCCATCTTGTGAAGCTTGGGTTTCTGTCTGACAATGCGAAGAAGTTTCCAGAAGAACCGCGTGCTTTAAAACGCCGCCTCGTTCACCTTCTTCACCGCTCTGTGAATTCAGTTAATCTCATTACTTAGCTTTTGTTTTATGATACTCGTTGATATGTGGTTTTCTTTCCTTCCCTAACAATAAATCCCATTCTCATTTTCATACCACTGTTTATTATTATTATTATTATTATTATTATTATTATTATTATTATGACCATGAATAAAGTTTCTTCTTTCAAAACATTGTTGTAATGACGAGTGAATGGTTTTCTGTCTCCAAATTTAAAGCCTGTCTACAGGTTTATGCAGCCACTTAGGAAAAAATGCTGACATCTGCTATACTAATAAACCCAAAAGATAGTGTAAAATAATATCAATGAAAGCTGCTACTGATCCAGGTGTTTAAAGGTTCTGCTGGAAAAAGTGACCGTTAAGTTGTTTAAAATCAAAGAATTTAATAACAGTTTGTCCTGAAAATGAATGAACACAGTGAAAAGAATAAAAAGAAAACAAATAATTAAATAATCCTTGCTGAGAATTTTTTTTTTTACCAAATTAATTATTAAAAAAGCAAAAGCAACAACAACAACAACAAAAAAAAACATATTAAATCTAAAATATCTCTATATATTAAAAAAAATTATAATAATAAATTGCGTTTTTTTTTAAATAAGTTTAAAAAAAAAAACAAGCATAATAACAACGTAATGATAATAATAATAATGTTTACATTTGTTAAAATTTGTATTTTATTGTAATTATAATGGAATATTGATATTATATGTTTATTAATATTAGTATACTGAATACCAAGAAGAAATAAATTACTATTAATACCTTTTAATACCATGTAAATATTAATATAATTCAGAACGTCTCATTCTGCTTCGATTGCATTACCTTATATATTTAATTTTTATATATATATATATATATATATATATATATATATATATATATATATATATATATATATATATATATATATATATATATAAATATATATTTTTTTTTTCCCTAGTCATTAAAGCACTGACCGCCTATCTAGTAATAATAATAATAATAATAATAATAATAATAATAATAATAATAATAATAATAATAATAATAATAATAATAATTAAAAAAAAACCCGACGTATTGCGCCATGCCGTAGAAATACGTATTACGCAATCACGTACAGTACGTCAGTCTGCGGCGCTGGATCAGCTGACGACTCTGGGGCTTGTAGAGGGCAAAACTGCTACAAGCTCAAGCTGAGAAAAACAAGCTCTTTTATCATTTAAAAAACATTCCTGCCATGAGGACGATGTTTCATTAAAGGTCTTTAAAGGTAAGCTACGTCTTGAACGCTTTGAAGAAAGAGAATTCGAATAAGAATAAATAATAATATGAGACGACTGGACCCGGAAGCTGCGACATTGCATTAATATATTGGGGTTCAGTCGAAACCTTAGTCGCCATGGATACGAAAAATTGCATGCAAACTAGCTGGTTTTATGGATCCGTCAGATCGTCGTGGTTATAATGATTAGAATCGTTTATTCCGAGCGTGTTTGGTGTCAGTAGATTTGTGCACGACTGAGAATGAAGTCCGAAATGGCTAGGCTAGCTTAGCACAGTGTTGTGTTGTGTTATTGCCCAGCAGCCGTATGACTCACTCATCAATACAGAGAGCTGAGATGATAACGATTCACACCTTCTGTTGAACAACATGTCACATGAGAGGAGGTCTGAAACTTTGTGCTCCTCATTTATTATTCATAAATCAGTCTGCATCTGTTGACTCCTGCAGGTGCATTAGTTTAGTATTTTGGATCTGTTTCACACACTGATTTCCAGCTTGTGTGTGTGTGTGTGTGTGTGTCGTGATCAAATGATGATACACACATTTGCAGGATTGCAGTGTTCAGAGATGCACAGATGGCTGAAAAGCCTGGACACTTTATTATGTAATGCAGGAGGCGTGCAGGATTGTAGGACAGGTCAGGCTTTAAATATGAGATCTTCATCCAAAGCTGTCTGGAGGTTCAGCAGATCAATGACTTGGATCTTGCACACTGATTTCCGGCAAGTCGTCCAAGTGTGTGTGTGTGTGTGGGGGGGGGTGGTAATGATTTTTCAGACATTTTCAGAGTTGCTCTGATTACTGAGTGAAAATTTCTGCAAAGATGAATGTGGCTGATCACGACACCTTATCTATCTATCCATCCATCCATCTATCCCTCTGTCTGTCTGTCTGTCTGTCTGTCTGTCTGTCTGTCTATCCATCCATCCATCTATCCCTCTGTCTGTCTGTCTGTCTGTCTGTCTATCTATCTATCCATCCATCCATCTATCCCTCTGTCTGTCTGTCTGTCTGTCTGTCTATCCATCCATCCATCTATCCCTCTGTCTGTTTTTATCTATCTATCTATCTATCTATCTATCTATCTATCTATCTATCTATCCCTCTGTCTGTCTGTCTGTCTGTCTATCTATCCATCCATCCATCTATCCCTGTCTGTCTGTCTGTCTATCTATCTATCTATCTATCTATCCATCTATCTATCCCTCTGTCTATCTATCCCTCTGTCTGTCCCATCTATCTATCTATCTATCTATCTATCCATCCATCCATCCATCCATCCATCCATCCACTCATTCTCTCACTGTTCTAAAATGGATCCCACTCTAGAAGACAAAATTTTTATTTTCAGCTTCTTCAGAACATGTTAACATCCCATGACTTGAAATGATGACTCCTTCCTGGTGCCTCCTTCTGCCTTTTTTTATCTGAGCCCAGTCTCAGGAATCAGGAGTTCGGGGATCGCTCAGTGGAGCACAGGTTCGTCATGTAACAATGACTTTAGAATGAATGGATAATTAGATTAGATGTAAGACCAGATATCAGATCTGTCTCAGCATTGGAACCTGATTAGGATGGGGGAGGGGAGGGGGGGGATCAGTCATGGGTGCAGGGTCTCTTCTGAGTCAGTTGTCAGTGGGGGAAAAAAAGTAAAATAAAAAAAAATAAACACAACTCTTTAGTTAACATTATTTTTTCATTAGTTTGTTTATTTATTTATTTTTATTTACAGTGTGATAATCATGTCAGACACCTGATTAAAAATAAACCCAACATTTTTTTTAGTTAAGATTGTTTATTTGTTTATTTGTTTATTTACAGTGTGCTAATCTTTTCAGGTATCTGATAAAAAAAAATCTAACTCTTTTTAGTTACATTTATTTATTTATCTATTTATTTATTTATTTATTTACAGTGTGATAATTATGTCAGATGTCTGATTAAAAAATAAATCCAATGCTTTTTAGTTAAGATTATTTATTTATTTATTTATTTATTTATTTATAGTGTGATCCTCATCACACACAAACACACACACACACATGCTTGTGACATCACAGCGTGTCAAATCCAATCCAAGGTCCGGCGTATCGGTTGTGTATCAGTGCTGTGACAGCCTGTGTTGTGAAGGTCAGTGTTGAAAAGGGGCGTGTGCTAGCAGGACAGACCGCTGTGGTGAGTGTGGAAGAGTTTGGGTTCGTTAGTGCAAGTGCTTGATGACTTCATCAGCGTGGGACGAATCAGACACCTGTGCTGCAGTCCATCACAATCCCACTCCTGCTTCATCTCTCCATTCAACATGCTGGAGTCAAACTGGGCTTCTGGGAAATCCACTGATTCATCTGATTCATTCTGATTCATTTGATTCACTCTGATTCATTCTGATTCATCTGACGCTTTCAGAAAATATTCCAAAGTGGAAGTGACCATAGAGCACAGACAAGGGAAAATCAATGTTTTAAAAAATTATTTTTGTCTTGCTTTTCTTTCTTTCTCTCTCTCTCTCTCTCTCTCTCTCTCTCTCTCTCTCTCTCTCTCTCTCTCTCTCAACCCCCCCATGCATCATGCTGTGCCTGTTGCAGATTTTTTGTTCTGTTTAAACCTGTTGCTTTGAAGGGAAATTATTACTTTACCTTCCCTTTCACTCGGATTGTTAATGGAGTGTGTTAATGGAGTGTGTTAATGGAGTGTGTTAATGGAGTGTGTTAACTGTGTTTGTGTGTGCTAATAGTGTGTGTGCTAATTGTGTGTGTGTTAATGGAGTGTGCTAATGGAGTGTGTTAACTGTGATTGTGTGTGTGCTAATTGTGTGTGTGCTAATTGTGTGTGTGTTAATGGAGTGTGTTAATGGAGTGTGTTAATGGAGTGTGTTAACTGTGTTTGTGTGTGCTAATAGTGTGTGTGCTAATTGTGTGTGTGTTAATGGAGTGTGCTAATGGAGTGTGTTAACTGTGATTGTGTGTGTGCTAATTGTGTGTGTGCTAATTGTGTGTGTGTTAATGGAGTGTGTGTTAATGGAGTGTGCTAATGGAGTGTGTTAACTGTGTTTGTGTGTGTGTTAATGGAGTGTGTGTTAATGGAGTGTGCTAATGGAGTGTGTTAACTGTGATTGTGTGTGTGCTAATTGTGTGTGTGCTAATGGGTGTGTGTGTTAATGGAGTGTGTGTTAATGGAGTGTGCTAATGGAGTGTGTTAACTGTGTTTGTGTGTGTGTAATGGAGTGTGTGTTAATGGAGTGTGCTAATGGAGTGTGTTAACTGTGATTGTGTGTGTGCTAATTGTGTGTGTGTTAATGGAGTGTGTGTTAATGGAGTGTGCTAATGGAGTGTGTTAACTGTGTTTGTGTGTGTGCTAATTGTGTGTGTGCTAATTGTGTGTGTTAATGGAGTGTGTGTTAATGGAGTGTGCTAATGGAGTGTGTTAACTGTGATTGTGTGTGTGCTAATTGTGTGTGTGCTAATTGTGTGTGTGTTAATGGAGTGTGCTAATGGAGTGTGTTAACTGTGTTTGTGTGTGTGCTAATTGTGTGTGTGCTAATTGTGTGTGTGTTAATGGAGTGTGTGTTAATGGAGTGTGCTAATGGAGTGTGTTAACTGTGTTTGTGTGTGTGCTAATTGTGTGTGTGCTAATTGTGTGTGTTAATGGAGTGTGTGTTAATGGAGTGTGCTAATGGAGTGTGTTAACTGTGATTGTGTGTGTGCTAATTGTGTGTGTGCTAATTGTGTGTGTGTTAATGGAGTGTGCTAATGGAGTGTGTTAACTGTGTTTGTGTGTGTGCTAATTGTGTGTGTGCTAATTGTGTGTGTGTTAATGGAGTGTGTGTTAATGGAGTGTGCTAATGGAGTGTGTTAACTGTGTTTGTGTGTGTGTTAATGGAGTGTGTGTTAATGGAGTGTGTTAACTGTGTTTGTGTGTGTGCTAATTGTGTGTGTGTTAATGGAGTGTGCTAATGGAGTGTGTTAACTGTGATTGTGTGTGTGCTAATTGTGTGTGTGCTAATTGTGTGTGTGTTAATGGAGTGTGCTAATGGAGTGTGTTAACTGTGTTTGTGTGTGTGCTAATTGTGTGTGTGCTAATTGTGTGTGTGTTAATGGAGTGTGTGTTAATGGAGTGTGCTAATGGAGTGTGTTAACTGTGTTTGTGTGTGTGTTAATGGAGTGTGTGTTAATGGAGTGTGTTAACTGTGTTTGTGTGTGTGCTAATTGTGTGTGTGTTAATGGAGTGTGCTAATGGAGTATGTTAACTGTGATTGTGTGTGTGCTAATTGTGTGTGTGCTAATTGTGTGTGTGTTAATGGAGTGTGCTAATGGAGTGTGTTAACTGTGTTTGTGTGTGTGTTAATGGAGTGTGTGCTAATGGAGTGTGTTAACTGTGTTTGTGTGTGCTAATTGTGTGTGTGCTAATTGTGTGTGTGTTAATGGAGTGTGCTAATGGAGTGTGTTAACTGTGATTGTGTGTGTGCTAATTGTGTGTGTGCTAATTGTGTGTGTGTTAATGGAGTGTGCTAATGGAGTGTGTTAACTGTGATTGTGTGTGTGCTAATTGTGTGTGTGCTAATTGTGTGTGTGTTAATGGAGTGTGCTAATGGAGTGTGTTAACTGTGTTTGTGTGTGTGCTAATTGTGTGTGTGCTAATTGTGTGTGTGTTAATGGAGTGTGTGTTAATGGAGTGTGCTAATGGAGTGTGTTAACTGTGTTTGTGTGTGTGTTAATGGAGTGTGTGCTAATGGAGTGTGTTAACTGTGTTTGTGTGTGCTAATGGAGTGTGTGTTAATGGAGTGTGTGTTAATGGAGTGTGTGTTAATGGAGTGTGTTAACTGTGTTTGTGTGTGTGCTAATGGAGTGTGTGCTAATGGAGTGTGTGCTAATGGAGTGTGTTAACTGTGTTTGTGTGTGTGTGTTAATTGTCTGTGCTAATTGTGTGTGCTAATTGTGTTTGTGTGTGTGATAATGGAGTGTGTGATAATGGAGTGTTTGATAATGGAGTGTGCTAATGGAGTGTGTTAACTGTGTTTGTGTGTGTTAATGGAGTGTGTTAACTGTGTTTGTGTGTGTTAATGGAGTGTGTTAACTGTGTTTGTGTGTGTTAATGGAGTGTGCTAATGGAGTGTGTTAACTGTGTGAGTGTGTGTTAATGGAGTGTGCTAATGGAGTGTGTTAACTGTGTTTGTGTGTGTTAATGGAGTGTGTTAACTGTGTTTGTGTGTGTTAATGGAGTGTGCTAATGGAGTGTGTTAACTGTGTGAGTGTGTGTTAATGGAGTGTGCTAATGGAGTGTGTTAACTGTGTTTGTGTGTGTTAGTGGAGTGTGCGTGTTAATGGAGTGTGTGCTAATGGTATGTGTTAATGGAGTGTATTAACTGTGTTTGTGTGTGCGCTAATGGAGTGCGCTAATGGAGTGCGCTAATGGAGTGCGCTAATGGAGTGCGCTAATGGAGTGCGCTAACTGTGTGTGTGTTAACTGTGTGTGTGTTAATGGAGTGCGCTAATGGAGTGTGTTAACTGTGTGTGTGTGTTAATGGAGTGTGTTAACTGTGTGTGTGTGTTAATGGAGTGCGCTAATGGAGTGTGTTAACTGTGTGTGTGTTAATGGAGTGCGCTAATGGAGTGTGTTAACTGTGTTTGTGTGTGTTAATTGTGTGTGTTTTTAAATGGTCACATAATGGTCGCTTTTAGAGTCTTCAGTCTGAGGACAGTGAAGGACTCAGCTCTCAGTGTTCTTGCCGTCTGTCTGTCTTCCTTTCTGTCTGTCTTTCTGTCTGTCTGTCTTCCTTTCTGTTTTTCTTTTTGTTTGTAAGTCTGTCTGTCTTTCTCTTTGTCTTCCTTTCTGTCTGTCTTTCTTTCTCTCTGTGTGTGTGTGTGTGTGTGTGTGTGTGTGTGTGTGTGTGTGTGTGTGTGCTGTATTATACATGGTCTTGTCATGTTTCAGGATTCTGAGTCCAGATTTAAACTCTTGACAGTTCATCAGCATCACGTGAGTCTCGTCCAGGGCTCAGCAGCGGACTGTTTTACTGCCTCACTGCCTCACTGCCTCGTCCCAAATCACTTCTCCACAACTAACTGTCCTGTTCACATACAGCTGTGTGTGTGTGTGTGTGTGTGTGTGTGTGTGTGTGTGTGTGTGTGTATGATCATGATCATTGATTAGTTAGAAGGCTACAGATAGATCTGTTCCCACTCGTCCATTCAGTATCCTGTTGTTCTGTTCTCTTGATGATTCACGTTTTTTGTTTGGGAAATTTGGAATAATTTAGAATGGAGAATTCTAAACTCCGGGTGAAGCTCGCTCCGTTAGTGAGGATTAAATCCTTGTTTCGGAAACTCCATGAGAAGTTTGCCATGAAACAGTATAAACTCCTCGAAAGGTAGCAATTTTCTTTCTTTGTTTTTGTTTTTCTTTCTTTCTTTCTTTCTTTCTTTCTTTCTTTCTTTCTTTCTTTCTTTCTTCTTTCTTTCTCTCTCTCTCTCTCTCTCTCTCTCTCTCTCTCTCTCTCTCTCTCTCTCTCTCTCTCTTTCCTTCTCTCTTTCTTTCTTTTTGTGCTTTGTTTGCTTCTTTCGTTCTTGTCTGCCTCTAGTGTTGTTCGGTGTGTTGAGATGCTTTTCTACTCAGCACAGCAGTATGGAGTTATGACAGTGTTATACCAGTCTGTCCTTCTTCTTCTCTTTTCTTTACCATGGCTCACTGACTGTTTTTTGTTTTTCGCTCCATTCTGTATAAACACTAAAACACTCAGTCGCTGAGATCACACATTTATTTCCTGGATCTTGTGTTTGAAGTGAATAATAACTGAAGCTCTTGACCTCCATGGACCTCTTGAACTGAAGCTCTGAAGTCTGAGCAGTGAATTTTTTTCAGTTCTTCACATTTGCGCCTCTCGGTCCGAACAGGTTAAGACCCGTGTTTCGGCTCGCTCGTCCCGAACGCGTCACTGGATCTCTGCAGGACGAAGCGATAATAAAGAGTGACGTGTTATATTGGCGAGGGAGAGAGGGGGTTGCTGGGAGAATTGATGACCGCACCACTCTTCATGCCTGGCTGCGTTCGCTGCAGCAGATAGCGACTGTGCTAATGATCTGGCTGATCTATTTTTCACTCTTCAGCCTAATGAAATCCAGTGGCTTTTAGCGGATGGACGTGTGGATGAAGGCCAGCAGGGAAACTAATGATTACCTCCTCAATCATTTCTCTCTCTCTGTCTCTCTCTGTGTGTGTGTGTGTGTGTGTGTGTGTGTGTGTGTGTGTGTGTGTGTGTGTCTCGCTTTATTCCTGTCTAATACGGACTGCTTTTAAATCTACACAGATGCTGGGAAGTGAGCGAATCTTGTGCACTGCCAAACTGTGAAGCACATGAAGCAATTTATTGATGAGAGGAAGAAGGACAATGTTTTAAAAAAAATTCTTTCTTCTTGTTTTTTTCTTGTCTTGCTTTCCTTTCTTTCTTTCTTTCTTTCTTTCTTTCTTTCTTTCTTTCTTTCTTTCTTTCTTTCTTTCTTTCTTTCTTTCTTGCCTTCTTGCTTTGCTTTCCTTCTTGTTTTCTTTCATTTGTTCTTTCTTTCTTGCTTGCTTGCTTGCTTTCTTCGCTTTCCTTCTTGTTTTCTTTCATTTTTTTCTTTCTTGCTTGCTTGCTTTCTTTCTTTCTTTCTTTCTTTCTTCTTTGCTTTCTTTCTTTCTTTCTTTCTTTCTTTCTTTCTTTCTTTCTTTCTTTCTTTCTTTCTTGCTTTGCTTTCCTTCTTGTTTTCTTTCATTTGTTTTTTTGCTTTCCTTCTTGCTTTCTTTCTTTCTTGCCTTCTTGCTTTGCTTTCCTTCTTGCTTTCTTTCTTTCTTGCCTTCTTGCTTTGCTTTCCTTCTTGTTTTCTTTCATTTGTTTTTTCTTGCTTTCTTTCTTTCTTTCTTTCTTTCTTTCTTTCTTTCTTCTTCTTCCCTTTTTTCCTTCTTTTTTTCCCTTTTCTTTCTTTCTTTCTTTCTTTCTTTCTTTCTTTCTTTCTTTCTTTCTTTCTTGCTTTCTTTCTTGCTTTGCTTTCCTTCTTGTTTTCTTTCATTTGTTTTTTCTTGCTTTCTTTCTTTCTTTCTTTCTTTCTTTCTTTCTTTCTTTCTTTTATTCATTCATTCATTCATTCTTTCTTTTTGTCTTTCTTTCTTTCTGTCTTTCTTTCTCGAAGGAAGTTAATGCGCTTGTCGTAATTCGTTATCGTTTCTGTCGTAGTCTGGTATTTTTTTAATAATTATTTACGGTGATGTTTTCTTTGAGGAGGTGTTTATTAAACTTTTTGGAAGGAGTCTCCAGTGTCAGTAATTTTGGAACAAATGTTTCAAACACAGGAAGAAAAATATGACGTGTTTTTGTAACGTAGCTATAAATCGATAATAAGTATGCCATGTTGTTCTGTAATCAATAAAAAAAAGGTTTCTCAATTTCTGGAGTTTTAGAGGAAGTAAAACACTCCAGGACATGCAGTAACTGGAAAATAATCAACTCCTGTTTGTTTTTTTTCTCACAGTTTGCAAGAGAACATGTCCGGAAACAGTCTGGTATTACCCATAGTGCTGTGGGGCCACACTGCTCCCACACACTGCATCTCCAGCCTGCTGGTCATGGACGACCTGGCCACCATCATCAGTGGCTGCCACGACGGCCAGATCTGCATCTGGGACTTGACCCCTGACCTTGAGGTGAGAGGTCGTGCTGGCTCCACCCCAACCCCCTTCTCTCCTGTATTATGGTTTATATAAATTTTAAAGACGTTTAGTTTAAAGCTCACGATGTTGTTTTGGTCATGCAGATTAACCCACGCGCTCTGCTGTTTGGACACAGCACCTCCGTCACCTGTCTGTCCAAGGCCAGCGCGAGCAGTGACAAACAGTACATGGTCAGCGCATCGGAGAGCGGGTGGGTGCACAGGCTGTTCAACACGGAAACTAGTTAAATATAATGTGTGTGTGAGAGAGAGATAAAGAGACATTACTTGAATTGTACCTCTGTAGCATGATTATGTAAGACAAAGGCTTTGTGAAAACTGTCTCGTGTTCTGCAGATACACACAGAGTATAAATACTACAACACTTCAGGATGTGTGATTATTTATTTTTTATTTTTTCTGTGTGTGTGTATTTTTGTGTAGGGAGATGTGTCTGTGGGATGTAAATGATGGTCGCTGCATTGAGTTCACTAAGCTGGCCTGTGCTCACACAGGAATACAGGTAACACATCAACCACACTACACCACACTATACAACAGGTAATACAACCACACTACACCACACTATACAACCACACTATACAACAGGTAATACAACCACACTACACCACACTATACAACCACACTATACAACAGGTAATACAACCACACTACACCACACTATACAACAGGTAATACAACCACACTACACCACACTATACAACAGGTAATACAACCACACTACACCACACTATACAACAGGTAATACAACTACACCACACTATACAACAGGTAATACAACCACACTACACCACACTATACAACAGGTAATACAACCACACTACACCACACTATACAACAGGTAATACAACCACACTACACCACACTATACAACCACACTACACCACACTATACAACAGGTAATACAACCACACTACACCACACTATACAACCACACTACACCACACTATACAACAGGTAATACAACCACACTACACCACACTATACAACAGGTAATACAACCACACTACACCACACTATACAACAGGTAATACAACCACACTACACCACACTATACAACAGGTAATACAACCACACTACACCACACTATACAACAGGTAATACAACCACACTACACCACACTATACAACAGGTAATACAACCACACTACACCACACTATACAACAGGTAATACAACCACACTACACCACACTATACAACAGGTAATACAACCACACTACACCACACTATACAACAGGTAATACAACCACACTACACCACACTATACAACCACACTACACCACACTATACAACAGGTAATACAACCACACTACACCACACTATACAACAGGTAATACAACCACACTACACCACACTATACAACAGGTAATACAACCACACTACACCACACTATACAACAGGTAATACAACCACACTACACCACACTATACAACAGGTAATACAACCACACTACACCACACTATACAACAGGTAATACAACCACACTACACCACACTATACAACAGGTAATACAACCACACTACACCACACTATACAACAGGTAATACAACCACACTACACCACACTATACAACCACACTATACAACAGGTAATACAACCACACTACACCACAC
The DNA here is from genome assembly GCA_033459395.1 of Hemibagrus guttatus. Lineage (NCBI taxonomy): Eukaryota > Metazoa > Chordata > Actinopteri > Siluriformes > Bagridae > Hemibagrus > Hemibagrus guttatus. The sequence continues at coordinate 2,313,081 of JAUCMX010000014.1, read as the reverse complement.
TATACAACAGGTAATACAACCACACTACACCACACTATACAACAGGTAATACAACCACACTACACCACACTATACAACCACACTATACAACAGGTAATACAACCACACTACACCACACTATACAACCACACTATACAACAGGTAATACAACCACACTATACAACCACACTATACAACAGGTAATACAACCACACTACACCACACTATACAACAGGTAATACAACCACACTACACCACACTATACAACAGGTAATACAACCACACTACACCACACTATACAACAGGTAATACAACCACACTACACCACACTATACAACAGGTAATACAACCACACTACACCACACTATACAACCACACTATACAACAGGTAATACAACCACACTACACCACACTATACAACAGGTAATACAACCACACTACACCACACTATACAACAGGTAATACAACCACACTACACCACACTATACAACCACACTACACCACACTATACAACAGGTAATACAACCACACTACACCACACTACACAACAGGTAATACAACCACACTACACCACACTATACAACAGGTAATACAACCACACTACACCACACTATACAACAGGTAATACAACCACACTACACCACACTATACAACAGGTAATACAACCACACTACACCACACTATACAACAGGTAATACAACCACACTACACCACACTATACAACAGGTAATACAACCACACTACACCACACTATACAACAGGTAATACAACCACACTACACCACACTATACAACAGGTAATACAACCACACTACACCACACTATACAACAGGTAATACAACCACACTACACCACACTATACAACAGGTAATACAACCACACTACACCACACTATACAACCACACTATACAACAGGTAATACAACCACACTACACCACACTATACAACAGGTAATACAACCACACTACACCACACTATACAACAGGTAATACAACCACACTACACCACACTATACAACAGGTAATACAACCACACTATACAACAGGTAATACAACCACACTACACCACACTATACAACAGGTAATACAACCACACTACACCACACTATACAGCAGGTAATACAACCACACTACACCACACTATACAACAGGTAATACAACCACACTACACCACACTATACAACCACACTATACAACAGGTAATACAACCACACTACACCACACTATACAACAGGTAATACAACCACACTACACCACACTATACAACAGGTAATACAACCACACTACACCACACTATACAACCACACTACACCACACTATACAACAGGTAATACAACCACACTACACCACACTACACAACAGGTAATACAACCACACTACACCACACTATACAACAGGTAATACAACCACACTACACCACACTATACAACAGGTAATACAACCACACTACACCACACTATACAACAGGTAATACAACCACACTACACCACACTATACAACAGGTAATACAACCACACTACACCACACTATACAACCACACTATACAACAGGTAATACAACCACACTACACCACACTATACAACAGGTAATACAACCACACTACACCACACTATACAACCACACTATACAACAGGTAATACAACCACACTACACCACACTATACAACAGGTAATACAACCACACTACACCACACTATACAACAGGTAATACAACCACACTACACCACACTACACAACAGGTAATACAACCACACTACACCACACTATACAACAGGTAATACAACCACACTACACCACACTATACAACAGGTAATACAACCACACTACACCACACTATACAACAGGTAATACAACCACACTACACCACACTATACAACCACACTATACAACAGGTAATACAACCACACTACACCACACTATACAACAGGTAATACAACCACACTACACCACACTATACAACAGGTAATACAACCACACTACACCACACTATACAACAGGTAATACAACCACACTACACCACACTATACAACCACACTACACCACACTATACAACAGGTAATACAACCACACTACACCACACTATACAACAGGTAATACAACCACACTACACCACACTATACAACAGGTAATACATCCACACTACACCACACTATACAACAGGTAATACAACCACACTACACCACACTATACAACAGGTAATACAACCACACTACACCACACTATACAACACAACACCTCAGCTAATCTTATTCTACAACAATACACTACATCAATGCTAATCTTATTATACTGCACCACTACACTACACTACACTACACAACACAACTGCTAATCTTATTATCCTACACAACACAACCTCCGAGCTGTCTACATTGCAGCTCAATGAGCCTCTACATTACAGTGTCTCTGACTCACTATACCACTGTTGGATACTTGTGAGGTCACTATACTCCCTCTAAGCTCACTTTATTACACTGTACTCCCTTTAAGCTCACTTTGACACTGTACTCCCTTTAAGCTCACTTTATTACACTATACTCCCTCTAAGCTCACTTTTTTACACTGTACTCCCTCTAAGCTCACTTTATTACACTGTACTCCCTCTAAGCTCACTTTATTATACTATACTCCCTCTAAGCTCACTTTATTACACTGTACTCCCTCTAAGCTCACTTTATTACACTGTACTCCCTCTAAGCTCACTTTATTACACTGTACTCCCTCTAAGCTCACTTTATTACACTGTACTCCCTCTAAGCTCACTTTATTACACTGTACTCCCTCTAAGCTCACTTTATTACACTGTACTCCCTCTAAGCTCACTTTATTACACTGTACTCCCTCTAAGCTCACTTTATTACACTGTACTCCCTTTAAGCTCACTTTATTACACTGTACTCCCTTTAAGCTCACTTTATTACACTGTACTCCCTCTAAGCTCACTTTATTACACTGTACTCCCTCTAAGCTCACTTTATTACACTGTACTCCCTCTAAGCTCACTTTATTACACTGTACTCCCTTTAAGCTCACTTTATTACACTGTACTCCCTCTAAGCTCACTTTATTACACTGTACTCCCTCTAAGCTCACTTTATTACACTATACTCCCTCTAAGCTCACTTTATTACACTATACTCCCTCTAAGCTCACTTTATTACACTGTACTCCCTTTAAGCTCACTTTATTACACTGTACTCCCTCTAAGCTCACTTTATTACACTGTACTCCCTTTAAGCTCACTTTTTTACACTGTACTCCCTCTAAGCTCACTTTTTTACACTGTACTCCCTCTAAGCTCACTTTATTACACTGTACTCCCTCTAAGCTCACTTTATTACACTGTACTCCCTCTAAGCTCACTTTATTACACTGTACTCCCTCTAAGCTCACTTTATTACACTGTACTCCCTCTAAGCTCACTTTATTACACTGTACTCCCTCTAAGCTCACTTTATTACACTGTACTCCCTCTAAGCTCACTTTATTACACTGTACTCCCTCTAAGCTCACTTTATTACACTATACTCCCTCTAAGCTCACTTTATTACACTATACTCTCTCTAAGCTCACTTTATTACACTATACTCTCTCTAAGCTCACTTTATTACACTATACTCCCTCTAAGCTCACTTTATTACACTATACTCCCTCTAAGCTCACTTTATTACACTGTACTTCCTCTAAGCTCACTTTATTACACTGTACTTCCTTTAAGCTCACTTTATTACACTGTACTCCCTCTAAGCTCACTTTATTACACTGTACTCCCTCTAAGCTCACTTTATTACACTGTACTCCCTCTAAGCTCACTTTTTTACACTGTACTCCCTCTAAGCTCACTTTATTACACTGTACTCCCTCTAAGCTCACTTTTTTACACTATACTCCCTCTAAGCTCACTTTATTATACTATACTCCCTCTAAGCTCACTTTATTACACTGTACTCCCACTAAGCTCACTTTATTAAACTGTACTCCCTCTAAGCTCACTTTATTACACTGTACTCCCACTAAGCTCACTTTATTAAACTGTACTCCCTCTAAGCTCACTTTATTACACTGTACTCCCTTTAAGCTCACTTTATTACACTGTACTCCCTCTAAGCTCACTTTATTACACTATACTTCCTCTAAGCTCAGTTTACTACCCCACACTCCCTCTGACATCACTACACTACTCTACCTCTGACCTTAGTTACTACACCACACTACTTTGGAGGTCACAGTACTACACTATACACTTTGTGATCTCCCTATGACACAAGACTCTAGTTCTAAGCATACTGTTCTACACCACTGTACTTCCACTGCACTATACTACAAGACATTGTACTCACTATACTAAAGGCTACTACTTCTAAAGCTACACTCTAATCCCTTTTTCTTTTCCTCCTTTTTTCTATCTCTGACTCTTTCTCCATTTTTTTGTCCTGTTTATCATAGTTCTACCAGTTCACCATTGGGACCCAGCGTGAGGGTCGTCTCCTGTGTCACGGTCACTATCCGGAGATCCTCGTGGTGGACGCCACCAGCCTGGAGGTCCTTTACTCTCTAGTGTCCAAAATATCTCCTGACTGGATCAGCTCCATGAGCATCATCCGCTCCCATCGCACCCAGGGTACGGCTTGTCGGGCTCTCTCTCACACGCGCGCACACACACACACACACACACACAGCTTCAACACTCTTCTGATTGTGTTTAGGGTTGTTAAAATGGTGTGTGTGTGTGTTTTGCAGAAGACACAGTGGTGGCAGTCTCTGTGACTGGGATTCTGAAGGTGTGGATCATCACAGCAGAAGTGAGCCGAATGCAGGTATGCGCTCTGACCTAACACACATATACTCTGACACACTTTAAAAGTCCTTGTGTTGACCACATATCTTAATTGCGTGTGTGTGTTTTTTCTCAGGACCTGGACCCTGTGTTTGAGGAAGAGTCCAAGCCAATCTACTGCCAGAATTGCCAGAGTATTTCATTCTGCACCTTCACACAGCTGTCTCTGCTTGTCGTCTGCTCCAAATACTGGAGGGTCAGTAAGAGTAACAGTAACACAGCGTGTACACCAAACTATAGGCTAGTTGGTCAGACTTTGATGGTGTGTGTGTGTTGTAGGTGTTTGACGCTGGAGATTTCTCGCTCCTGTGCTCCGTGCCCAGTGAGAACGAGCAGTCGTGGACAGGAGGAGAGTTCATCGCTGCTGATAAAGTTATAATCTGGACCGAGGACGGCTGCAGCTACATCTACAAACTTCCGGCCAGGTAACTGACCCATAGGTGTTCATCAGGCCTAGGGTCCTTAGGGACCTGATGAGGAAGTCGCAAGAGGTGGATGTTAGAGAGACAGACAGTTAGAAAGAAAACTCACAGGATAGAAAAGATGAAAGAAAGTAGAGTAGCTGTAAGAGAATCTAGCCATGGGGGTCACAGTCCAGTTACTTCTGTGCCGGTCCCAGATAAATAGAGAGGGTTGCTTCAGGAAGGCCTCCAGCGTAAAACATATTTAACCATGCAAATCGTCAGTACACTGAATTTCATACCGGATCGGTCGAGGCCCGGGTTAACAACGACCGCCATTGGCACCGTTGACCTACAGGGCGCCGGTGGAAATTGGGCTACTGTTGGTGGAAGAAGTAGAGGAGGGAGGAGAGTGCACAGACAGAGAGAGAAGAGGAAAGGTAAGAGTGTAGGACTGAGAATAGGAACTCTGAATGTTGGTACTATGACAGGGAAAGGTAGAGAGCTGGCTGATATGATGGAGAGAAGGAAGGTGGATATACTGTGTGTACAGGAGACCAGGTGGAAGGGTAGCAAGGCTCGTAGTATAGGAGCAGGATTCAAGCTGTTTTATTATGGTGTGGATAGTAAGAGGAATGGGGTAGGTGTGGTCCTGAAGGAGGAGTTGGTGAGGAATGTTCTGGAGGTGAAGAGAGTGTCAGACAGGGTGATGAGTCTGAAGTTAGAGATTGAAGGGGTGATGTTGAATGTTGTTAGTGGTTATGCCCCACAGGTAGGTTGTGAGTTAGAGGAGAAAGAGAGATTCTGGAGTGAATTAGATGAGGTGATGGAGAGTATTCCCACGGGTGAGAGAGTGGTGATAGGAGCGGATTTTAATGGACATGTTGGTGAGGGGAACACAGGTGATGAGGAGGTGATGGGCAAGTTTGGAGTTAAGGAAAGGAACCTAGAAGGACAGATGGTAGTGGACTTTGCTAAGAGGATGGACATGGGTGTGGTTAACACTTATTTTCAGAAGAGGGAGGAGCATAGAGTGACTTACAAGAGTGGAGGTAGGAGCACACAGGTAGACTACATCCTATGTAGAAGAGGCAATATGAAAGAGATTAGTGACTGTAAAGTGGTAGTGGGAGAGAGTGTAGCCAGACAGCATAGGATGGTGGTGTGTAGGATGACTTTGATGGTCTGTAAGAAGAAGAGGTCAGAGATAGAGAAGAAAACCAAGTGGTGGAAGCTGAAAAAGGAGGAATGTTGTGAGGAATTTAGACAGAAGTTGAGGCAGGCTCTGGGTGGTCAGGTAGTGCTGCCAGATGACTGGGAAACTACAGCAGAAGTGATCAGGGAGACAGGGAGAAAGGTGCTGGGTGTGTCATCTGGAAGGAGGAAAGAAGATAAGGAGACTTGGTGGTGGAATGAGGAAGTTCAGGATAGTGTCCAGAGGAAGAGGTTAGCCAAGAAGAAGTGAGACATGGACAGGACTGAAGAGAATAGACAGGAATACAAGGAGTTACAGCGCAGAGTGAAGAGGGAGGTGTCTAAGTCCAAGCAGAAGGCATATGACGAGTTGTACACTAGGTTAGACACTAGAGAAGGAGAGAAGGACTTGTACAGGTTAGCTAGGCAGAGGGATCGAGATGGGAAGGATGTGCAGCAAGTTAGAGTTATTAAGGATAGAGATGGAAGTGTGCTCACAAGTGAGGAGAGTGTACAGAGGAGATGGAAGGAGTACTTTGAGGAGCTGATGAATGAGGAAAATGAGAGGGAAAAAAGAGTAGAAGGGGTGAACTCTGTGGAACAGAAAGTAGATAAGATTAGAAAGGATGAAGTCAGGAAGGCTTTGAAGAGGATGAAAAGTGGAAAGGCAGTTGGTCCTGATGACATCCATGAGGTCAGACAGGAGTCTCCTTGGACAATGATGTTTGCAGATGACATTGTGATCTGTAGTGAGAGCAGGGAGCAGGTGGAGGAAAACCTGGAGAGGTGGAGGTTTGCGCTGGAGAGAAGAGGAATGAAAGTCAGTCGTAGTAAGACTGAGTACATGTGTGTGAATGAAAGGGAGGGAAGTGGAACAGTAAGGTTACAGGGTGAAGAGGTGAAGAAGGTACAGGAGTTTAAGTACTTGGGGTCAACAGTCCAGAGTAATGGAGAGTGTGGGAAAGAGGTAAAGAAGTGAGTGCAGGCAGGTTGGAATGGGTGGAGAAAGGTGTCGGGAGTTCTGTGTGATAGGAAAATATCAGCGAGAATCAAGGGGAAGGTGTACAGGACAGTGGTGAGAGCGGCCATGCTGTATGGTTTAGAGACAGTGTCACTGAGGAAGAGACAGGAGTCAGAGCTAGAGGTAGCAGAGCTGAAGATGTTGAGGTTCTCTTTGGGAGTGACAAGATTGGACAGGATTAGGAACGAGTACATCAGAGGGACAGCTCATGTTGGACGTTTGGGGGACAAAGTTAGGGAGGCCAGATTAAGATGGTTTGGACATGTTCAGAGTAGGGAGAGTGAGTATATTGGTAGGAGAATGTTGGACATGGAGCTGCCAAGCAGGAGGCAAAGAGGAAGGCCAAAGAGGAGGTATATGGATGGAATTAATGAGGATATGAAGCTAGTGGGTGCAAGTGTTGAGGATGCAGAAGATAGGGATAGGTGGAGAGAGATGATTCGCTGTGGAGACCCCTGAAGGGAAAAGCCGAAAGAAGAAGAAGAAGAGTAGCTGTAAGAGCAGGTCAGGTTGGTCAGAATTCCTTCTAGAGTAGAGGGATTCTCAGCAGTGTGTGGGATTGGTCTCAACATCTGAACCAACAGGCTACACACACAACTAAACTGTATATTAAGCTTAATATAAATTAGAAAGAAAGAAAAGCGTCAACCTCTTAGGATTCATTCCTAAATTCTGTGTGTATGTGTGTGTGTGTGTGTGCACTGTAGCTGTCTTCCTGCCAGTGAACACTTCCGGAGTGATGTGGGGAAAACAGCAGAAGGTTCCATCCCTCCTCTGGTGTACAGCATTGCGGATCGGGCAGACAAACAGGTCAGACACACACACACACACACACACACACACACACACATACATTATATCATGTGTAGCACAGGAGTTTGTGTGCGATTTCAGGCACACGAATGCTTTTATGAAATTTTACCAGCCTTCAATGTTTGTGTTTTGTATTTGTCGTATTTTTGTGGTTAATTTAATTCCATTATTGTCTTTTACATTGTGTCTCTGTGCTTTTTGTTATGTGTGTATTATAGAATTGTGTATTATATGCTTATGATTTCGTGTTTGTTTATTGTGGCCACTCCGACCGCTCCTCTTCCTCCGGCTCCCCCCGCAGCTGGAGGAGGAGTGCGAGGGCCAGTGTGTTATCGTGTGTATTCCCGACAGCGCATCCGGTCCGGAGCCCTACACTCCTGAGCTGCTGTACCTCCAGCGGCCTCTAGAGGCACCAGTAAGAACCTCAGACAGCTGGACGCAGGCGCACTGCCTCACCGAGGCACTAGGGGTCTCTCTCTCTCTCTCCCCCTCTCTTTCTGTGTGTGTGTGTGAGAGAGAGAAAGATTCCATGGGCATCCACGTACCTATTCACCTCCTGAAGGAGTTAAACAAAAAGTGTCATGATATTAGACTTATTTGACCTTGCTGTATTTTCTGTGGAAAAAACCACAGCCTGAATTGACCTTCTAAATCCACCCATGAGACCTTCATCACGGTTTCTTTCAGCGGTGAATATTATCGGATGTTCCTGAGAGCTCCCAGTCGGTGCGCCTGCCTCCGCATCGCTGTCTGATAGCCAGTTTCCTTCGCTCACACTGATTCGCCCGGTCTCATGCTCCTCCCACTAGAACTGACCGATCACTGACTCCCTTCATCTGTCTTCACCTGGTGAAGATGCATGCAAAGTCCACAAGCTTGTTTAGAGGATCACAGCTAGAGAGCTAACACGCTAAACACTTAGTCCTGGTAGATAAAGAATTTACCTTAATTAAAAAAAAAACGTGTTATTTAATTTGTTTATCGATGACGCGAGATCTCCGTTTGGAAAATTTTACTGTATTTTCTGGACTATGTGACACAGTAATGCCACTTTTCTGTAAACTTTATAATTTTTATTCTTTACAAATACATAAACACTTAGAAAGGATTTTTGCGTTTAGTTAAACATACATTGGTTACGTTTATTGCTGCAGTTTAGAACGTATCCAGTAGGGGGCGGTATTAATAATTCGTAAAGATTAAAATGCAGATAAACTGAAATGAGGAATTTGAGTTGTTACTACAGCTATTTTTATTCGTCACACAAATAGAAAGTCGATTAAACCTTTCGATTTAAGAAATTCTTTGATAAACACTGCATTAAACACTGAAATAGCCGATCAATGTTGTTGAAGTAGGCTGACTCTCGTATCCACAACCTCCTCAGAAGCTCCACACGGAAACATTCGATTTTTTTCTTTTTAGCATTTTTCTGGCCGTAAGCTTCAGAACGCGATCGGTTCCCCAGACGTTCTCGCGCTAGATTCTAAGAGAAAAACAAACATTGGATCGCTGCATCACACAGAATCCAGTCTCTTACTGGTTATTATGGAGATCTGAGGTTGTGTGATGGAGGTAGTGGTTAGTAAAACCTTGAAATGACCCATGAAATGACCCGTGGCTGGTCTGGTCATGTCAGTCAAATTTAGGTTTTCTGTAAAAGTAGGCGGTTCTTAGTTGCAGCTTATCGATTAGGCAAATCTGCTCGAGGTCTGGTTTGTAAGGAGAAGACTGAAGTGCGGTCCCAAACTTTTCCGATTTTTTAAATGTGGAATTTTTGGCAAACGAGGCTGAGAAAAAAGGGAGTGGCTTATAGTCTGGAAAACACAGTAAACACACGTTTAACAGAAAATAAAGAAATATCTAGTCAGTAATTGTATCAGGGATGGAGATGAGCACTGCTACTCCTCAAGTGTCACTTCTTTCTTCTTTTTTTTTTTCGTTGTTTGGGTTTATATAAAGCACTATAGCACTATCTGAGACTGTGTGTGTGTGTGTGTGTGTGTGTGTGTGCATGCATGTGTGTGAGATCGTTCAGTGCCAGATATCGACCCATTGGTGGAACTTTGCACTGTACTCAAGGCCACTCGGAAGCCTTGAGGATCCTCCATGATACACAACGTGATATGATGCAGCAGAAGCATTCGCTCTCATATCCCTCTACGTCACACACACACACACACACACACACACACACACACACACACACACCGTGCAAGGAATAAAACACGTGCTGTTACAGAAAACTCATCAACGAGTTCCTCTTAACCCTGGGGCGTTGATTGATTTCCTATAACAGTACGTCGAGATGTGTTTGATTCCTCTTATACCACAGCAACTTTTTATGAAATGACAGTTTTTATCCGTTTATAGTTACATTCTGGTTACAAAGCAGCTGTAAAGCTTCATTCCCACACCTTGCGTTTTTTCTCTCCATTGTCGTGACTCTACAGCTAACATTTCTTGCTAGAATCGACCGTATCGAATGCTTTACCGTTGTTAAATAACGTTTTATAATCTGCCGTAGAAAATGAAGCCACACCCTCTGGCCAATCAGAAGGAGGAAGAATCCATCAGCGCTGTGGTATAAACTGTAATAAAAGGCATCGACATCGCACTGTTTATAAAAGTGAGATGTATAACGACATGCGAGTGCGACTCAACCCCCAAGATCATTTCCTATCGAAAATACGGGTACAGGAATGTGACAGGAAGTTCATTTAAAATGCATCCAAATCCCTCTGCAGTTCCCATAGCAACCATACACCTGTAACATCCTCCAGATCAAATGGCTGATGCTTATTATTTTCCATAAACTTAAAAAAAAAACTAACAGAGGCACTGATCACGTGTGAATCTGCATGAGCTGAAAACGCTTTGAAGACCCTCTTATACCACAAATCAGGACTGCTGCTCCACTTCTGTCCACACACACACACACACACACACACACTCACTCACTCACACACACACACACTCTCCCCAGGTTCCCTTTAGGACACGTGATGTATGTAGTGAGTGCTGCTTGCTGTGCTGTGAAATCAAATCCTTACATCTGAATGGAAACTTAAGTGTGTGTGTGTGTGTTACAGTTACTGATCTGTCCTCCGGTGACACGGTTCTTTTATGGACGCAGAGAACCGTTCCATAAGCTGCTGGTTCAGGGCGACTCAGCAGGCAGGTTGACCCTGTGGAGCATCCCGGACACTTCACCGCTGCAGCCGCTGTCTTCAGCCGCGGGTACACAACTCTACACACCTCTGATGAGCTCTACACACCTCCACTGAGCTCTACACACTTCCACACACCTCCACTGAGCTCTACACACTTCCACACACCTCCACTGAGCTCTACACACTTCCACACACCTCCACTGAGCTCTACACACTTCCACACACCTCCACTGAGCTCTACACACTTCCACACACCTCCACTGAGCTCTACACACTTCCACACACCTCCACTGAGCTCTACACACTTCCACACACCTCCACTGAGCTCTACACACTTCCACACACCTCCACTGAGCTCTACACACTTCCACACACCTCCACTGAGCTCTATACACCTCCATTGAGCTCTACACACTTCCACACACCTCCACCGAGCTCTACACACTTCCACACACCTCCACTGAGCTCTATACACCTCCACACACCTCCACTGAGCTCTATACACCTCCATTGAGCTCTACACACTTCCACACACCTCCACCGAGCTCTACACACTTCCGCTGACCTCCACACACTTCCGCTGACCTCCACACACTTCCGCTGACCTCCACACACTTCCGCTGACCTCCACACACCTCCGCTGAGCTCTATACGTCTCGTCACATACAAAAATCACACACAAATCACGTGAAGAGATTTAGAAGAACAATCCCTATTCAATTCTATTTAAAATTCAGTTACTTCTTTCGAATACTCTTCATTTAAAAGCAATGAGAGGAGAATTAAGTGAAATGGCATTTTGTCTCCCTCTAGTGTTCACTTTGAGAACTTCACCCAAATACACAGCTTCATCCTCTGGTGGTGGGACAGGGTATTAAACAGAAGCACTTATTCCTCCTTCTCTCTACAGAGCTGCAGGTTTCCTCCACCATCAGCCTGCAGGAGGCGTTCGATAAGCTCACTCCACTCCCCGCAGGCATCATCGACCAGCTGAGCATGCTGCCCGGCTCCGAAGAACCTACAAAGGTGACGGCGAGCGTGTACATCCCGTCTCAGGGACGCCTGGTGTGCGGCAGGGAAGACGGCAGCATCGTCCTGGTGCCTGCCACGCAGACCGCCATCGTCCAGCTGCTGCAGGGAGAACACATGCTGCGCAGAGGTCAGGCACTGCGGGGGAAGAAGGGACAGTTTGGGGAAAATGGGATGTGGAGTTGTTGAACAAACACTGTGACAGGATGTTACTTTACAGTCATGTAAAAAAATAAGAAAACAAAGTCACCATTTTTTAAATTGTCATTATTTTTGCTTATTTTCAAAATAGTGCAATTTCTTTCTTTTCTTTCTTTCTTTCTTTCTTTCTTTCTTTCTTTCTTTCTTTCTTTCTTTCTTTCTTTCTTTTGTTTTTGTCTGTTTGTCCATCTGTTCCTGTTACTTTGACTGTTTCATTTATCCTGTATTTCTTTCTTTCTTTGTTTCTTTCTTCTTTTTTTTTTAAATTTCCTAAATATTTATTTTTTCCGTTCATTTTTTTTTATCATCCTCTCATTTTTTAAAATTTCTTTCTGTCTCTTCTTTTTACTCTTTTTACCTTTTCTTTCTTTCTTTCTTTCTTTCTTTCTTTTCATTTTTTTTTTAAATTTACTAATTATTTATTTTTTCCATTCTTTCTCCTTTGGTCATTTTTTTTATCATCCTCTCATTTTTTTAAAATTTCTTTGTCTGTTCTTTTTACTCTTTTTACCCTTTCTTTCTTTCTTTCTTTCTTTCTTTCTTTCTTTCTTTCTTTCTTTCTTTCTTTCTTTCTTTCTTTCATTTCATTTTTTTTTTAAATTTACTAATTATTTATTTTTTCCATTCTTTCTCCTTTGGTCATTTTTTTTAAATCATCCTCTCATTTTTAATTTCTTTCTGTTCTTTCTTTCTTTCTTTTTTTCTTTTCATTTTTTTTTTTAAATTTACTAATTATTTATTTTTTCCGTTCTTTCTCCTTTGGTCATTTTTTTTATCATCCTCTCATTTTTTAAATTTCTTTGTCTGTTCTTTTTACCCTTTCTTTCTTTCTTTCTTTTTTTTCTTTTCATTTTTTCTTTTTAAATTTACTAATTATTTATTTTTTCCATTCTTTCTCCTTTGGTAATTTTTTTTAATCATCCTCTCATTTTTCATTTCTTTCTTTCTTTCTTTCTTTCTTTCTTTCTCTCTCTCTCTCTCTCTCTCTCTCTCTCTCTCTCTCTCTCTCTCTCTCTCTCTCTCCTCTCCCCCCCTCAGGCTGGCCTCCTCACCGCACTTTAAGAGGACACAGGAACAAGGTGACGTGTCTGCTGTACCCTCACCAGGTGTCCCCGCGGTATGACCAGCGCTCTCTGGTCTCGGGCGGTGTGGATTTCTCCGTCATCATCTGGGACATTTTCACCGGAGAGATGAAACACATCTTCTGCGTACACGGAGGAGAGATCACCCAGCTCCTCGTCCCACCTGAGAGCTGCAGCGTGAGTTCCTCCGTCACTGCTGTCACATCAGTAATCAGTTCCCACTGAAACCGGAGACTCCTGCAAAATCCCACCAATCAGAACGGAGCATTTATTTATCTATATCCTTCTTAGAAATATTTATAATGTAAACATTCGTAAATTTGTACTGAAATTTTGACTGGACAGAACCAGACTGGACACAACTGGATAAGTGGAATTTTTGCTGTGTCCTGATTGGCTGATAAAGTTAAATCCCTCCCCCTTTTTATACTCCATATGAATGTTAATCTCAGATTATTTTTCCTGTGAGAATAAGACTGTATTACTGCATGCAACCACACACACACACACACACACACACACACACACACACACACACTTTACGACCCAGTGTCATGTATCTCTGATTTACTGCACGTCAATAACGTTGCTTAAGCATCAAAGCTTTTAATGATGCTACAAAGTGCTTCTCAATCTATAGCTTCCTGTTTGTAATTGTGTGTGTGTGTGTGTGTGTGTGTGTGTTTTATTGTTGTAAGTGATTTATACAAAAAACAATATAAGCTTCTAAGTACATCAGAAAAGACTTTCCTGAAAACGTGCTGCGTTTCTAATTCTGGACGTTACAGCCGATCACAGATCATAAAAAAAATCTTTTTTGTAACTTTTAGTGAATGCTTTCGTGGGTGTAAAGTTGTATAGTGATGTGACGATTCGGGCAGGATGAGTTGTGTTGATGCGGTCGTCGTGGCGATGATGATGAAGAGCAGGCAAGCGATGGACCGAAGGCTGTTCATGGTCAAGGCTTCCTGAGGCTCTCCATCAACACTTAAGAACATTAGCTGTCAACATGCAGCCTTGCTGCAATTTACTGTCTGCTGGCCTTCTTCCAAACATGCGCACACACACACGTGCACACACACACACACACTCAGAGTCTCTTTGTCAGAGATGAAGTGCTGTTATCATTTATTGATTATTTATTTCCTTTCCGTGGCATTTTTCTGGTAGGATATGGCACCTAACTTTCTTTTTCTTTCTCTATTTTCAAATCAAACAATGATTTTGTCTGTGTGTGTGTGTGTGTGTGTGTGTGAGTGAGAGAGAGAGAGAGAGAGAGAGATAGAGACTGCTTTATTTCAAGGCTTTTCATTTCAGATTTGTTCAAGGATGGAGAGTGTCGAGCTTCAGTGCTGGTCGTTTATCTTACTGAGGAAAAAAAGACAGTTTACTGTATTTTATTTTCTGGATAAGAAATCTCAGTTGGAAGAGATTCTTTTTCTAGTGTATCAGTAATTCAATTTAAATCAATTTATTTTTATTGGTATAGACATTTACTGAGCAGTCACAAAGCAGCTTTACAGAAGTACAGGTGTAAATGTCAATCCATAATGAACAAGCCAGAGGAGACAGCACTGACCAACATTTCTTGACTTAAAAACACTGACCAAAAAAGTTTTTGCCCTGTACGGTCTCGCCCTCTGAGATCTTGCCCTGTAACGTCGTGCCCTGTAAGGTCTCGTCCTCTGAGGTCTTGCCCTGTAGGATCTTGCCCTGTAAGGTCTTGCCCTCTGAGACCTTGCCCAGTAATGCACTGCCCTGTAACACATGGCCCTGTAAGGTCATGCCCTGTAATGTCCTGCCCTCCTTCCCTGTAATGTCCTGCCCTGTAAGGTCTTGCCCTGTAATGTCCTTCCCTGTAATGTCCTTCCCTGTAATGTCCTTCCCTGTAATGTCCTGCCCTGTAATGTCCTGCCCTGTAATGTCCTGCCCTGTAAGGTCCTGCCCTGTAAGGTCCTGCCCTGTAAGGTCCTGCCCTGTAAGGTCCTGCCCTGTAATGTCCTGCCCTCCTTCCCTGTAATGTTCTGCCCTCCTTCCCTGTAATGTCCTTCCCTGTAATGTCCTTCCCTGTAATGTCCTGCCCTGTAAGGTCCTGCCCTGTAAGGTCCTGCCCTGTAAGGTCCTGCCCTGTAAGGTCCTGCCCTCCTTCCCTGTAATGTTCTGCCCTCCTTCCCTGTAATGTCCTTCCCTGTAATGTCCTTCCCTGTAATGTCCTTCCCTGTAATGTCCTTCCCTGTAATGTCCTTCCCTGTAAGGTCCTGCCCTGTAAGGTCCTGCCCTGTAATGTCCTGCCCTCCTGCCCTGTAATGTCCTGCCCTCCTTCCCTGTAATGTTCTGCCCTCCTTCCCTGTAATGTCCTTCCCTGTAATGTCCTGCCCTGTAAGGTCATGCCCTGTAATGTCCTGCCCTCCTTCCCTGTAATGTCCTTCCCTGTAATGTTCTGCCCTGTAATGTCCTGCCCTGTAATGTCCTGCCCTGTAATGTCCTGCCCTGTAATGTCCTGCCCTGTAATGTTCTGCCCTCCTGCCCTGTAATGTCCTGCCCTGTAATGTCCTGCCCTGTAATGTCCTGCCCTGTAATGTCCTGCCCTGTAATGTCCTGCCCTCCTGCCCTGTAATGTCCTTCCCTGTAATGTCCTTCCCTGTAATGTCCTTCCCTGTAATGTCCTTCCCTGTAAGGTCCTGCCCTGTAATGTCCTGCCCTCCTGCCCTGTAATGTCCTTCCCTGTAAGGTCTTGCCCTGTAAGGTCTTGCCCTGTAAGGTCTTGCCCTGTAATGTCCTTCCCTGTAAGGTCCTTCCCTGTAAGGTCCTGCCCTCTTTCCCTGTAATGTTCTGCCCTCCTTCCCTGTAATGTCCTTCCCTGTAATGTCCTGCCCTGTAAGGTCCTGCCCTGTAAGGTCCTGCCCTGTAATGTCCTGCCCTCCTTCCCTGTAATGTCCTTCCCTGTAAGGTCCTGCCCTGTAATGTCCTGCCCTCCTGCCCTGTAATGTCCTGCCCTCCTTCCCTGTAATGTTCTGCCCTCCTTCCCTGTAATGTCCTTCCCTGTAATGTCCTGCCCTGTAATGTCCTGCCCTCCTTCCCTGTAATGTCCTTCCCTGTAATGTCCTTCCCTGTAATGTCCTTCCCTGTAATGTCCTTCCCTGTAATGTCCTGCCCTGTAATGTCCTGCCCTGTAATGTCCTGCCCTCCTGCCCTGTAATGTCCTGCCCTGTAATGTTCTGCCCTCCTGCCCTGTAATGTCCTGCCCTGTAATGTCCTGCCCTGTAATGTCCTGCCCTCCTGCCCTGTAATGTCCTTCCCTGTAATGTCCTTCCCTGTAATGTCCTGCCCTGTAATGTCCTTCCCTGTAAGGTCCTGCCCTGTAATGTCCTGCCCTCCTGCCCTGTAATGTCCTTCCCTGTAAGGTCTTGCCCTGTAAGGTCTTGCCCTGTAAGGTCTTGCCCTGTAAGGTCTTGCCCTGTAATGTCCTTCCCTGTAAGGTCCTTCCCTGTAAGGTCCTGCCCTCTTTCCCTGTAATGTTCTGCCCTCCTTCCCTGTAATGTCCTTCCCTGTAATGTCCTTCCCTGTAATGTCCTGCCCTGTAATGTCCTGCCCTCCTGCCCTGTAATGTCCTTCCCTGTAATGTCCTTCCCTGTAATGTCCTTCCCTGTAAAGTCCTTCCCTGTAAGGTCCTTCCCTGTAAGGTCCTGCCCTGTAATTTCCTGCCCTCCTGCCCTGTAATGTCCTGCCCTGTAATGTCCTTCCCTGTAATGTCCTGCCCTGTAATGTCCTGCCCTCCTGCCCTTTAATGTCCTTCCCTGTAATGTCCTTCCCTGTAATGTCCTGCCCTGTAAGGTCCTGCCCTGTAAGGTCCTGCCCTGTAATGTCCTGCCCTCCTTCCCTGTAATGTTCTGCCCTCCTTCCCTGTAATGTTCTGCCCTCCTTCCCTGTAATGTCCTGCCCTGTAATGTCCTGCCCTGTAATGTCCTGCCCTGTAATGTCCTGCCCTGTAATGTCCTTCCCTGTAAGGTCCTGCCCTGTAATGTCCTGCCCTCCTGCCCTGTAATGTCCTTCCCTGTAATGTCCTGCCCTGTAATGTTCTGCCCTCCTTCCCTGTAATGTCCTGCCCTGTAATGTCCTGCCCTGTAATGTCCTGCCCTCCTTCCCTGTAATGTCCTTCCCTGTAATGTCCTGCCCTGTAATGTTCTGCCCTCCTTCCCTGTAATGTCCTGCCCTGTAATGTCCTGCCCTGTAATGTCCTGCCCTCCTTCCCTGTAATGTCCTTCCCTGTAATGTCCTTCCCTGTAATGTCCTGCCCTGTAATGTCC
>JAUCMX010000014.1:2261611-2294547 GCA_033459395.1 Hemibagrus guttatus | reverse complement strand
TAGATGGGTTTTGGGGGATAGATAGATAGATAGATAGATAGATAGATAGATAGATAGATAGATAGATAGATAGATAGATGGGTGGAATGTTTGATAGATAGATAGATAGATAGATAGATAGATAGATGATAGATAGATAGATAGATAGATGATAGATAGATAGATAGATGGGGGGGTGGATAGGGGGGTGGATAGATGGGTGGATAGATAGATAGATGCGTGGAATGATGGATAGATAGATAGATAGATAGATAGATAGATAGATAGATAGATAGATAGATAGATAGATAGATAGTTTAGATAGATAGATGGGGTGGATAGATAGATAGATGGGTGGAATGATAGATAGATAGATAGATAGATAGATAGATAGATAGATAGATAGATAGATAGATAGATAGATAGATAGATGGATGGGTGGATAGATGGGTGGAATGATGGATAGATAGATAGATAGTGATAGATAGATAGATAGATAGATAGATAGATAGATGGGTGGATAGATAGATAGATGGATCAGTATAACTGTCCAGTCAGTCTCCCTTTCTTTCTCCCTCCCTCTTTCCCTCTCTTTCCCTCTCTCTCTCTCTCTTTTACATACACACACACACACACTGGTGCAATTACATTTGATTTATTGTGTTAAAGCACAGTCGTGAGTGTGCGTCTGAGAGAGAGAGAGAGAAAGAGAAGAAATAATAATAATAATAATAATAATAATAATAATAATAATAATAATAATAATAATAAAATTAGAAAATTAAGTTTGTATCTAGTGAATGGAACAGAAAAAGAAAATCACTAGTTAAATAAAACATTACTAAACATCACTAAGATTGCATTTATTTGTTTAATAAAAATATATAAATTATAAAAATATCAATGTTTATTAATTATAATATAAACTAATATTAACTAATAATGTATTTTTAAACATTTTTAAATGCTGTATAAATAGAATGCAATAAATGTTTTCTTTTTTCCCCTAATTTTAAGTTAATATTATTTTATTTACTCTCTCTCGTAAAACATAAATAGAATGTGAAAGACAATAAGACGATATTTCTCCGCTCTCTTTGTCTCTCGTTTTCTCTACTCTCCTTTTTTCTATCCTTCTTTCTTTTGTCATTTTTTTTGTTTTTTTTTTTGTTCATTGTTTCATTTCCTTCATTTTTCATTCTGTAAGTTCAGAGCATTGCCTTCTAGATTCCATCACTAATTCTTCAATAGTTTTTTTCTTTCTTGCTTGCTTTTTAAAAAATATATATAATTATATATTATATTATAGTTATATATTATGTTTCTATATTATGTTTCTTTTTCTTTCCTTCTTTATTTTTAATGGCTTATCTTTCTTTTCTTTCATTCATATATTTTTTTTATTGCTTCCTCAGTTATCCTCCTTTTTATTTCTTATTCTTTCTGTTTTGTCAGGGATGAAGAAAGAAAAAGTGCTCTGTTAAGATAAATGAAGGAAAAACTTTTATTGTTGTCTTGCAGTATTTAGCATGGCCTCTAGAGGGCAGTGTGACACCATCCAGCGTTCCACTGTATCGCGTGTGTGTGTGTGTTGGACAGTGAGAGAGAGGGAGGATAGGTGACACCTTTCAGATCTTCACATTTTCAAATTCTGATGTGAGCGTGCACACACACACACACACACACACACACACACACACACACACACACACACACACACACACACACACTCAGATAAACCTGCAGATCTGGACCAGCTGTAAATGTGTGTTGGAGTCGACATTGCTTCCTTTGTACTTCTTTAAGTGATTGTGTGTGTGTGTGTGTGTGAGAGAGAGAGAGACAGACAGTCAGAGAGTGTGTGTGTGTGTGTTTGACATGAGAGAAAAAATTATCTATCTATCTATCTATCTGTCTGTCTGTCTGTCTGTCTGTCTGTCTGTCTGTCTGTGTCTGTCTGTCTGTCTCTGTCTGTCTGTCTGTCTGTCTGTGTTTATCTATCTATCTATCTATCTATCTATCTATCTATCTATCTATCTATCTATCTATCCATCTGTCTGTCTGTCGGTCTATGTGGCTATGTCTGTCTGTCTTTATCTATCTATCTATCCATCTATCTATCCATCCATCCATCCATCTATGTGTCTATCTATCTCTCTATCATTCGTATATTTATTCCGTGCTAAACTTAATTCATTTATTTGTTTATTTTTTCTCCTTTTAATTTATTCATTCGTTAATATATTTATTTATTCATTTTATTTCTCAAGGCCTTTTATTTCATGTAATTCTAATCCAAGCTTCCTTTTCTTTATTGATAGAAGTGACCTGATTGGTGACACAGCATGTGATTGGTGTACACACACACACACACACACACACACACACACACACACACACACACACACACACACACACACACACTCGGTGCCTGCGCTCACACTGCAGCTGACGCTGGATCACGTTTCTCCTCTCTGACACTGATCCGAGCGAGCAGCGGTTAGAGCCGGCCCGAGACTGGAGAGCAGACATCCTGGAGATGGAGAGATGGTGCTACGCTCCGGTCAGGGCGTCTGTCTGTCTGCTCCATCCAGCACTGAGGCGGCCATCAGGGAAGTGCGCAGGGGTTTAAAGGAAGAGGTCGGGTTAAAAAAAAAACCCCAAAAAGATCAGATTAACGCCATGTTCCCAAAAACGTAGCCGATCAGAGACGCATGTTTTGTTCCGTTTCAGTCTCCTGTTTCTTTCTCCTTTCTTCCAGCAGCTCTGATGAGGTTCAGGACACAATGTGAGCTGCTGTGATTTCTAAAAACCTCAGCATGAATCTGTAAAGTTAAAGCCTTAGACATCTTAGATTCTTGGATTAACTAATGGCTCTATTTGATTTTTGATTTATTTATTTATTTTCAAACATAATTATGGATCACTCTGCCTCTCTAACATCACCTGAATCAGTCCGAGTCTAACAGCGGCCATCTTGGAATCTTAGAATAAACAAACTCACCATTTGAGTTAGCACAATTTTCCATCGCTCCGCCCCTTCCACTAGGCCCCGCCTCCTACACTATGTCGCTGTTAGTGAGGTGGATAAAAATCTAGGTTTTTTTTATTATTATTTGTAGACAAATATAAAAATGGCTTAAACACGATTTCAATTAAATAATAATGAAGATTTATATTAATGAAATATAAATAATAATACATTTATAATTTCTAAAATTACAAATTTGTCTAAAAAAATTGTTTAAATTATACTTATAAAAAGAATTTCTTTTCATATGTTAACATTTGCATTAACAAAATGTTTGAGTTTGTTAAAACATATTTATTTAAAAGATTACATCGTTTTATGCGACTATGTGAAGATTTGGAGGTTTTATTTATTTGTCTTTTTTTTTTAAACACTTTATTTTATTAGGCTGTGTTAAAAACCCTGAGATTTGGCCATTTTTTTACTAGAGGATTTAAATAAAATGAGAAATTAACACGTATTGTTTCATTTATTTATTAATTTATTAATTGAATTAACAAGCTAAATTTACATATACAGTTATTTATTTAAACCCTCCTGTTCCTTTCATAGTGGATGTCAGTTGGTTTCTGTAAGACGCTTTAGTAGCTTTTTTTTTTTTTTTGGTTTTCAGAAAGTGTAGATACTTTTAGTGTGACGTTTGATGGAGTGAAATCTAACAAACCCTGAGATTTTACCCAGAAGAGACGAGAAACACAAGAGGGATGATGGACCAGGTGTTTTTTTTTTTTTTTTTTTAAAAAGCTCTGTTGCCTGCTTTCTTTTCTCTCTCTTCCTTTCTTGTGTGTGTGTGTGTGTGTGTGTGTGTGTGTGTGTGTGTGTGTGTGTGTGTGTGTGATCAGTGAGGCAGACCTTCTCAGCCATTCAGGCCCAGTAACCGCCGCTGAGCACCGGCACAAAGCCGCCCGAGGTGTGCTAATTGTCAGCAATAGACGATACTGTGAAACCAATTTGAACGATCAGGACCAGATGCAGAGCGGACGTATGCGAGTGAGAGAGAGAGAGAGAGAGAGAGAGAAAAGGGAAGGAATAGAAGGAGGTATGGGGTGTAAGAATGGGAGGCTGAGAGAGTCACTTTGGACTCAACACTTAATCTGTTAACTAAAATGAAAATTCTTTAATTTAAATTAAAAAAAACCCCCAGAATTAAACAAAAAATAATTTATCTGAAATCTTTAAAATGCTCAGATTAATGCTGAATCCCGTCTCTAAATTTTATACATTGAAATGTAATTGATATTATATAATAAATGACATATATAATACCGTAAATTAAATGATTTATTATATTACTTCATAATAAAATTAAACAAATAACCAAACAATGCCAAAGGCGACATTTTCTATAATTCTCTGATGAGCTTTAACGACCTATAAATATGTTCATAACCTGTATATGTCACACGTGTACATTATATGTATCTCTTATTAACCTGGTTTAGGAGCAGGCATTAACAGCTTTTAAAATGCTTTATAATCACGTGGCTTAAATTACGCTCAGTTACAGGAAGTGCAGACGCTGACGGCTTCCTGTCTGAAGTGCTGACGGCGTGTACTACGAGATCCCGATCATCTCTCTAACGTTATTCATCTGTTAAAAAAAAAACCTTTCTATAAAGATGCTGGAGTTGTGTGTTGGTGGCGTTATACGCTAGTTATATTAAATCACCCAGCGCTTTATAATGCGTCATAAAGATGCTGTAACTGTGATGCTTGAATTAATCAATGGACTAAAAGATTTCAGGAGTTTCAGCTTTTGTTATTCAGTGGTCACTTTGTTTTGGTATTTTTTACATTTAGGGAAAGATATTAAATAGATAAAAGTAAATAAAACGGATGAGATGACTAAATTTCATACGCCACAAAGTTAAAGGTTATTTATTCCTATAAGTATTTTATAGATATAATATTAGTTCTTGTTTTTGAAAGACAGTCGACAAAAAAACAACAATAATAATTTCACACAGTTTTCATCGTTCAGCCTCACTTCTGATCTTCTGGACCTTTCACTAGACTCCGGGTTTTTGTTCCTCATCGTCATCGAAATCTAACCATTACCACGTGAGCTAAGCTCTCTCGCTAATCCCCGTAAGTGTAAAAGAGACGCGACGCTCGGACGTCGTCCTGTAACGACTTCTTTAATTCTGCGTTTATCGCCTCAGCTTTGTCAGAGCGAACGCTCTCCGAACATCCTGCTGTTTGTTTAAAATGGATAGCAGGTGCTTCAGCCATTGAATTAACATCGAATAGCAATTAGCCAGGCGGCAATTTACAACCGTCACGGCTTTAAAAAGGAGATGAGGCGGAATGAATGCTCAGGGCCCTAATGAGCATTAGAGATTATTATGTAGAGTGTGGAGCAAATAGATTAGCGTGAACACGGGAGAACTTTTTGACTAATGTCTTCCGAGAATTAACTTTCCAGTGTGGAGAATGACGCAAGCCGGGCAAAGCCGTAACGCACTCCATTTCCTCTATACCCGAAATAGCTGACATTTACTTATTTATTTTTTTCTCTCCAACAGGGCAACTTGCCTAAATACTCCCACAATGCACTGGTGGTGCAGGCGATGAAGACCAACGTGACCGACCCGGACATGCACGTCCTGTTTTTCGACGTGGAAGCCGTGATCATCCAGCTGCTGACCGAGGAGGCGCAGCGTCCCAATCCCACGCTCGTGTCCCCGGAAACGCTGCAGAAGACTCCAGGGGGCGCCGACAAGGGCGGGTCATTTCTGGCCAATAAGATCTTCAAGCAGGTCGGTACACAGACACAGAACCGGGACACGGGAAGGCCTCGTGGAAATCTTTTCAGTCCCTCTGCGACACTCTGCTACGGGATTTGGCATTTTTAGTGAGATTCAATTACAGGGAAATGTTCTGGGGGAAATGCGTCGAATTAGAATCAATGAAAGATCTGATCATTCAGTGCGAGTCTAATCTAATCCAAACAAAACAGTGTTTTATTAACAAATAATAAAAAAAGCTCTACACACAACACAGTTGACCGAGCTATTTCTTTTAAAATGATTATTTTAATCAATAGTAAAATAGAAAGTCTGTGTTTGGGATTTTTGTAATTTTATATATTTAATTTGGGATACAAGATTGAGGGTTTTGTAAATAAAAAGGAAAAAAATTAAATAAAATTCAGTAATAATTATTAAAAGCATTTTGTGGTTATTGGTAGAGAAACTTAGATTTATGAAAAAATATAAATAATAAAAAAAACAAAACAAAAAAACCCCCTAAACTACAGGATATAAAACAACTTCTTGATTCAGGATTAGGTTGTTTTCTTTTTTCATTCATTTTTCCTCTCAATATGATTTTTAATTTAAAGTTTTTTTTACTTGTTTATTACAAAGTTTAATCCAATCAGCTTTAACTAATGATAAAATAAGAAGAAATGAGTAAGATGTGTCTTTGAAAGACAAAGAGAAGGGAAGGAAGGGAGAGTAGTGATGTAACGCCTCGAGCTCCTCGTTGCAGGTGAAAGAGACCATCAAAGAGAACATCAAGGAGCACCTGCTGGACGAGGACGAGGATGAGGAGGAGGAGGCTCGCCGGCGTGAGGAGAAGTCCAAATCCCTCAGCCTGCTGGAGTACAACCTGACCATGGACACGGCCAAGCTCTTCATGTCCTGCCTGCACGCGTGGGGTCTGAACAGCATGCTGGACGAGGTGTGCGTGAGCCGACTGGGCATGCTCAGACCGCACACGCCCATCTCCTTTGGCCTGATCTCGCGTGGAGGCCACATGTCCCTCATGCTGCCCACCTTTAAGGACTCCTTGTTGAGGCAGCTGGCGAGGGGCGTCGGCCCCGAGGGCAGGAAGCTCTCCGTTTCCGAGGTGGTGGGCAAGGGCACGTATGGCGTGTCGCGTGCAGTCACGACTCAACACCTGCTGTCTGTCATCTCGCTGGCTAACACGCTCATGAGCATGACCAACGCCACCTTCGTGGGAGAGCACATGAAGAAAGCTCCAGCCAGGTGAGTATCTACTGCTTAGTGAACACCATTAAATGAATCAGAAAGAACTTTACTCAGGATTGGTGGTCGAAACTCTTCTCCATGGCTACGTCTGAGACCACACGTGTCTGGAACAAATATGTGGAAAAAATAGTATGCTTAAGAAAAGTAGGTTTGCTGATTAAGTGGTACTAAAACACGCTATTTTATTTAATATATTTTATTTTATATATATATATATATATATATATATATATATATATATATATATATATATATATATGTATATATATATATATATATATATATATATATATATATATATGTGTGTGTGTGTGTGTGTGTGTGTGTGTGTATATGTTCAAAATTTTATATGTATATGTTTAATATTTCTTTCTAAAAAATAGAGTGTTTAAAAAAAAAAAAAAATAATCCAATGCATAGTAGTGTACTATAAAAATATATCATGATGATGATAATAACAGCCTGAAATCAAAGATGTCCAGATCACTTAAAATACTAAATTTCTCTATAATCTTAAACTAATGCGCTGGGATTTTTCTAGAATTGTGGGCGGGGCCTTTATAATGTAATGTCCACGTTTCTTTTCCCGCTGTCACGAGTTGCATTAAACGCTCAGCTTTGCCATTCGACTCCATTCACCTCCTATAAATAAATATGAGCCAGATCAGTTCCTGGATTTAAACATATGATGATTTGGTCCATCGCTGCTTCTGCGTCTGAGCTGCAGTCTGGATTGGCCAGTAACAAACATGGACACTCAGTGACTGACTGGAGCACTGTTTTGTCAGTAGAGATGTTAGAGGTGAAAGATCAACTGAAGAAAATATCAAGAAAACCAAAATCCACTGTATAAAATGTTCAGCTTCCATCCACCAAAAAAAAAAAAAATAGTGTTTTACACATGACTCTCAAAAGCCCGGTGTTCGACCTCAGACTCAGACCCAGAGTGCCGAGCAGCGCATGACTGATTTCATCATCCTCGCTAACTTCACTGCGCGTCAAGACAAACACAACACAGACAACAAGCTTCACATCGCAGGCAGACAGCAGCCAGACGGCTCAATATCCCGAGCTGCTGGAAGAGCGTGAGGAGGAGGAGGAGAACTCAATCTGATGTTTGTGTTGTTTACCGGTGACCTTCAGTGCAGCTGTAGGTCTTCATGCTTGCTTGGACCGCCGTTTCTAGCCAGCTGAAGTTAAACAGTGGTTAAATAGGAGCTGCGGCAGGTTCGGGAAATCCTGCGGAATTGTATACATATATTTGTTACACAGAATCATTTGTTTCGTAGTAATGACTTGATAGCAATCCAAACGAAACGGACAAATAAGACTCGATTAGAGTCGCCGCATTGGCCGAGTTGCGTTATTGGATGATTTAGTACACGTTCTGTCACTGTTTATTCAACATCTTGTGAGTAATTATGGTGACGTCGCTACATGTAGATCGGCCCTACCACCGACGTCCTCGGACGTTTACGGGCGATTAGCGTCCGCCGTTTTACACACGTGAGCACGTAGAAAAGAAATTCCACGTTAACCGAAGCTTTAGACGGGAATTCTTTTAGTTCGTTTTGATTGAAATCGTTTAAACTGAGTTTTAATCATTTGTTTATACTTCAGTTTGGGAACATAGTGCAAGCAGTTGCAGCCATTTTGGATTTGGTTTCCAGACAGGTTTTTAATGCCAGGCTCTTAAAAGCGTCGATTCTCGCTCTGACCGCCGCTTTCTCACGGCTCTGCCAGTCCGCCTCATAAACACCAGCTAACTGCAGCATGAATCATTTCTATCACTCATAAAAATCTTTTATGTGCGGTAATGAAAGCATGAAGTCTACATAATTGCAGAAGACAGCATCGAGCGAGCGGCACCAGAAACGCCGCTTCGCTTCAATTGTTAAAGATTTCTTTGGTTTATAGAGCAGGGAGGTTTACGGGCACGTATAAACGTGACACGTTTTCTGATTATACCGTGAACCAGATGAGATAACGTTAACGGAACGCGTGTAGTAAAAGCGTTTGGCTAATCACAAATCTATGATTTATATTATTAAACATAATAGAGACGAGGTCGAGGGGGTGGAGTTGATGTTTTTTCCAAGAACGGCTCAACAAAACGTGATTATTCCTCTTATATCACTGCGGCTTTACCGCTTTTTTTTTTTTACATACTTTTTTTTTTTTGTCTCTGACTGGAAATAAGTCTGAAATCCTTACTTGAAATCCCTAATGTGTGTAATCATAGGTTTTGATATATTTTACTGAGGTAAAATATATCTGAAATAAAAATATACTGAATATTCTGTCATTATGTAAAGAAAAAATACCGAATGATCTAAAGTTAGTCAAAAAAAAAGAAAAAGTGTATAGTGATGTGGAAAAAAATTAACAAAATTTAAAAAATAAAAAAGATTTTTTTAAAAATTGCTGTCCTTATCTATCTATCTATCTATCTATCTATCTATCTATCTATCTATCTATCTATCTATCTATCTATCTATCTATCTATCTATCTATCTATCTATCTATCTATTTTTTATTTTTTAAAGCAAACTCCTAGAAAGGATTTCATCAGTAATCAGTTCTTAATAAATGATTCGCTCTTTCTAAAGACAAGGTTTTGTTAGTGAGGTTTGGTAAGTCAGTGCACACACACTCTCTCTTTCTCACACACACTTTGTCGAAAAGAACTCTAAGCTGTGAGCAGTGTGTTAATATTTCATTTGGCCTTTGTGTTTCAGGCCTCCAAGACCCGGTGCCCCAGAGAGCCCCAAAAAGACGCCCCCCCAGGTCTCCAACCCGGCAATGCAGTCCCAGATCAAACAAGGTAACTACAAAGAGTCTCTCTCTCTCTACCCCCCCCCCCTCTCTCTCTCTCCCTCTCTCTCTCTCTCCCTCTCTCTCTCTCCTTCTCTTTCTTTTTCCTTGTCTCCATCTATCTGTCTCTCTCTATCTCTGCTTCTTTCTAGTTCCCTCACTCAAGGGAAAAGTCATGATGTAAAAGCGCAAAACAACATGAGAAATCTCCTTTCACTACAGCCGCTCGACACACAACCAGCCCGGGGTGCACGGGGAACCTCTGGGGGAAACACACACACACACACACACCCCTAACATGCACCTAACACACACATGTTGTACTAGTAAAATATTTAGTGCATCTCATGATGGAGTGATCCACAGGGGGGGAAAAAAGGAAAATTTCAACTGTGTGGTTTTTAAAAAAAAAAGCGTTTTAGACTACAAGAAATTCTGTTTAAACTCTTATTTATTTAATGAATCTGTTTTTTTAATGTTAAAATATATCTAAAAGCTTGTTTTTGTCATGATGGGTTATTGTGTGTTGACTGATGGCCAAAAAAAATCCATTTAGACTTTTTAAATAAATAAATAAATAAATAAATAAATAAACAAATAAATAAATAAATAAATAAATAAAATCTTTAACGCAATAAAGTGTACAAAAAACAAAAAAATATGCGTAATATGATTGTAGAAAAAACAAGATTATTTTTTCCAACAATTATCCAGAACTTCAGGTCTAGGTTTAAAATAATAGTTAAATTAGCTTATTCAAAAAAATTAAAAATAATAATAATAATAATATGTACCGTAGTGTTCAAATGTTTGCATCCCCATTGGATCTGGAGAGAAAAGAAAGTGTTTTATAGATTATCTACAAGAACAGAATTTAAAGAAATGAAATATCAGTTTGTCCTGCAACAAATTAAAATAAATAAATAAAATTAAAAGAAGTCACAGCAGAAAAGGATGCGAAATTTTGAAGATATGCAACTTGATTTCTCTCAGCTAAACTCGATGCATACACTGTTAACAGAGCAGTAAAAAAAAAAAAAAGAAAGAAAAGTGAAGCCTTTTTTTAAAAAACATTTTTTTGGAATAAATTAAATTTCTTGTTTTGTTCTAAGGGTGTACAAACTTTTGCATTTTGCCGTATATGTTGATTGAATGTTTTTAAAACTTACAGATGATGTTTAAAAATTAACTGATTTGACCCTCAGCATTGTGGACACACACACACACACACACACACACACACACACACACACACATCCCCACACGTGGCCTAATTTGTTACCCCGCAGGAGCGGCCATTGTCCCGGCACAATAGAGCTGTGGCGTGTGGGATCGTTTGTGTTCACTTACTCATGCCACGCTCCCGTTTGCTCCCTTTGAGAGGAAGTGTGACGGGGTGTGCTGAAAATTGCCACGTGGCACTCGCTATTGTTCGCTTTCTCTCGCCATAAGGGCTCTCCGCTTTTTCTTTCCCTTTTCACATGCTAATCACCTCTGCCTTTTCTAACGCACAAGAGCCCGGGGTTCTCCGTGCCAGGTTTCCGACGCGTGCCTGTCTGATGGATTCTCACGCTGAGTGAAAGACAGGCCACGACAGTTGGTTTAAAAGACAAAAAGAGGCTAAATGTCCTTTTTCGGTGGATTTCTCAGCGAGAAGGCATACGGGGGAAAAGTGCGTTCGGCTGCTAAGATGCGTTGAGTTTATTGATCCTTCCGCGCTCTTTAGGCTTAAAGACATAATGAAAGTTATTCAACGCATGTTGCTCCTTTCCTCTCCTCCTCTCGTCTGTACTTGATTCCTCGCGTATTGATCCGAATCGGTTTGCGAAAACCACTCTTAGATTGTCTTATTAAGTGTTTTTTAATAGAGTTGTTCTTTAAACGCAGAGCCGGGAGAAGGAAAGGCAACAGCGTGCGCCGTCCTTGTCATGCAGACGCGCTTAAACAAACGGCAGCCTTTTTTTTTTCCCTCGCGCAAATTTTCTTGTCTGTCACATAGCTATTAAGGTAAATGAAGGGGCTTGAAAGAGAGAGAGAATGAGAGAGGAGAGAGAATGAACAGATTGAGAGAGTTGCTCCAATCAATGAAACTCTTCCTTTAGCAGCATCACAATTAGAGGAAACTGTTTTGTTGAATTGCACTTATTCATTTGGTGCCACATTTTATCCCAAACGACTTGTAAGTGGGGAATTTAAGAAACAAGAATACTTTAAGGCTTAAGGGCGTGTCTGAATTGGCCGTTGATGGCTTTCAGGCAGTTCTGGAATCCAGTAATAAATGCAGAACCTTCTCATGTCGCAGAACTTCACCGGTCCCTGTGGCAGAACCTTCATCAATCACTAAGGCATCATTTTCTCACTCTCTTGTGCAGAACCTTTCTTAGTGGCTAGCAAAGGATCTTCCCTAGACACTTGCACAGAACCTGTCCCCAGTCACTAGGACAGAACCCTCCTTGGTTAATAGAATGTCAGTCACTTCCACAGAAACATTACCAGCCAGTAGAGCTGGACTTTCTCCAGTCACTAGGGTAGAACCTCCATCAGTCACTGGGGCAGGACCTTCACTAGTCACTAGGGTAGAATCTTCACCAATCACTAGGGTAGAACCTTCACCAGGCACTGGGGCAGGACCTTCACTAGTCAAATGCACAAAACTTTCACTAGCCAGTAGAGCAGGACTTTCTCCAGTCACTAGGGTAGAACCTTCACCAACCTGTAGAGCAGGACTTTCCATTTTTCCAAGGGTAGAACCTTCATCAATCACTGGGGCAGGACGTTTACCAATCACTGTAGTAGGACCTTCACCAATCTCCGGAGCAGGACCTTCATCAGTCACTTGAACAGAACCCTTACCAACCAGTAGAGCAGGAATTTCTTTAGTCAATGGGGCAGGACCTTCACCAGTCACTGGGGCAGTACCTTCACCAGTCATTGGAGCAGGACATTCACCAACCAATAGAGCATGACTTTTTCTACTCATTGGGGCAGGACCTTCACCAGTCCATTGGAGCAGGACCTTCACTGGCCAGTAGAGCAGGATTTTCTCCTGTCACTAGGGTAGTACCTTCACCAATCCCTGGAACAGGACTTTCACCAGTCACTTGAACAGAAGCTTCACCAACCAGTAGAGCAGGAATTTCTTTAGTCAGTGGTGCAGGACCTTCACCTGTCATTGGAGCAGGACATTCACCAACCAGTAGAGCATGACTTTTTCTACTCATTGGGGCAGGACCTTTACCAATCACTGGGCCAGGACCATCACCAGTCATTGGATCAGAACCTTCTCCAAACTCCTGATGTATGGCTGAAAATCAGTATTTATTCCACAGTGGAACCAGCCACTGAAGAGTTAACTTTCAGTGCTGGTCCCAAGCCCAGATAAAATGGGAGGTTTGCGTCAGGAAAGGCATCCGGTGTAAAACCTGTGCCATTTCCAAACATTTAAACCAAATGAGCTGCTGTAGTGACCCCAAAACAGGGAGCAGCCAAAAGAAGAAGAACATCATTCCACAGTGGTACCAAAGAGGACTTCAGAAGAACTTTTTCATGTATTATGCTGCCGCTCCTGTGGGATGCTCCATGTTCCTCTATATGTTCAGAATCGTTCTTCTCAATATGCATGGCTTCAGCACTGTCCTGCCATCTTTGCCAGGTCTTGAGGAATTCTCCTGGGTTGCATAGTTCCTATCTTGTTCAGTCACATTTCAGCTTGATTATGATACTGTGGTAAATAAAATTCGATCAACTATCTGCAAAGATCTAAAGTTAAAGTGGTTGCTTTGGCCACTGAGGTTTTGCACCGGATTCAGTTTGTGTTTATGTGGAAACTGTCTTTCGTGAAGATTTCTTTTGCATAGATCTGTTTGTCAAGATGTTTGTGCTTCTTTTGGATGTCAGTGAATGCTGATATGTTTGATAGAACTCCAGTAGTTCTGAGGTATGTTTCTATAATTACTTTATACAATTTATAGGCTTCTGTTCAATTACTTTATAGGATTCGCACCTTAACGTGAATTAGATTCTAATTTATGCGTACGGTTTAGTCTAATTTCTAAATTTATACAGTAAATATATATACATTTTTTATTTTATTTATTTATTTTTGAGTCTTAAATTGTGACATTACTTTAACCCTAAGGTTTAAAAGACTTCTATATTTTTATGTTTAATGCAAGTTTTTGATATTTAAAAAACACTGGTCACTTGAATTTTCCTTAAATTATTCAAAAAAATTTGTCTGCTAAGTTTAAAACCTTTCGGACGTCTGTAAGCGCACGTGAGAGTTGTCTGCGTCTTTTCCGTTTGACTAACTGCTTTTTCTCTTGTTCATGCAATGCCGCCGGAGGCTGTGCGTCTTTCTTTTTCTTTCCCTTGTTTTTTTTTTTTTTTTTTATTTGTCCCTGTTTTCCCCCCCTTTTCTTTTAT
Source organism: Hemibagrus guttatus (assembly GCA_033459395.1). Lineage (NCBI taxonomy): Eukaryota > Metazoa > Chordata > Actinopteri > Siluriformes > Bagridae > Hemibagrus > Hemibagrus guttatus. The sequence continues at coordinate 2,280,303 of JAUCMX010000014.1, read as the reverse complement.
TCCTTTTCACTTCTTTCTTTGTTTCTCTCCTTTGCAAGCTGCTGCCGCCACTTCCACCTCCGCTCTCGCACCCGGCACAGGGGCGCCTCACACCGCCTCCACCTTTCATTCCTCTCCCTCCGTAAATGAAGGTACCACAAAAGAGAAGCACCCATCTTTCTCTCTCTTGCGCTCTCTCTCTCTCTCTCTCTCGGTGAACTCATCTGCCTTGCGCTGCCTTTCTGTTCTTTTTATTTCCTCCTCTTCAGTGATCGTATTTATGTGTGTGTGTGTGTGTGTGTGTGTGTGTGTGTATTTATGTGTGTGTTTGCCGTCTGTGTTTGCCCTGTCTGGATTTGTCCTTGTGTATTGTGGTTGTAGTTGTGTTTTGTTTAGAAACTTGCCGTGTGTATACACAATCATATCGGCATGCTTGCTGTCTTTACTATAGGGCAGCTGTGAAACACACACACACACACACACACACGCACAAAAGTAAACTATTCACTTTGTTTTTGGAGGATGAAATTTTTAAAATTCTTTTAAAACAGTAAAAAAACCTTATTTTTTTCAACTAGTCACCTCATGCCTTTTGACAATATTAATTGTAATAAAAAACATACAGAAAATTCTGTTTTTTAAAAAAGATTTACATATTTGAATGCTGTTCTGTCAAAAGATGTATACATGTTTTTATTCACTATATAGCAGGACATCTTTTTAAAAAAAAATCCATGTTTAAAACAAACAAAAAAACTCCTTGTTTGTTTATTTATTTATTTATTAAAACAAAAACAAAAAAAATCTAAAGTTTGTTTTATTTTATTTATTTATTTTTTATTTTTATTTTATTTTATTTATTTATTTATTTTTAATTATTTTTACATTTCACATTTTGACATTTTTAACAGCCTGTACAGGATTTGTTTTCTGGACGACTTTAACCGCGATCTGTTTAACGATCCTTAAATCCTACAATATGTGTCATTTCCGTATTTTTCCAGACTATTAAAGTGCTTTTTTTTCTTTTTGTTATTTATGCCTTTCAGCAGAACCTGAAAAATGACACGTGCTATAATTATTATTATTTTTTTTTATGAATATACTCCTGTTGTCTGATTTCTTTCTATAACACACAAATAGGAACATTTGAAACTGTGCACTTTAATGTGCGTGAAATAAAATTGTCGGGAATTTGACTGTGACGAAGCAAAATATTCACGGGGCGTGTTTTATTCTCCTCTTTATACTTTATAGTTGAGAAAATATGACAGATTGACAGATTTTGCATGGTTGAATGTATAAAAATGAAAGATTTCACTTCCTGTGAAGGTAAGTATCTCTGTAGCTCCACAAAGAAATTCCACAGAAAGAGAATTTCTTTGCTGTTTTAATTGTCATTTATTTGTTGGACGCTCCGGATACGTGAGCCGACTTCATTTCAAAAGCTACTCCATATATTAATATTCTAATATATGAGACGCCAGATCCTCTGTTTAGAAACGTGTTCGAGTGCGTTTCCTCGCCCGCATCCCTTATGTTCATTAATGCTCTTTCTCTGACGCAATATCTCTCTTTCTTTTCTCAATGGTTTAAAGAAAACCTTTTTCCCAAATTTGAGATATTATAAGGTATATTAGTAGAAGGGTGTGTGTATGTTTGTTACTGTACAGACGTGTTGTGTGCTCTCTGACCGTGTGTGTGTGTGTGTGTGTGTGTGTGTGTGTGTGTGTGTGTGCAGGATGGAGTCAGCTGGCTGCGATGCATTGTGTGATGCTGCCCGATCTGCTGGGGCTCGATAAGTTTAGACCTCCCCTACTGGAGATGCTCGCTCGCAGGTGGCAGGATCGCTGCTTGGAGGTGTGCTAGTCAACACACACACACACACACACACACACACACACACACACACTTATACACACATACTAATGAAACTTATACATTATTGACACAAGTTTTGCGTTCACATTAATGAACTTTATTAACTAGCTTTACATTTATGCTATTCACGCAGATGTTATGTTTACGATAATAACACTAGATTTACATTATTTACACTAACTTCACATTTAAATTATTTACGTTGTTTACATTTACATTAGTTACGCTAGATTTACATTTACATTACAGCTAGCTTCACATGTGTTATATATAGTAACTTCACCTTTAGATTATTTACACTAGCTTTACATTTACATTATTTAAACTACCTTTGTTTACATTTGTACACTAGCTTTACATGCACATTATTTACACTAGCTTTACATGCACATTATTTACACTAGCTTTACATGCACATTATTTACACTAGCTTTACATGCACTTTATTTACACTAGCTTTACATTTACGTCATTTACACTAGCTTTACATGCACATTATTTACACTAGCTTTACATGCACATTTGTACACTAGCTTTACATGCACATTATTTACACTAGCTTTACATGCACATTATTTACACTAGCTTTACATGCACATTATTTACACTAGCTTTACATGCACATTATTTACACTAGCTTTACATGCACATTATTTACACTAGCTTTACATGCACATTATTTACACTAGCTTTACATTTACGTCATTTACACTAGCTTTACATGCACATTATTTACACTAGCTTTACATGCACATTTGTACACTAGCTTTACATGCACATTATTTACACTAGCTTTACATTTACGTCATTTACACTAGCATTACCTGTACATTAGTTACACTAGCTTAATATTTACATTTACACTAAGTTTACATTCTCATTATTTACATTAGCTTTATTTTACATCAGTTACACTAGCATTACGTTTACATTATTTAAACAAAGCTTACATTTACATTATTTACACTACCTTTGTTTACATTTTACACTAGCTTTACATGCACAATAATTACACTAGATTTACATTTACATAATTTACACTAGCTTTACAATTACGTTATTTACACCAAGTTTACATTTACATCATTTACACTAACTTTGTTTACATTTTTTACACTAGCTTTATGTTTACATTATTTACACTAAATTTACATTATTTACATTAGCTTTACATTCACGTTATTTACACTAGTTTTACACGATCATCACTTGTGAGTATGTCCTCACCGTTCATTTGTTTAAATAGCCATTTGACTTTCTTATGATTTCCTCTCTTTAGTTTTTGAGGAAGCAAGTTTGTGTGTGTGTGTGTGTGTGTGTGTGTGTGTGTGTGTGTGTGTGATATGCAGGTAAGGGAAGCGGCCCAGGCTCTCTTGTTAGCAGAGCTGCGCAGGATCGGTCAATCCGGCAGGAAGGACACCATCGACATGTGGGCTCCGTACCTGCCTCAGTATGTGGATGCTGTCAGCTCACGTAAGTGCCAGATGTGCACGTGTGTGTGTGTGTGTGTGTGTGTGTGTGAGAGATATAATTTGACATTCTGAACATGTAGCCTATTAAAATAAACGTCTAAGCAGAATAGGTCTAGTTGAGCTTTTGAGTTTGAAAAATCTTCAAACATACCACAAAGGTTTCTTACATTCCTGTTGCGTGTGTGTTGCCATAGAAACACCGAATTACCACGTCTGAGGAGTCGAACCACTCAGACTGGAATCATCTCGTAATTACTGTAATTTCATCACAACGTGGTGATGTTAGAACAGCTACAGAGTGAGGGCACGGGAGGAGACCTTCATATTCCCTCTCTCTCTCTCTCTCTCTCTCTCTCTCTCTCTCTCTCTCTCTGTCTCTCTCTCTCTTTCTCTCTTTCCGAAATAGAAGTTTATATCAAGACATTCTGATATCTAGACACACACACACACACACACACACACACACCATGATATTTCTTGACCATGCATCAGTGGACTAGTGTGTGTATGGAAGGTAATGTGCACGTGTCCACTTCCAAACACATGTGTGTGTGTGTATGTGTGTGTGTGCTGATGTGTCTTTTGAAGCATTAACCAATTATGTGTATGATGGCGTGGTGAGACGGCTGCTCTGGTACTATTACTCACGGTCTAAACACATTAAGAAGGAGAACAGCACACCAGCATGCTCACACACACACACACACACACACACACACACACACACACACACACACTGTTGTCTCTTTCTGTTGTCTCACCAGAATAAGCTAAGAGTAAGCAAATTCAGATGACATTAGCGTTAGCTGTTATCTAGCAGACGGGGGGTGGTGGTGGAATGATGTCATTTTGTCATAAAACTGATCCATGGTTTGAGGTCAGAGCTGCAACATGTCTCAAAAAACTACAGCCTGAAATATTTTGCTGATATACATTTAGTGAAGCTGGAAAGAACATGAGAAAATGGCAGCTGAGGCTAACAAGCTTGACCTGAGAACTGTCTGGTGGGCGTGGCCTAATATTTTAATGAGCAGGTTGACGGACAGCCTTCCGTCCAAGACTCCCAGATTGCTCAGCTGCTTAAGCTGACTGGAAAACATTTGCTTTTCTTTTCCTTGTCCCTTCCTTTTCATTTAATTTTTCTTCATCTTCCTCTTCCTCACACTTCTTTGTTGTCCTTTTTTCCCCTTCCGTTACTCTTCTCTTTTCCTTTCCCTTTTCATTTCCTTTATATTTTTTCATTTTCTGTCCATTTCCTTTCCCCTTTTCCACATTTTTTCTTTTCTATTCATTTCCCATTTTCTTTTCTTTTTTTTTAATTTATTTTTCCTTTCCTTTCCTTTCCTTTACATTTTTTTCTTGTTCTTTTCATTTTCCATATCTTTTTCTTTTTGTTCTTTTTCTATTCATTTTCCATTTCCATTCCTTTTTTCTTTTTCTATTTATTTTCTATTTCCTTTTTTTCCTTTTTCTATTCATTTTCCATTTCCTTTTCAATTTTTCTTTTTCTTTTCTATTTCCTTTTATTTTCTATTTCCGTTCACTTTTCCTATCCTATTCTTCCCTTTTTCTTCCTTCCTCTTCCTTTTCCTTCCTCCTCCCCTTTCCTTTCCCTTTTTATTCCCTTTATAATTTTTTCTTTTCTTTTTCCTTATTCCTCTTATTTATCCCATTCCTTTTCTTTTCATTCTATTTTCCATTTCCTTTCTCTTTTTTCTTCTCTTCCCTTCTATTCCCTTCCTCCTTCCTTTTCCCTATTTATTTCCTTTATACTTTTCTTTTTCCTTTCCTTTCCTTCTTCGCTCCCACTTTCCTTTTGTTTTTTTCCCTTTTCTTTCCCTTTCCTTTCCTTTCCTTTTCACAGATTTGAGAATTTAGCGTCATGTGATGTAATCAAACTTAATTAACCTGAAAAATGAATGTTTATTTATTTATTCCGCGTCTTGTAGCTAGTAATGTAGCATTACCTTAGCTTAGCTAGTGTGTTCTAATTATACTAATCTAAGCCTAACTGACTTAGCTAAGCTAACTTCTTGTATTTTAGCCTAGAATTCCTAACTCTGTTAATTTTGTTCACTCGCTGTGAAAAAAACATTAATCCAACAGAACAGAATTTTAAAAATGTTCACTTTGACACCAGCACTGGCGATCTTTTGACTAGCGTAGCTGCTAGTTGATGGTTTGTGGTAGAATTAGCGAGCTAGCTAACTAACACTGGCCCCTCCCCCCCACCAAACCAGCCCTCTACCTCACTTCTCATTCTCAGCTAGCGCTGTTGGGAAAGTGGGTGTTTGTTTGAGTCTTTCCCAGAAAGCCTGAAGAGTTGGCCTTCATGTGCGCACACACACACACACACACACACACACACACACACACACACACACACACACAGTGTTCCCGCTCTCTGTAATGTATCTGAGGCAGACAAGCCGCTGTTGCCTTTGGGACGTTGGTCAGAAATAGAGAAGTGGAAGACAAGGCTGAAGTTTGGAGCTTTTATCTTTGTGTGTGTGTGTGTGTGTGTGTGTGATGAATAATGCATGGAGACAGAGAGGATTCTTTTAGATTTTGTGTCTTATTTTTGACCACACTGAGATTTCAGTAGCACCTTCAGGCCAAGTGTGTGTGTGTGTGTGTGTGTGTGTGAGATCGCTCTGGGTGTTCATTAATGCAGAACATGCTTCCTCTCCTTCAGAGGCCTGCATATCCTATGTACAGTTTGTTCCTGGAAATGCCATTATGCACTGTAAGGTGTGTGTGTGTGTGTGTGTGTGTGTGTGTGTGTGTTTCAGGAACTGGTTACGTTTAGTTATCCCTGACATCTCAGTGTCTCAGAGTGTTTGTGTGTATGACTTTAGTCTTGTCACATTTTGTGTGTTGTGGCTTGTGTGTGTGTGATGGAGCCTGACCTGATGTTTGGCAAGAGACAGGCGTTGGCTCTAGGGAGCAGTTGCTATGGGAACCATTGCTGGTCAGTGTAGTGTTACTGTGGCAGCAATGACCTCACTAGGGTACAGGACTGCAAGGGTCAGTGAATCTGAGCTGTTCCAACACACACACACCTTACAGTGCATAATGGCATTTCCAGGGGAAAAAAAAAAGAGTTAGAATTCCATTACTTTCTTTTTGTTTTCTTCCTTTCCTTTCCTTTCCTTTCCTTTCCTTTCCTTTCCTTTCCTTTCCTTTCCTTTCCTTTCCATCCCACCCCATCCCTTTCCTTTCCTTGTCCTGTCCTTTTCTTACCTTTCCTCTTTCCTAACCTTTCCTCTTCTTTTACCTTCCTTTTCATTCCTTTTCTTTTTCCTTGTCTTGTCTTGTCTTGTTTTGTCCTTGTCTTTTCTCTTTCCTTTCCTTTCCTTTCCTTTCCTTTCCTTTCCTTTCCTTTCCTTTCCTTTTCTTATCCTGTCCTGTCCCTATACTGTTCTGTCCTTTTCTTTCCTTACCTTTCTTCTTTCTTAATCTTTCCTCTTCTTTTCTCTTTCCTGTCCTGTCCTTTTCTTTCCTTTCCTTTAATCAGGTCTTGTGTGAAGAGCTTTTGGGGAAAACTTTAGCATGTGCTCAGTGTTGGGTTTCAGCTCAGACTCAGAGATAGTGTTAATGATGTGAAATGAAATTTCAGAGCTTTAATCAGAAGACAGACCTAGAACCACGGACATGACCATTACACCACGCTGTTGATTGACCGACCTGACAGTTGGGTCCGGTTTTGATCCAAATCTCGCGTCTACGACGGCCACTTATACGTGGGATTTGAGTAAAAGGTCACATGGCGCGAGTAGACGTGCACTGGGCAGCGGCAGCTGAGGACATGAATGAGTGACCTTTTCCTGCTCTAACTGAGGAACAGAAAGGTTGGTTAGCAACACGAGGAAGGCTGGGCGGAGTAATCACTCGTACTCCAGCGGCTTAGAGTTAGACTGGCTAAGAGTGGACATCGATCAGCGTGAATCTCCATCGTCTTCCTCTTCTTTTTTTACTAATGTATTTTTCAAGAAAATGTCAGGTGTAACCTTTTGAGAGCTTTATACACACGTCCAGTAGAATAGAGACGGTTGTGGAATTTAATCCCTGCCGCTAGTGGAGGAGGACGGAGAGAGGTTTTCAGAAGAATACGTTCCTCTCATACTTTCTACATCAAACCCCCCCCCCCATGCTATCCTTCCATCTCTTCTCCATTTTCTGTCAATCCATCCTTCATTCCTTAAAACTCTGGGGAACTATGCTTGAAACCAGTCAAGTCATTCATGTCTTTTCATGAAGCATTTTATCCTGCTCAGGATCATCACAGATCCGGAGGACATCCCGGGAATACTGGGACAAAATTCACATGCTCATGCACCCCGTCCTAGCCAGTACACTTGGTGTGATTTTGAAAGATGGGATGAACCCAGAGAACCTCAGAGGATCCTGGAGAAACATGTAGGGGCCTGGAGGAGCCTGGAGGAACCCGGAGGAACCTGGAGGAGCCTGGATGAACCTGGAGGAGCCTGGAGGAACCTAGAGGACCCTGGAAAAACCTAGATGAACCTATACTGACACAGAGACATGCCACACTGAATTTAAGCAATATTTTTTATTTTTTATTCTTATTATTTTACATTTTCTTTTCATAAACAGTGATAGCAATTAAAATAGTTAGCGAGAGAATAAAAAAAATAGAAAAACAAATATTAAATCTGATGGAAGCCAAGTGTAAGAAGAAAAGGTGGAAATTTTTTTTTGGTGACATTTTTTATTTTTATTTTTAGATAATATCATTATTTCTTACTCCCAAATCCATAAACTGAGCATTTTACCACGTCCGTTACAACCAATGAATATCTTCTCCCCTTCCAGTATCTTCTCCATCACGTCCCCAATTATCCCCCTTCTCATCCTAGGAGCGTTATTTTTTCCCCCTTCAGTTTGTTTAAACGCTCGCGACTTGTTTGCCTGGAGAAACTCGATTATCGAGCACTTTAGGTCTAGAGAGTGTTTTGGTGCGTGATGCGTAGAAGTGGTTCACATTTCCTGTCTGGCAGTACTCTAGCGTCGTCTCGGTCCAGCGTCGTCCCGCTCGAATACGCCGCTTTCGGCTGGGAAAGAGCTTTTCTGAATTCCGGACTCCCTCAGGAGGTCCGGGGGTGTGAGCACCAGTGGGTATTTGTGTAATTTAGTGTTTACGTGATAATATTGTGCGCAGACACATCCGCCGCGCGTATAGAGTCTCTTCAGGCGGCTGTCTGAGGCGCGGGAGTGCTCTATGAAAACACACAGCGCTGCTAAATGGGCTGGGGTAATGAAGGAAGCTGTCAATTAACACACACACACACACACACACACACACACAAACAAAGACAGAACTCCGAAGGAAATGGAAAGAACCTTCTCTTCCCTTTTAGCCTGAGCTCTTTCTTCTTTCTACTTATTTTTATCAGGAGTCGCCTCTCCACCTCTCTGCCTCGCCCCAAACACCCCCCACCCCTACCCCCACCCCCACATCACCCCCCTTAAACATAGCATGCGTGTTTTTGATTGTGTGTGTGTGTGTGTGTGTTTTTGGCGAATGTGAGAAAACAGCCTGCCTGCCTGTGTAATGCAATTGGGGAGCAGGCCGTGGATCGATAAGCATGGAGCAGAGAGAATTAATGTGGGCCAAGCCAGTGTGTCCATCATACAGATGGAGAAAGGAGGGAGAGCGCAGGAAAAAAGGGAGGAGAGGAAGGAGGGCGTCAAAAAAAAAAGAGGGGGGAGAGATCTAAAAACAATCGACACCCAATTTATACACCTCACGGGTTCGAACAGAAACCTGGTCTCAGTAGGTTTGGCGCGGTTTGCCCGGGTTTTCCCGGGGCCCTAAGACGGATGTCTGCGGCGGTTTCTAAAACGAAGCTGAACTTTTTGAATTCTTTATTTTGCTGTTTTTTTTGTTTGTTTTGGGGTTTTTTTGTTTGTTTTGGGGTTTTTTTTGTTTGTTTTGGGGTTTTTTTTTGTTTTTTTTGGGGTTTTTTTTGTTTGTTTTGGTGTTTCTTTTTTTGTTTTGGGGTTTTTTTTTTTTGTTTTGGGGTTTTTTTTGTTTGTTTTGGGTTTTTTTTTTGTTTGTTTTGGGGTTTTTTTTGTTTGTTTTGGGTTTTTTTTGTTTGTTTTGGGGTTTTTTTGTTTGTTTTGGGTTTTTTTTGTTTGTTTTGGGGTTTTTTTTGTTTGTTTTGGGGTTTTTTTTGTTTGTTTTGGGTTTTTTTGGTTTGTTTTGGGGTTTTTTTGTTTGTTTTGGGGTTTTTTTTTGTTTGTTTTGGGTTTTTTTTTGTTTGTTTTGGGGTTTTTTTGTTTGTTTTGGGGTTTTTTTGTTTGTTTTGGGTTTTTTTTGTTTGTTTTGGGGTTTTTTTGTTTGTTTTGGAGTTTTTTTGTTTGTTTTGGGTTTTTTTTGTTTGTTTTGGGTTTTTTTTGTTTGTTTTGGGTTTTTTTTTGTTTGTTTTGGGTTTTTTTGTTTGTTTTGGGTTTTTTTTTGTTTGTTTCGGGTTTTTTTTGTTTGTTTTGGGGTTTTTTTTGTTTGTTTTGGAGTTTTTTTGTTTGTTTTGGGGTTTTTTTGTTTGTTTTGGGTTTTTTTTTGTTTGTTTTGGAGTTTTTTTGTTTGTTTTGGGGTTTTCTGAGCGGGTGATGCAGGAAGCTTTACAGATGTTTAACAGATGTTTAAAGCTTTAAAATAACGACTTACACAATTGAGTTCTTCACGAGTCCCTTGTTTTACCTTAGCGCTTATCTTCAGAAAAATCCTCCTGCTCCTTCACATTCTTTGCTTTTCCAGAATCTTCTACACATTTTATTCTCCTCTCCTCTTCTCTTCTCCTTCTCTCCTCTTCTCTTCTCTGTTTTCTCTTCTCCTTCTCTTCTCTTCTTCTCTTCTCTGTTCTCTTTTTTCTTCTCTCTTCTCTTCTCTTCTCTTCTCTCTCTCTTCTCTTCTCTTCTCTTTTCTTCTTCTCTCTTCTCTTCTCTTCTCTTCTCTTCTCTTCTCTTCTCTTCTCTGTTCTATTTTTTCTTCTCTCTTCTCTCTTTTCTTCTTGTCTCTTCTCTTCTCCTTCTCTTCTCTTCTCTGTTCTCTTTTCTTCTTCTCCCTTCTCCTCCTCTCTTCTCTTCTCTTCTCTTCTCTTCTCTTCTCTTCTCTTTTCTTCTTCTCCCTCCTCTCCTCTCCTCTCTTGTCTTTTCTTGTCTCCTATCCTATCCTCTCTTTTTCAGTCTCTCCTGTTCTCCTCTCTCTCTCTCTCTCTCTCTCTCTCTCTCTCTCTCTCTCTCTCTCTCTCTCTAACATCGGCTCTGTGATATTGAGGGGTCTTCTCTTCTCTTCTCTTCTCTTCTCTCTTCTCTTCTCTTCTCTTCTCTTCTCTTCTCTTCTCTGTTCTCTTTTCTTCTCTATTCTCTTTTCTTCTTGCCTCTTCTCTTCTCTTCTCTTATCTTCTCTTCTCTCTTTTCTTCTTTTCTCTTCTCTTCTCTTCTCTTCTCTCTTTTCTTCTTCTCTCTTCTCTTCTCTTCTCTTCTCTTCTCTTCTCTTCTCTTCTTTTTCTCTTCTCTTCTCTTCTCTTCTCTTCTCTTCTCTTCTCTTCTCTTCTCTTCTCTTCTTCTTCTCTTCTCTTCTCTTCTCTTCTCTTCTCTTCTCTTCTCTTCTCTTCTCTCTTTTCTTCTTCTCCCTCCTATCCTATCCTCTCTTTTTCAGTCTCTCCTGTTCTCCTCTCTCTCTCTCTCTCTCTCTCTCTCTCTCTTTTAACATCGGCTCTGTGATATTGAGGGGTTGTAAACTTTTGAAAAGGATCATTTTTAAAAAATATCAAAAATTTTTAACAAACTTTTTTGAACTTTTTTGAATCTGTTGTCCATCACACAACATCCCTGAGTAAGTTGTTACTATGGAAACGAGAATATGCATATAAATTAGTATATATGTGCTTGAAGAAATTTCCAGAAGAAAATCTGCTAGCGAGTTACACTATCGGAGCAACAAATCCAGCAGCTTGAGTCGGAGTAACCCGGACTTTCATTCCGATGATTCTTTATTCAGTGCTACAGCAACATTCTAGAAGTTTCTCAGTACAGTATGTAGGTGTGAAGCCTCCTACACGCGCTCGTTTTCATTTTCCTTCAGCGTAGCCAATTCTTCACAGCAATATAACGAATGATTCGATCATTTTCCGGCCCCTTTGGGAATTCTCCGCTTTGGTGAGCTCGGGCTCCTTGCTCAGCGTTTCAGTTCGAAGGGAAACGTAACCGAAAGGTGGTGTTTGGACCTCTACATCTCTCCTGGGACTGGCTTTTATATCACACACGCTGATGGGAGGAAAACAAAAACGCACCGCCTCTCGCATTCCAGAGCCGATAAATCCAGCGCTCTGCTCCGTACGGCCGAAGGAGTTAATGTACGGAGCCTGTGAGAAATACACAGCTGTCTGGACACACACATAATTCAGGGTCTGTTTTTCCAAAAAGGCTTAGCGCCGTTCGGAAACTTTCTGGCTTTTTGTTCCTCGATTTATCCTCAAATTTATTCTTTTACTATCGTTAATATTTAAACTTTACTTCTTTTTTCTGTCATCCATCTTGTTTTTTACTTCTTCTATTCACACACTTCTGTTTCTGTCTCTCTCTATATGTGTGTGAGGGTGTAAACGTGTGTGTGTGAGGGTGTAAACGTGTGTGTGTGCGAGGGTGTAAACGTGTGTGTGTGTGTGTGAGGGTGTAAACGTGTGTGTGAGGGTGTAAACGTGTGTGTGAGGGTGTAAACGTGTGTGTGAGGGTGTAAACGTGTGTGTGAGGGTGTAAACGTGTGTGTGTGTGTGCGGGTGTAAACGTGTGTGTGTGTGTGTGAGGGTGTAAACGTGTGTGTGTGTGAGGGTGTAAACGTGTGTGTGTGTGAGGGTGTAAACGTGTGTGTGTGTGAGGGTGTAAACGTGTGTGTGTGTGTGAGGGTGTAAACGTGTGTGTGTGCGAGGGTGTAAACGTGTGTGTGTGCGAGGGTGTAAACGTGTGTGTGTGCGAGGGTGTAAACGTGTGTGTGTGCGAGGGTGTAAACGTGTGTGTGTGCGAGGGTGTAAACGTGTGTGTGTGTGTGAGGGTGTAAACGTGTGTGTGTGTGAGGGTGTAAACGTGTGTGTGTGCGAGGGTGTAAACGTGTGTGTGTGTGAGGGTGTAAACGTGTGTGTGTGTGAGGGTGTAAACGTGTGTGTGTGTGTGAGGGTGTAAACGTGTGTGTGTGTGTGAGGGTGTAAACGTGTGTGTGAGGGTGTAAACGTGTGTGTGTGAGGGTGTAAATGTGTGTGTGTGTGTGAGGGTGTGTGTGAGGGTGTAAATGTGTGTGTGTGTGAGGGTGTGTGTGAGGGTGTGTGTGAGGGTGTGTGTGAGGGTGTGTGTGAGGGTGTGTGTGAGGGTGTGTGTGAGGGTGTAAACGTGTGTGTGTGAGGGTGTAAACGTGTGTGTGTGAGGGTGTAAACGTGTGTGTGTGAGGGTGTAAACGTGTGTGTGTGAGGGTGTAAACGTGTGTGTGTGAGGGTGTAAACGTGTGTGTGTGAGGGTGTAAACGGTGTGTGTGTGTGTGTGAGGGTGTAAACGTGTGTGTGTGTGAGGGTGTAAACGTGCGTGTGTGTGTGTGAGGGTGTAAACGTGTGTGTGTGTGCGGGTGTAAACGTGTGTGTGTGTGCGGGTGTAAACGTGTGTGTGTGTGCGGGTGTAAACGTGTGTGTGTGTGCGGGTGTAAACGTGTGTGTGTGTGAGGGTGTAAACGTGTGTGTGTGTGTGAGGGTGTAAACGTGTGTGTGTGTGTGAGGGTGTAAACGTGTGTGTGTGTGTGAGGGTGTAAACGTGTGTGTGTGTGTGAGGGTGTAAACGTGTGTGTGTGTGTGAGGGTGTAAACGTGTGTGTGTGTGTGAGGGTGTAAACGTGTGTGTGTGTGAGGGTGTAAACGTGTGTGTGTGCGAGGGTGTAAACGTGTGTGTGTGTGTGAGGGTGTAAACGTGTGTGTGAGGGTGTAAACGTGTGTGTGTGCGGGTGTAAACGTGTGTGTGTGCGGGTGTAAACGTGTGTGTGTGCGAGGGTGTAAACGTGTGTGTGTGCGAGGGTGTAAACGTGTGTGTGTGTGAGGGTGTAAACGTGTGTGTGTGTGAGGGTGTAAACGTGTGTGTGTGTGTGAGGGTGTAAACGTGTGTGTGTGAGGGTGTAAACGTGTGTGTGTGTGTGTGTGTGAGGGTGTAAACGTGTGTGTGAGGGTGTAAACGTGTGTGTGAGGGTGTAAGTGTGTGTGTGTGTGAGGGTGTAAACGTGTGTGTGTGAGGGTGTAAATGTGTGTGTGTGTGTGAGGGTGTGTGTGAGGGTGTAAATGTGTGGGTGTGTGTGAGGGTGTGTGTGAGGGTGTGTGTGAGGGTGTGTGTGAGGGTGTGTGTGAGGGTGTAAACGTGTGTGTGTGAGGGTGTAAACGTGTGTGTGTGTGTGTGAGGGTGTAAACGTGTGTGTGTGTGAGGGTGTAAACGTGCGTGTGTGTGTGTGAGGGTGTAAACGTGTGTGTGTGTGTGTGAGGGTGTAAACGTGTGTGTGTGAGGGTGTAAACGTGTGTGTGTGTGAGGGTGTAAATGTGTGTGTGTGTGTGAGGGTGTAAACGGGGTGTGTGTGTGCGGGTGTAAACGTGTGTGTGTGTGCGGGTGTAAACGTGTGTGTGTGTGCGGGTGTAAACGTGTGTGTGTGTGCGGGTGTAAACGTGTGTGTGTGTGCGGGTGTAAACGTGTGTGTGTGTGAGGGTGTAAACGTGTGTGTGTGTGTGAGGGTGTAAACGTGTGTGTGTGTGTGAGGGTGTAAACGTGTGTGTGTGTGTGAGGGTGTAAACGTGTGTGTGTGTGTGAGGGTGTAAACGTGTGTGTGTGTGAGGGTGTAAACGTGTGTGTGTGCGAGGGTGTAAACGTGTGTGTGTGTGTGAGGGTGTAAACGTGTGTGTGAGGGTGTAAACGTGTGTGTGTGCGGGTGTAAACGTGTGTGTGTGAGGGTGTAAACGTGTGTGTGTGCGAGGGTGTAAACGTGTGTGTGTGCGAGGGTGTAAACGTGTGTGTGTGTGAGGGTGTAAACGTGTGTGTGTGTGAGGGTGTAAACGTGTGTGTGTGTGTGTGTGTGAGGGTGTAAACGTGTGTGTGTGTGTGTGTGTGAGGGTGTAAACGTGTGTGTGAGGGTGTAAACGTGTGTGTGAGGGTGTAAACGTGTGTGTGTGAGGGTGTAAACGTGTGTGTGTGAGGGTGTAAGTGTGTGTGTGTGTGAGGGTGTAAACGTGTGTGTGTGAGGGTGTAAATGTGTGTGTGTGTGTGAGGGTGTGTGTGAGGGTGTAAATGTGTGTGTGTGTGTGAGGGTGTGTGTGAGGGTGTGTGTGAGGGTGTGTGTGAGGGTGTGTGTGAGGGTGTGTGTGAGGGTGTGTGTGAGGGTGTGTGTGAGGGTGTGTGTGAGGGTGTGTGTGAGGGTGTGTGTGAGGGTGTAAACGTGTGTGTGTGAGGGTGTAAACATGTGTGTGAAGGTTTAAACGTGAGTGTGAGGGGGTAAACGTGAGTGTGAGGGTGTAAACGGGGTGTGTGTGCGAGGGTGTAAACGTGTGTGTGTGCGAGGGTGTAAACGTGTGTGTGTGTGAGGGTGTAAACGTGTGTGTGTGTGTGAGGGTGTAAACGTGTGTGTGTGCGGGTGTAAACGTGTGTGTGTGTGCGGGTGTAAACGTGTGTGTGTGTGCGGGTGTAAACGTGTGTGTGTGTGCGGGTGTAAACGTGTGTGTGTGTGTGCGGGTGTAAACGTGTGTGTGTGTGTGCGGGTGTAAACGTGTGTGTGTGTGAGGGTGTAAACGTGTGTGTGTGTGTGAGGGTGTAAACGTGTGTGTGTGCGAGGGTGTAAACGTGTGTGTGTGCGAGGGTGTAAACGTGTGTGTGTGTGCGGGTGTAAACGTGTGTGTGTGTGCGGGTGTAAACGTGTGTGTGTGTGCGGGTGTAAACGTGTGTGTGTGTGCGGGTGTAAACGTGTGTGTGAGGGTGTAAACGTGTGTGTGTGTGAGGGTGTAAACGTGTGTGTGTGTGAGAGTGTAAACGTGTGTGTGTGTGAGGGTGTAAACGTGTGTGTGTGTGAGGGTGTAAACGTGTGTGTGTGTGAGGGTGTAAACGTGTGTGTGTGTGTGTGTGTGAGGGTGTAAACGTGTGTGTGTGTGTGTGTGAGGGTGTAAACGTGTGTGTGTGTGTGTGTGAGGGTGTAAACGTGTGTGTGTGTGTGTGTGAGGGTGTAAACGTGTGTGTGTGTGTGTGTGAGGGTGTAAACGTGTGTGTGTGTGTGTGTGAGGGTGTAAACGTGTGTGTGTGTGTGTGTGTGAGGGTGTAAACGTGTGTGTGTGTGTGAGGGTGTAAACGTGTGTGTGTGTGAGGGTGTAAACGTGTGTGTGTGTGTGTGAGGGTGTAAACGTGTGTGTGTGCGGGTGTAAACGTGTGTGTGTGTGCGGGTGTAAACGTGTGTGTGTGTGAGGGTGTAAACGTGTGTGTGTGTGCGGGTGTAAACGTGTGTGTGTGCGGGTGTAAACGTGTGTGTGTGTGTGAGGGTGTAAACGTGTGTGTGTGCGAGGGTGTAAACGTGTGTGTGTGCGAGGGTGTAAACGTGTGTGTGTGTGCGGGTGTAAACGTGTGTGTGTGTGTGAGGGTGTAAACGTGTGTGTGTGCGAGGGTGTAAACGTGTGTGTGTGCGAGGGTGTAAACGTGTGTGTGTGCGGGTGTAAACGTGTGTGTGTGTGCGGGTGTAAACGTGTGTGTGTGTGCGGGTGTAAACGTGTGTGTGTGTGCGGGTGTAAACGTGTGTGTGTGTGCGGGTGTAAACGTGTGTGTGTGTGTGAGGGTGTAAACGTGTGTGTGTGCGAGGGTGTAAACGTGTGTGTGTGCGAGGGTGTAAACGTGTGTGTGTGTGCGAGGGTGTAAACGTGTGTGT
Organism: Hemibagrus guttatus; assembly: GCA_033459395.1. Lineage (NCBI taxonomy): Eukaryota > Metazoa > Chordata > Actinopteri > Siluriformes > Bagridae > Hemibagrus > Hemibagrus guttatus. The sequence continues at coordinate 2,264,032 of JAUCMX010000014.1, read as the reverse complement.
GTGTGCGAGGGTGTAAACGTGTGTGTGTGTGTGAGGGTGTAAACGTGTGTGTGTGCGAGGGTGTAAACGTGTGTGTGTGCGAGGGTGTAAACGTGTGTGTGTGCGAGGGTGTAAACGTGTGTGTGTGTGAGGGTGTAAACGTGTGTGTGTGCGGGTGTAAACGTGTGTGTGTGTGAGGGTGTAAAAAGTGTGTGTGTGTGTGTGCGGGTGTAAACGTGTGTGTGTGAGGGTGTAAACGTGTTTGTGAGAGTTTAAACGTGTGTGTGAGGGTGTAAACGTGTATGTGAAGGTTTAAGGGTGTGTATGAGGGTATAAACACGTGTGTGTGTGTGTGTGTGTGTGTGTGTGTGTGTGAGGGCATAAACGTGTGTGTGTAAGGGTGTAAGTGCATGTGAGGTTGTGAGCGTGTGTGTGAGGGTGTAAACGTGTGTGTGAGGGTTTAAATGTGTGTGTGTTTGTGAGGGGGTAAGTGCATGTGAGGTTGTGAGCGTGTGTGTGAGGGTTTAAACGTGTGTGTGAAGGTGTAAACTCTTCTCTTCTCTACGTGTAAACGTGTGTGAGTTTAAACGTGTGTGTGTGAGGGTGTAAACGTGTATGTGAAGGTTTAAACGTGTGTGAGGGTGTAAACGTGTGTGTGTGTGAAGGTATAAACGTGTGTGTGATGGTGTAAGTGCATGTGAGGTTGTGAGTGTGTGTGTGAGGGTGTAAGGGTGTGTGTGAGGGTTTAAACGTGTGTGTGAAGGTTTTAAACGTGTGTGTGAGGGTTTAAGGGTGTGTGTGAGGGTATAAATGTGTGTATGAGGGTGTAAACGTGTGTGTGTGAGGGTGTAAACGTGTGTGTGTGTGAGGGTGTAAACGTGTGTGAGGGTGTTTCTCTTCTCTTCTCTTCTCTTCTCTTCTCTTCTCTTCTCTTCTCTTCTCTACGTGTAAACGTGTGTGTGAGTTTAAACGTGTGTGTGTGAGGGTGTAAACGTGTGTGTGAGGCTGTAAACGTGTGTGTGAGGCTGTAAACGTGTGCCAGGTATAAACGTGTGTGTGTGTGTGAGGGTATAAACGTGTGTGTGAGGGTATAAATGTGTGTGTGTGAGAAGGTGTAAGTGCATGTGAGGTTGTGAGCGTGTGTGTTAGGTTGTGAGCGTGTGTGAGGGTTTAAATGTGTGTGTGAGGGTTTAAACGTGTGTGTGAGGGTTTAAACGTGTGTGTGAGGGTATAAACGTGTGTATGAGGGTGTAAACGTGTGTGTGTGTGTATGAGGGTGTAAACGTGTGTGTGTGTGTGTGTGTGTGTGTGAGGGCATAAACGTGTGTGTGTGAGGGTGTAAGTGCATGTGAGGTTGTGAGCGTGTGTCTGAGGGTGTAAGGGTGTGTGTGAGGGTATAAACGTGTGTATGAGGGTGTAAACACGTCTGTGTGAGGTTGTGAGTGTGTGTGTGTGTGTGAGGGTGTAAGGGGGTGTGTTTTCTTCTTTTCTCTTCTCTTCTCTTCTCTTCTCTTCTCCCCCCCCCCCTTTCTTTCTTTCTTTCTCCCTGTATGTGAATATAGATGGATGGATGGACAGATCCCTCATGCCTGCCTGAGTCCCAGGGGGTCAGTGTTAATATTTCTCCACTTATTTGACTCCAGAGAGAGAAAAGGAAGGGAGGGATGGAGGGAAAGAGGAATGGGGATGGATAGATGTGAATGTCCAGCTGATTCTGTTTCTCCTGTGAGGAAGATGCCGTCAACGAGTCCTGAACATCTGTCCACGTCTGGACGCCGGTGTAATGACACACCGTGTGAAAGGTGGCGCTCTTGAGCCGAGGGTTGCTAGCTCTTTGTTTCAGAAAGCTGTGTATGTGTGTGTGTGTGTGTGTGTGTGTGTGTGTGTGTGTGTGTGTGGAGAGCGTCACCGCTGCGTACTTTTCCCCTGTGGATATGAGAGAAAGAAAAGGAGGATGAGGAAGAGGGAGGGATGGAGATGGGGGAGGATGAGCGCGAGGATGAGGGCGTGGGTTAACAAGCCCAGTGCAGGCAGTGTGTCATGGTTGACACTGGTGTTTGACCTTGCAGCAATCCTGTACCACTGCTCCCAATTACCTACCCTACTGTGTGTGTGTGTGTGTGTGTGTGTGTGTGTGTGTGTGTGTTTTACACTGTTGTGTTTGCTCTATTTGAATAATACAGTCATGCATAATCAGGATTAATTCATTATTTTTCATTAACTGCTATCCAGTTAGCACTTTTTAGCTAACGCTAAACTGGTAGCCATAAGCTTCCATTATTCTTAGCTACATGGACCTCGTCACTTGACACCAAACTCATGCAGTAAATTTGTGCTTTTTACTCTCCTTTTTTTCATTACTGAAAGTATATATGGAGAGGCTGGTGTGTGTGTGTGTGTGTGTGTGTGTGTGTGTGGAGCCGGAGGAGAGGGGAAACATGC
>JAUCMX010000014.1:2241611-2256611 GCA_033459395.1 Hemibagrus guttatus | reverse complement strand
TGTGTGTGTGTGTGTGTGTGTGTGTGTGTGTGTGTGTGTGTGTTTAAGCTGATAGCCCACTGTGTTGTGTGTCTGTTTTTGTATGTGTTTGTTTGTGTGTGCGTGTCTGTGTATGTGTGTGTTTAGGCTGATAGTCCATTGTGTTGTGTGTGTGTGTGTATTTGTGTTGTCTCTGTTTTTGTCTGTGTCTGTGTGTGTGTGTTGTGTGTGTGTGTGTGTGCCTGTATGTGTTCGTGACTGTGTTTGTGCTCACTGTGTGTTGTGTGTCTGTTCCAGGCGTCTGGGCCCCGCAGCTTTAATGCATCAGGAATAAATGGCGAAACACGTCGTCAATAGGTGAAAAATGAGAGTTCAGAAATGATAAATTGTCAGGTCTGTCTGTGTTATTGACCAGCAGCCGCTCACTGACAGGAACCGGACAGAGAGAGCAGAAAAGATGGAGAGAGAGGCCGAGCGTGTGAGAGAGAATGTGTTTGTCTTCTCATTTTCGCTTCTGATTGTTTACGGAGCTAGCCAGCATTTTATTTATATATGAGTTGTGCTGTGTGTGTGTGTGTGTGTGTGTGTGTGTGTTGTGTGTGTGTGTGTTTGAGCCAGTTAGTATTTCGTGCTTATTTAACAACACAACAGATGAACGATAAGAGCTCTCTCACACGCGCTCTCTCTCTCTCTAGCCTGCCAAAGCTGCGCAGCGGAAAACAGGGCTAATATTTTTAAGTGGACATCTACTGTAAAGGTCACTGCCGGGTTGACGGAGGGTAAAAAAGGAGATGGAGGTAAAAGGAGGGCATCGTCTTCTGTGACCGCTGCCTCGGTCATCCATCAGCCAGAAATACAGCAGCAGCGTACAGCAACGGCCGAGTAACAACGTTAAAGCTTTGTCCACAGCAACATAGCTAAACATAGCTAAAAGTCTTTGTTCCTGGAAAAAGAAGTAAAAATGAGACGGAGAGAGAGAGACAGAGTGAATGAGAGAGAGAAGAGTAAAAAATGAAGGAGAGAAAGAGAGCAAATGGGAGTGTTTAAATGAGAAACAAAAAGAAAAAGAGAGTTGGAGAGAGTAAAAAAAAGAGAGAGAGAGAGAGAAAGAAATGCTCTTATCTCTATAAATAGTTCTTTCACCCTCTTCTCCCTGGGTTTGGTCAAAGGCAAAGTGCTTTAACCTTCTGTGTGTGTGTGTGTGTGTGTGTGTGTGTGTGTGTGTGTGTGTGTAGACAGGGTATATTTCTGTAATAGTGTGTGAGAGATGTGGGTTAGATCTACTAGCAAGGCTTTTTTTCCTGTGTGTTTAATGACGTGACAGAGCTTTTGGCACCTGTACAGAGAAAGATGGTGTGTGTGTGTGTGTGTGTGTGCGCGCATGTGTGAGAGAGAGAGAGAGAGAGAGTTATGAACAGGGTGAATGCTCCATACATTGCTGTACACTGATCAAATGAAAGGTAGTTTTTGGGGTCACCTTTCTTCTTCTTCTTTTTCTTCTTTTCTTCTTCGTCTTCTTCTTCTCTCTTTGTTTTATAAACCTGAAGCTGAGAGTTAAACAAAAAAGACAAAGAAAAAGAGGATTAAGAAAGAGAGATTGAAAGAAAGAAAGAAAGTGAAAGAAACAATAGGAGAAAAAATTGATTAAAAGAAAGAAAGCAACAGAGAGAGGGGAAAAAAATAGTGACGGTTCGATTGAGAGAGAGTATGAGCGAGTGACCGAAAGAGGAGAAAGAAAGAGAAAGTAAAAGAACATGACAAAAATAAATAAAAAACAGCATGTGACAAAAAAAAGAGAGGTTGGAAAAGATTAAATGACAGAAAGACGGAAAATAGAGGAAAAGAGAATAAAAACGAAAGAAAAAAATAAAAGGAGAGAGTACAAAAAGAGAGAGAAAAAAGAATGAAAATGTTTGAGAGAAAAAGAGAAGCATTGAAGGAAAGAAAGGCGTATTTTTAAATTTTTATAACACAGCAGTTTTCCAAGCGGAGGTAGAAGCCGATTCCAAGGTCGTTAGCGAATGACGTCACGCGCACGTAACGTAACATGATGCCGCTAGCTTTAGCATTTAAAATACGCTGAATTTTTAAAACATTGAAAAATAAATCCCACAGCGTGAGCTACATTAAAAGACGTCTGTAAGATGTCTCGTCCCCCAGAGCGTCGGCGACCGTCTTGAACATTCATCCAGCTCCAGCACCTGGTAGCCCCGCCCCTCTTCCGCTTCGTATGCAGTGTTTTTTCCCCTCTCTCTCTCTCTCTCTCTCTCTCTCTCTCTCGGTTGAATAAGTGAATCATTTGGCTTCTTGAAGTGCACTTCTTCTTGACAGTAGCAGTGAGAACACACAACCCACACTATTTATAGACAGTGGAGTAGAATAGTGCGTAAGTACGTGATTTCGGATGCAGCTAATGTGAAGGGGCTGTTACTATAGAAACCGTAAGGGTTTAGAAGTTATATATATATATTAAAAGACTAAGAAACTGTTTTGTTCTGTAAATACTAGCATTATATTTGTAAGTCGAACGGCGAAATGCGATTATTTTCTACCAGAAAAATCATTAGAGGAAGGATTACCTCGAATATTTAACGTTATTTCATCCTTCGTGCTTGTAAGACTTTAGTTCTTTCCGAGGCGGCGCGAGTGTAGATCCACTCGCAGATACCCCCAGCTTGTTTTCCACCCTCTCCTTCTTCCACTCATCCTTTCTTTTGAGCTGTTTCTCATTCTCTCTCGACCACATGCTTCTGCGTACAATGGGCTCTATTGATTGGTTTGGTTGTGCAGCTGTACTGAAGCTGCCCACCGTGCACAGCCGCTCTTCTTCTCTTCTCCGTCTTTCTCTCTCTCTCTCTTTCTTTCTTTCTCTCTCTCTCTCTCTCTCTCACTCTCACACTAGTAATCTGTGGTGTAACCAGGCTTTCATGCCTCCTCTGTAGCGATCAATTCTTGTCTCCCTCTCTGCAGCCTGTCTTTAAGGCTGTGATTACAGTATGGAGTGTTGACCAGAGAGACCGATGGAGGGCTTCGAGCTGATAGAGACAGACAGCGGTAGTAAGAGCGCTCTTGTTACTACAGCAGTGGACAATGGTTTAAGGCTTCGGAACAGAGAAAACGGGACAGGGTGCTGATAGCTAACATCGAGTCCAGCAGATTTTGTGATTTCACTTTAGTTTCTGTGGTTAGCTGCCTGGCTGAGTGAGGAGCTCCAGGATGGTAGAGGCAATCGAGTCAGAGGAGTTAGACTGCCAAAGATGTACAGAAATAGATGAGTAAAAGCCCAAAGAACATAAGAATTATTAATAACTAATTCAGTATAACCATACAGATCTGATTCATTAATCATAACTGATTCAATAAAGCCATACAGATCTGATTCATTATCATAACTGATTCAGTATAACTATATAGAATTGATTCATCATCATAACTGATTCAGTAGACCCATAGAGATCTGATTCATTATCATAACTGATTCAGTATAGCTATATAGAACTGATTCATCATCATAACTGATTCAGTAGACCCATAGAGATCTGATTCATTATCATAACTGATTCAGTATAGCTATATAGAACTGATTCATTATCATAACTAATTCAGTACAGCCATAGAGATCTGATTCATTATCATAACTAATTCAGTATAGCTATATAGAACTGATTCATTATCATAACTGTTTCAGTAGACCCATACAGATCTGATTCATTATCATAACTAATTCAGTATAGCCATACAGATCTATGAAGAAGTATCTCTATATAAGAACTGATTCAGCAGGGCCATACAGAATTGATTCATTATCAGATCTTATTCAGTATAGTAATAAAAAAGACAGGCAGAAGTGATTCGTGAATCCAAACTGATTCAATACTAAACCTTTACTAAGCTTTAAACATGACTATGACATGACAATACTAAAAGTACCGCTTTAAAAACTGATTCAGTTGAGCAAAGCAGGACTAAAGGCAAGCAGAAAGAGTTCAGTATCAGAACTGAATCAGTGCAACGGTAAAGGACTGCAGAGAGTTTGGACACTTCAGAGTTTCAGGCCTGCACACTCAATTGTTATTAAAGTGATTCGACCCTACAGAACTGATCTAGTAAAGATTTTTAAATTTGTTCCTGATTCAGTACCGAGCTTAAGAACTGCCTCTGCTTGTAGGTGTCACTCCTTGACCCTCTCGAGAGAAGTGTAAGACACTCGAGCCAGTAAGAGCCAAAACGAGACTCCTGAACCTTGTCGCGAAAACCCAGAAGGCCGACGCATATCGAAGGGATACTCGAGAGATTTGATGCTACATTGTCTGCACAAACCCAAGTGAGAGTGTACTCTTGAGAGGGAGTCTGATTTCCACTCACGGCCCACCTCTCTGGGGATGGGTCTTGGTGGCTCGAGTGGCTTCCAGTGCTTGTGTTTAGTAAGACCCAGCTGTGCTCCTTCCTACCCAGAGTAAGACTCCTTCCTCTGCATGGACTTCTGTAGTCTAAAACATGGTGCTGGAGGCTTTCAGGACCCTGGAGAGCAACCAGATGCCTTGGGATAGTGCTGAGGCTACTTGTTGTTATAAAAAAAATTGTAAGAACTTTTTATTAGAGGTTGTCTCGTCTTATTGTCTGACATTTCATAAATACATCAGCCGAAGAGCGAGAGGTCAAGGACTAGAGATGCGATATGGAATGAGAGGGAGACTGGCTGACACGAATTAAGTCTTACAGCGGGAGACATTTTAGGACACTGGAATCTGAGAAAAACAGGAGGGTGTTGTATAAAAGGCAGGGACAGAGGGAGTGAGAGATGGTGGATGGATTATCGCTGATGTTTTCTAGCTGAGCTTCTGTTGTGAAAGGTCAATGTGTGTCTCGGCATGCCAGTGGGTCGCCCCGGACCCCCTGACGCCCCTCCTCCCTCACTCCTCTCCTCCGCTTTTATCCTTTAATCCGCAAAGCCTCCTGCTCTTCTTTATTTATTTACCTCTCATTCCCACAGTCCAGCAGCCATCACACACCACCCAATCCCCCCCATATGTTCTCTGTCTTTTACTTTCTCTTTTTAACTCTAGTGATACTTGAGAAGCATGTCAAGAACTTGATCCCCTCTAGGAGGTTAAAAAAAGAGGACGAGAACAGCCTGGAGTTTGTGTGCTTTCTTGTAAAGATGTTAATGACTTCCTAATATTTCAAAATGTATTTTTTATTTATTAAAATAATTGCGTCCCTGTTCCAGCCCTTGCTGAAAAGGTTTTTTGTTTTTTGTTTTAAACTCCTGTCACATTTTTAAATTTGATCATCTATTTCCTCTGCAACCTTATTTCCCTCTTCTGTGGAAAAGTGCTGTTTCAGGACTTGCCTGATACAGTGGTGGTCAGTGAGGTGTGACCCTCAGGATTAAAGGTCACCACTACAGCCAGTGAGTCCTTTCTGTGATGTTTTCCACCCAGCACACACCCCCTCCACCTGGCGCCATTTTGATAGCACTGTGGCTAATGGTCCTGTGCTTCAAAATGGATGAGGGATTGTACCTTAATGCAGCCTTTTATCTGTAAGACAAATAATCACAGTGTAAATGATGTGTATTTGCTCTTCATCTAGCTTGTGCAGCCACCTTCAAATTTGGACATTTTGCATTTTGAGGCTGGCAAATGTTGCTCAGAACTACTGCCTGCCTAGGGTCTTGGTCTCTAATTAGAACATGGCGTAGAAGTGAAGAACCAAGGTGTCATTTATGCTCCTGTTTGAGACATTCAAAAGGCAAAGAAAAGAAGAAGACAAGAGTATGGACTGAAGATAGAATGGACGCTGCTTGCTTTGGACCAGCAGATTGCGCTGCAGCATTCACCCCATCAGGGCAGTGATGTCAGAGGTCGAGGGCCACGACCCCTGTTGCAGTTTGTCCGTCTGCCACTCCCCATAGACCTCTCCTCCCTTCTCCACTTTCCTTCTCCCTTACTCTTCCACCCCGCCTAAACTAATCCCCCACACTTTCTCATTTTTCATCACTCTATTTCCCCTTCTTCCAACGTTCCGGTAATGCCGTCCTCTTCCTAAAGTTCATCCATTCCCATTTTTCCCCCTTATTCACCCCACCCATCATGCTCCTCCTTCTTTCCCGTGTGGGTGGTATCCATTTCAGGTTAGTTGATTAAGGTGCTATGCTGCTGCTGCAGTGATTGAGTGTTTGAGCCAGCCATTGCACAGGATGAGGAGAAAGGGGGAAAAAAGAGAGTCTAGTGAGAGAAATTGCCTTTCCACTTAATAAATAGACAAAAAAAAGAAACAGTGCATTGTACAACATATCACCTGTGTCCATCTCATTCCAGGCCTTGAGGTGACTAACCAAACTGGACAAGTCCTGGTTTGGTTTATTGAAGTTAAACATTATTTCGCAAACATTTCTCGCGTTGGATTTAGATTCCATGCTCAGGTTTCTCCTAGCTTAGTCTCCTACCTTCAACTAAGCATTGAGCTAGTACCACTTAAAGGATCTCCAATTTCCATCAGTGAGAAATTGCCTGTGCACTTTCTACAGTTAACTGGAATCCACACATCTAGTTATGTGTCCATCCATACACCAATTTTGACCATTTCGACTCCAACCACCAAAAATCTGTAATCATTTCCATGTAACTGGAAAATGTTAAAAGTTCCCGCCTTTAAACATTATTATTTGATGTTTTGTTAAAGCACGTAGTTGTAAGTAAATGAGATTCTCCCATGTTTGGCAAGGGTCTACAGGAAAAACCTGTTGTTGGAGATCTTGAAATTGAGGTGGTTCTTGGATGTTTATTGACCATCAGAATCCAACTTGAGAGCTTTTCATTCCACCATCTTAGATGGTGGAATGAAAGACTCACATCTTTAAGTCTTGTGAATCAAGCTGCTGCATCTTATACAACATCTCCAGAACACACTTAGAGGAAAGCGATAACTCCTGTCTGTATGCACGAGCTAACAGATCTCGCAATTGGCTTGTGTCAGTCTGATTGATAAGGGGGAGAACAGAAAACCCTCTTCCTGCCCACAGAGCAGGTCTGATTGTGAATTCTCAGATTTCCATCCATGGGTGTCTGTAGCTTCATTAGTTGGTGAAACCTCAGACAGCTCTTCTGTTCGAAAAACCCAGTGTTGAATTTGTTTACTGGTGCTTCAGCAGACAGCTGTCATGCTTTGCTACAAGGTAAGGAGAACTCTCATTAGGGTTGTGAGGTTCAGACAATTTTTCCTCAAGCTTGCATTATTAAAATTTGGTGCCGTGACCCGGATCAAGCCACACTCGAAGAGACTCTGGACATTCTCATTCAAAATGTCCGACCAGATTCAGGTCTAATTTCTAAATTCGATGCCTTGTTCTGTTATTTGTAGTGGTTTTCCCGTCTCAGCCCTTTTATTCCTGATGTATGTTGCTTCAATTGCTTTTAAATGACCAGGATGGAGGTCTGTGGCGCAATCTAGAGATGGAAAAAAAGAGATGGAGGGAGGAAAAAGCTGTGGTGTCAGGAAGGAGAGGCCAATCTGTCACATGGCTGTCTTTCATTCCTGGGGTCATGCCGAGTGCTGGCCTTTGACCTCTGCACGCGCCCGGTTGTGCCGCACCCAATGGCAGTGTGAAAACACAAAAGACTCTTGTGTGTGTGTGTTCTCTTTTACTCTGTGACAAAACCATCCCTCTTCCCCTCTATGTGTTTGCTCGCTTTAGTAACTTGATAGTCCAATTGCGCGTGTGCCTCATCCCAGCGCGGAGCAGACATCTGCCAGCCTGATGCTGCTGGAGCATGTTGAGCTCCCTGCTGAATAGCTTCATCCCTGTGTTAAGTTACAGCAGCCTGCACGTGGCAGCTTAATGTAGGAGCGGAGTATGATGAGTTAAACAAATCACATACACACTTCATTTAGTTTGGGAGAGGACAGAGGACAAGACAAGCTAGGTGTTGAGAGGCCTTTTTCACTACAGTGCTTTTTTGTGTGTGTGTGTTTACAATATACATGTATGTGTGTGTGAATAGGTGCAGATGAAGGTTAGTCGCCATCACTGCACGACTTTGAGTTCTTTTCTCGCCCTTAGGCTTCTGTGGGTCCCCGTAAATCCTGCAGTAGCCCAATAAAAGCCCAAATAAAAAGGAAATAAACACACTTTGTGAGCATGGGTTCTTGACCCACTCCCCATGTCAACCCTGAACTGTGTGTGTGTGTAATGATGGGTGGGTGGCTGCACAGTCAGAGAGTCACACATCATATCTTCCACAACCAAACCTTGCAATCATCTACAGGTATGACCTTGAGCAAAAGGTCACAAAAAAATACCATTCAGTCTGTAAGTCAGTGTTCTTTAACTCTTAGCAATCCTCACAATGAATGATTATAACTGTTACAAAAGAAACCCCTATTTACACGCATCATGTAAGGCTTTCAGATTTAGCTTAAACTAAGCTAGAACTCTGATTACATTTTTTAGCTAAAAAAGTTTTTTTTTATGTTGCCACTAAATGAATTTTCTACACTCCTGATTTTCTTTATTGTTTTGATTTTATTTATAGAATTAACAAGATTCCATCCATTTTTCTCAAGACAACAGTCCCCCTCAAAAAAAGAATATATAATTACTATATTTAATATCATTATTATCTAAACAGAGGGTGTTTTTATTGTAAAAAAAAAAAAATAATAATAATAAAATAATAATAATAATACAATGGCTAAGGAATCCAGGCAAAAATGTAAAGGCTTTTTTAGGTTTGTTTGTTTTTGTTTATTTATTTATTTATTTATTGGGTGAACTAAGACTGTATGAAACAACATTGTCAAAACTTGAAACCTGATAAAATATCTATTCTATTATATGGTCAACAATAAATAATTACTATACAATTCTTATACGCTTTTTTAATTTTAAAATATGTATACTGTTTATTTTTTGCTCACTTAAATGAGCTAAAAAAAAAAGAAAGTATTTCATCCACATACTCACAGAGTCAAAAGTTTTTGAACACCTGAATGTTGTTGTTTTTTTTTTTTTAAATCTTAGTAATTTTATTACTTTTAATTCTACTCTCTAATAATCAATAATATTGTCTTCTCTTAATATTCTCTATAAAAGTGTAGAAATCTGTAGCTGTGAGGAAGGTTTTAGTTGTTTGTTCTCAGATGCTAATACAACTCCAAATAAGCGCTTTATTAAATAATTACAGACTATTAATAACTCTACAATAGAATTGGCTAAAGCAAGGAATTAGTGTGATGCTTATTTTTCCTTTTCGTATTGGATTCAGGTATGAAATATTTCATTGAATTAAAGTCATTTCTAGCATTTTTGGATTGTTAGAAAAAATTCTGTTTATTTAAACATTTTTGGGTATTTAAAATGTGGGCAAACAAAATTAGTATAATGATATTTGTATAATTATAATTAGTATAATATAAATTAGTATAAACATATTAGGGGTTTATTTTAGTGTTTATTTTATTTAATGTTATTACATATGATAATTATTCATTAATTAATAATTAAATTAATATGTTTAATAATATATATATTAATATATTTAATTAATATATTACTAAAATTAAAAAATTGAAAATGTATTTAGAATTAATAAATACTAAATATTTATAATATATTACAATTATTAAACGTAACCTTTTTTCTATTCGATAGAAAGCATATAATTCACGTAATTATCGTGTGTGTGTGTGTGTGTGTGTGTGTGTGTATATTACTAATCTTGTTTAAGGGATTTTGGGCTTGTTGGAAAGCACACTAGCTCACTCCCTCACTCCCTCACTTCCTCACTTCCTCACTTCCTCCTGGGTTGCTAATCCGATTGCCAGACGCGTATCCGGCCCTGTGGCTCCGCCCACTGAGCACTCAGCAGAGAGAGCAAAAAACAGGAATGTGTAGGGTTAATTTAGTATTTAAGCTCTATCTAATTAGATATTTATATATTTAAGAGGCTGTGATGCTTGAGTTCTGCTTCACAATCATAGTTTTGTTCAATGATTTGATTCGATAACATGAGGACTGAAACGAGTAGCGAGAAATAATTCTTTAAAAAAAGAAATTTGAATGAAAATACATGTGAATTGAGTACATTAACATGAAATGATGTAATATTTGATTACAATAGCTAAAAAAAAAAGTTTAGTAGAATTTTTTAACTGTCAGTTTATTACTGATTCATTGAGTCAATTAAGGAATCGTTCAGTGAGTAAACGATTCATTGAATCATTTCATTGTTCATGCTTTAATATGGAAGTAATGAATTTTCTCATTTTTGTGTATTAACATGTGTATGCATGAGAATGCAGGTGTGTGTGTTTGTGTGTGCTCCATTCCCTCACATATGCCGATCAGATTAGCACCCCATCTCATCAATATTATAGATTTATTGATCCGATCTTCTAATTAGACTTTCGGAAGCAGAGTAAAAAAAAAGAGCTAAAAGCAGAAGAGCTCAGCAGGAGATGAGCTACATTTCTGAATTTTTTTAAGGAATTTAAGCGCCTATGGAATTTATTTCCTTGGAGGAAAATTTCTATGTTGTACAAGTCGCATTCATTGATTTTCACCGCCTCTAGATTAACAAGAAAAAAAAAAAAAGCCGTCAGTGGCAGAGTCCAGTTTCGTTTTTGTCCTAATTTAATGCTACGATTTTGTGAATTTCATCCAGTTTGATCTCCTGCTAGAGGGCAAAACATGCCAAATTGTCTGCAAGATACAGATCCAGCATATAAACAGTTTTTATATGTGTGCTAAACAAAAACGTGGAAATAAATCCAGCGCGATATTTTCAGTGTGTACTCCAATCGAAATATTGGCAGATCGGTAAAGCACTTACCGCATTGTTGTGCATGAAACGAGAACAGTTGCCCGGATCAGAAATCACACAGATTAATAATTCAGCAAAGGCAGACCTGCGGCGCACACACAGCTTGGCCCCGGCGGGGGGGTTCGAGCAGGTTCTGGCAACCCACGGAGAGGGGGGTGGAGGCGAGGCTGAAAGGTTCAGCTCTGAAGAGCAAGGGCGAGACCTCTGGCATGGACAGAACAATAGAGGGAGGAGAGAAGAGAGGGGATACGGAACAGAGGAGAGGAGGAACAGCGGAGCCGTGTGAGCCTGAGGCGAGTGGAGGAGCAGGAGGCAGTGGTGCAGGTTTAAGGGGGGGAAAAGATGAACATGATGATGCATTGAGAACCTGAACTGACCTGAACCGACCCGATCCCTGCAGAACCCACCAGAACCGTTAAATGAAACTCACACCACCACTGAAGTATTCATCCCTCCATTCTGTTACACATCCAATCATCTATTCCTTTATTTATCTAACTAACAGGTGTCTGTCTGCCAGTCTGTCTTTATTTCTCTTTTTGTCTGGCTATCACTCTGTTTCTGTCTGTCTGTCTGTCTGTCTAGCTATTTATGTCTGTCTATTTGCCTGTTTCTTTCTTTCTGTCTCTCTTTATTTCTCTTTCTGTCTGGCTATCACTCTGTTTCTGTCTTTCTGTCTGTCTAGCTATTTATGTCTGTCTGTCTATTTCTGTCTGTGTATTTATCTGTCTGTCTGTCTCTGTCACTCCGTCACGTCACTCCTGCAGCACACAGACTCATGCTGGACTCGTGCTGTGAAGGCTCGGCTCAACTCTGCACACGGGGCAGAAGGGTGACAGATGGTTGGGGTAAAACTCCCCAGGACCTTCAAACTCATGACCAGGGGGTGGGGGGGTGGTGGTTTGGGGGGGGGGGGGGATGGGGGGGCAGAGAGAGAGAGAGAGAGAGAGAAAGGACAGAATACCTAGGGTCAGTCCACAGAGAAGAACATCACACTGAGACCAAGCTACTACACACACATGCACACACACACAACTTAGACACACTTAACCTGCACCTGCAGCTTCACACCCAGCTAGGACCAAGATCTCTATACAACACACACACACACACACACACACACACACACAAATGTATTCATTTATTGACAAATATAAAATTTGTCTCTCACAGTTGATTGGCCAAAAAATGCAGTTTGTCACGTTACAGCCACACACACACACACACACACACACACACACACACACACACTGTCTTTCAGCAATAGGTGAGAGAATTGTTTCTTTAACGAACATGTAAAAGATTTTAGACGTCTCTCTGTAAGTGATTCAGGCTTTTTAATCCTGACTCAGCTCTCTGTGTGTGTGTGTGTGTGTGTGTGTGTGTGTGTGTGTGTGTTCGGTTTAGTAAAGTCGCTGCCATCTGACCCATGTAAACAGGCCGTGGAAAAAAAAAAGCCAAGTGAGTAGAGGGAACACGTTGTTTATTGATTAACTCTGTATTGAATTACGGAATCTCTCTCTGTCTTTTTTTTCCCTCTCTCTCTCTCTCTCTCTCTCTCTCTCTCTCTCTCTCTGTCTCTCCATCTTTTTTTTCCGTGGCTGCTAAATTGCTTCAGGATGCGTCCATCCAAGAAAAAAAAGAGACTGGGATGAGACTGAATGCGAGAGCAAGGGATGAAATTAGATTGAAAAATTGATTAAAGAAGTGGACAGAATGAGCGAGTGAGTGAACAAAGCCGGCAGCGTGATGGTGACTTAGGCGTGCACGCACACACACACACTCACACACACACTCACACACACTCACGCACAGACTCGCACACCCTATCTCGGCTCTATATGCTTAAACTCGATGTTGCCAGGTTGAGGGAAAATCCTCTTCATTTCCTAAAGAGGTTCAGCGACGTTTATTTGACAGGAAGGAGCTTGAATGAACACTTCCTTGCTGCTATTAAAAAAGGAGACGGCTCTCTCTCTCTCTCTCTCTCTCTCTCTCTCTCTCTCTGTCTCTGTATCTCTGCCTCTGTCTGTCTCTGTCTGTATCTCTCTCTCTTTCTCTTTGTCTCTGCATCTCTGTCTCTCTCTTTCTCTCTCTCTCTCTCTCTCTCTCTCTCTGTATCTCTCTCTCCCTCTGTATCTCTGTCTCTCTCTCTCCCTCTTTCTCTCTGTCTCTGTCTGTCTTTCTCTTTTTTTCTCTGTCTTTCTCTGTGTCTCTCTCTCACTCCTTCTCTTCGTCTCTTTCTTTCGCTTCCTCTGTCTTTCAAATCACTTAATCACAGTGACATCCTCAAGCCTTCTCCAGCTATTTGTTGGAGATAGTCTTTCTTCTTACCCTTACACACACACACACACACACACACACACACACACACACACACACACACACACACACACACACTCCTCCTCCTCAAGGCCATTTCTCCCTAATCGCTCTGTCCCTCTTTTGTAAAAGTGAAATTGGATGGGTTCGTCTGTGTTAAAAAGCCCCACTTAGATTTGTGTTTAATTGGATCCGCTTGTCTTTGGAGAGGGTAATGGCTGCCAAACATTCAGGAACGTTTGGATCGATCCCAGGGCCTCGTCTCTCTCTGAGTCGGGAAAACAATAACGGGCTGATACGGAATATTTCCCTGGTTTTCGGCGCGCTTTATATACAGAGATATTTATCTGAAATAAAAGGTTTTCAATTCAAACATTAAGCCAGGAGACAGATTTCACAGGAGCTGTTCTGAGATTGGCCAGCAGGGGCTGCTGCTGTGTGTGTGTGTGTGTGTGTGTGTGTGGGTGTGTGTGTGTGTTAGTTAGAGAGGCTTCACACTGTTTGTTAGGAAACACTGGTGTCTGTGTAGAGCCCTTAAGCTATTTAGCTGTTTTCAAAGACACAATAGTGTGATGGTGCCAAATGTTACTGTGTGTGTGTGTGTGTGATTGTATATGTTTGTCATTGTGTGTGTGTCCCATTTAAGAGAGTATGACCTCACTAATCTCACACACGACGCCCAATTCAGATGCATTATGGACATCTCCTTCCAATTATTATCCATTATGTAAAACATTTCCTAGCCAGTTATTTTGCCCTAAGTAAAGATGTGTGTGTGTGTGTGTGTGTGTCGGAGAATCAGAAAGTGCTGTAGGTCAGGACTTGATTTTGATGAGCAAAACATCCACAAGTCTTTTTAATTTTTCCTTATTATTAATTGATCATAATGTTAGTTAATTATGATAGTAAATTATCCGCTTACCCACAATGCACTGAGGCTGAGATTTAGTGGTTTAGCTTTAAATATAGCATACCTATGGCGTAATATACATTATGGAATCGCTGATAATCGCACGCGCTGATGGAAATCAGACTAGCAGCGTTTACCACAAAAGTATTGGCACCCTTTTAAAAGATGAGTTGGGGGAAAAATTCTTTCATAATATTTGTTTGTTGAATTTCACCAAGCAAACGTGACCCATTTCAGTAAAGAGTTCAGTTTTTTACATATTTGTACATATTATACATAACTTATTTTAATTTTAATTTTATTTACATATTTGTACATATTGTACATAATTTTGTTTTACATTTGTAGATATTATACATAATTTATTTTAATTAATTTTTTTTTACATATTTGTACATATTATACATAATTTATTTTAATTTTAATTTTATTTACATATTTGTACATATTGTACATAATTTTTTTTACATTTGTAGATATTATACATAATTTATTTTAATTAATTTTTTTTTACATATTTGTACATATTATACATAATTTATTTTAATTTTAATTTTATTTACATATTTGTACATATTGTACATAATTTTTTGTACATTTGTAGATATTATACATAATTTATTTTAATTAATTTTTTTGACATATTTGTACATATTATTCATAATTTTATTTACATATTTGTACATATTATACATAATTTATTTTAATTTTAATTTTTTTTACATATTTGTACATATTGTACATAATGTTTTTTACATTTGTAGATATTATACATAATTTATTTTAATTAATTTTTTTTTACATATTTGTACATATTATACATAATTTATTTCAATTTTACTTTGTTTTTTACATATTTGTACATATTATACATAACTTATTTTAATTTTAATTTTATTTACATATTTGTACATTATACATAATTTTTTTGACATATTTGTACATATTATACATAATTTATTT
>JAUCMX010000014.1:2204111-2226611 GCA_033459395.1 Hemibagrus guttatus | reverse complement strand
GGGAAAAAGTTTGTGTTTGATTGAGTGCTGCGTAAAACTCGGCAAGAACAACAAACTGAGCTTTAACTTTCCTGATCGAGAACAACACAGTTCCTGCATACTTCCTGCTAAGTGCTAAGTTCCTGTTTAGTTCCTGCTTAGTTCTTGCATAATTCCTGCTTAGTTCCTGTTTAGTTCCTGCATAGTTCTTGCTTAGTTCCTGCATACTTCCTGTTTAGTTCCTGCATAGTTCCTGCATAGTTCCTGCTTAGTTCCTGCTGATTTCCTGCATAGTTCCTGCGTACTTCGTATTTAGTTCCTGCATACTTCCTGTTTAGTCACTGCTCAGTTCCTATGTAGTTCCTGCATAGTTCCTGCATAGTTCCTGCTTAGTTCCTGCTTAGTTCCTGCTTAGTTCCTGCTGAGTTCCTGCTTAGTTCCTGCATACTTCGTATTTAGTTTCTGCATACTTCCTGTTTAGTCACTGCTTAGTTCCTACATAGTTCCTGCATAGTTCCTGCTGAGTTTCTGCATAGTTCCTCCTTAGTTCATGCTTAGTTCCTGCTTAGTTCCTGTTTCGTGTTCCAATGAAAATAAAGGTCTTAGCTAAAGCTAGCATTAGTCATCTGATAATGCTGCCATTTCACCAATCAGCAGTGTTCAGTATAGCAAGCTCTGCCCCCTGTAGGTCCAGAGGGGTGTGGCTATAGTAGAGCAGGAACTTAAAAAAAGGTTCCTGGATGTAAAACCATTTTAAACTTTAAAGTAGTTTTTTTTTTTGTTTATTTTATTTTATTTTTTTTATTTTCTCTTGTTTTTTTGTTTTTTTAAAAATATTTTTCTATTAGTTTTCTATTAGTTTTATTTTATTATTACTTATATATTTTTTCTTTTATGTTAGTTTATTTCTAAAATGAATTAAGTTTTTTTTAGGAACAAGTGTTTTGAGGTTTTTTGTGTTTGTTGTTTTTTAAGAATTAGTTTTTAAAGTAAAAGTGATGTAAGATGTAAATTATTGATGTAAGATGTCAAATATTTACACACATTCAAGACAAATGAATTCCTAAAATCTGTCATTTTTTAAAATATTTATTTAGCTTGTTGTAATAAATATTTTTAAAAGAATTTATTTTGGGCCCAATATTACAATACATACTTTCAGTAAAATTCTGTTTCTCTGGAATTATTTTTTCCTTTTTTAATTTTTTATTTTTTTGCCCCACAGCAGGTTTTTTTTTTTCAATTTTTCTTTTTTCTTTCTTCTTATCTTCTGGTTGCTTTTTCATTCACAGTGTGGTTCTGCTTTAAGGTTTCCACCACCCTCTTTTTTTTTTCTTTTTTTCAGAAACACCTGTCTCTCTCTCTCTCTCTATTTCTCTCTCTCCCCCCTTTCACTCCCTCTCTCTCCCTCTCTCTCTTTTTTCTTCTTCCCCCCTTTTTTCCTTCCTCTTTTTTCTTCTTTCTTCATAATTGTCCTTCATGTTTTTGACCCCCCCTCCCCCCCCCCCCCCCCCCCCCTCCCTCCCCCCTCCCTCCCTCCTCCCTCACTCACTCACTCACTCACTCACTCACTCACACACACACACACACACACACACTGCTGATTATTGGAGATCCTGATTGGTGGTCAGATGGTGATCAGGTGACCAAGCCAAGCGGTCAGCACTCACACTGAAACCCAGCCAAGTCATAGTCTTTGTTTGGTGACCACACGCACACACACACACACGCCGCGCCCCGACTGTGCTATACACGTGTGCATTCAGCGAAGGCCTGAGTGCAGAGGTTAATACGTGTGCCGTTCTGCAGCTTAAGTGTCTTTGTACAAGTGTGTGTGTGTTAGCGTGTGTCTAATTGAGGCGTGTGTGTTAGTGTGAAATGCAGAGGGGTGGAGTTGTGTGTGTGTGTGTGTGTGAGGGGATGAAAACGTTCCCCCCACCACCACATTTCCGAAAGCGTAACCCCCTCTGGTGCTCTTGTTGGGGGGGTGCAGGCTGCAGCAGGGGTGAGCTGTGTGCACTCCATTAAGCAAGTCGACCCTGACCATGACCTCGGCTACACAATACACGCACACACGGGCTGTGCTACACAATGACGCGCACACAAGCTTAGGGCCTCTAAAATATAATACACACATTCAAGCTCTCTGTTACACAATGAAGCGTGCACACGTGCCCAGGGTCTTTACAACATGCACACACACACATAACCAGGGTCTTTACAACATGCACACACACACACACACAACCAGGGTCTTTACAACACGTGCGCACACACACACACACACACACACACACACACACACACACACAACCAGGGTCTTTACAACACACACACACACATAACCAGGGTCTTCACAACATGCACACACACACATAACCAGTGTCTTTACAACACACACACACACACACATAACCAGGGTCTTCACAACATACACACACACACACATAATCAGGGTCTTTACAATTTACACACACACACACACACACATATATATAACCAGGGTCTTTATAACCACACACACACACACGTACCAAGGGTCTTGACACGGCAGACTCCTTCCAAACAATATGGACAAACTTCTGTACGTTCCCTCGTCTCTGTCCTTGTGTTAGTTGTTGCTATAGAAACGACAGCGTAAGAGAAGGAGAGCGTTAATAGAAACCAGTCTGAGATTTTGTGCGAGAGAAATGTTAAAGTGACTCTTTTTGTGTAGAAGTCCTCGTTGTGTGTTTCTAGTGTTTGAGCTTTTCACGAGTTTTACTGTGTTTTAACGAGCAGTTCTCATCGATGATAAATAAATAAAATCTCCCTTCTTTTTTTCTCCTGCAGGATGTCTGAGTAACCTTCCTCCCAGCCTCAAGAAGATCTCCAACTCGTACGAGGAGCGGAGGAAGCAAGCGACGGCCATCGTGCTGCTGGGCGTGATCGGGGCCGAGTTTGGAGCAGAGATTGAGCCACCCAGGCTGCCATCCCGCCCTAGAACCAGCGGCCAGGCACCCGACGGCTTCGGACTCACCACCGGAGGCTCCAACTACTCACTGGCACGCCATACCTGTGAGTACAGGTGAATGATGGTGAATGATGGTGAATGACGGTGACTGACGGTGTATGACGGTGTATGACGGTGTTTGACGGTGTATGATGGTGTTTGATGGTGAATGACGGTGAATGACGGTGTATGGTGTTTGATGGAGATTGATGGTGAATGATGGTGTTTGATGGTGAATGATGGTGTATGATGGTGAATGATGGTGAATGATGGTGTATGATGGTGTATGATGGTGTATGATGTTGAATGATGGTGTTTGATGTTAAATGATGGTGTATGATGGTGAATGATGGTGCATGATGTTGAATGATGGTGTTTGATGTTAAATGATGGTGTTTGATGGTGTTTGATGGTGTTTGATGATGAATGATGGTGTATGACGGTGTTTGATGGTGTAAAGATGGTGTTTGATGGTGAATGACGGTGAATGACGGTGTATGGTGTTTGATGGAGATTGATGGTGAATGATGGTGTTTGATGGTGAATGATGGTGTATGATGGTGAATGATGGTGAATGATGGTGTATGATGGTGTATGATGTTGAATGATGGTGTTTGATGTTAAATGATGGTGAAAGATGGTGAATGATGGTGTTTGATGGTTTTTTGATGGTGTTTTGATGGTTAAAAGATGGTGTTTGATGGTTTTTTGATGGTGTTTGATGGTGAATGATGGTGAAAGATGGTGTTTTTGATAGGGGTTTGATGATGAATGATGGTGAATGACGGTGAATGATGGTGTATGATGGTGAATGATTTTTGGTGGGGAAAGATGGTGTTTAAAGATTTAATGATGGGTGTTTGATTTTTGGGTGTTTGATGATGAATGATGGTGAATGACGGTGAATGATGGGGGTATGATGGGTTTTAGAATGATTTGGTGTAAAGATGGTGAATGATGGTGAAAGATGGTGAATGATGGTGTATGATGGTGAATGATGGTGAATGATGGTGTTTGATGGTGTTTGATGGTGTTTTGATGATGAATGATGGTGAATGATGGTGTTTGATAGTGTTTGATGATGAATGATGGTGAATGACGGTGAATGATGGTGAATGATGGTGTTTTATGGTGAATGATGGTGTTTTTGATGGTGTTTATGATGAATGATGGTGTTTGATTTTGGTGGGGTTTGATGGTGTTTGATGATTTAATGATGGTGGGGAAAGATGGTGAATGATGGTGTTTGATGGTGTTTGATGATGAATGATGGTGTTTTATGGTGAATGATGGTGAATGATGGTGTTTGATGGTGAATGATGGTGTTTGATAGTGTTTGATGATGAATGATGGTGAATGATGGTGTTTGATGGTGAATGATGGTGAATGAGGTGAATGATGGTGGAATGATGGTGAATGATAAAAATGGTAAAGATGGTGAATGATGGTGTATGATGTTAAATGATGTTGAATGATGGTGTTTGACGGTGAATGATGGTGAATGATGGTGAATGATGGTGTTTTATGGTGTTTGATGGTGAATGATGGTGTATGATGGTGAATGATGGTGTTTGATGTTAATGATGTTGAATGATGGTGTTTGACGGTGAATGATGGTGAATGATGGTGTATGATGGTGAATGATGGTGTATGATGTTGAATGATGGTGTTTGATGTTAAATGATGGTGAATGATGGTGAATGACGGTGAATGATGGTGAATGATGGTGTTTGATGGTGTTTGATGATGAATGATGGTGTTTGATGATGAATGATGGTGAATGATGGTGTTTGATAGTGTTTGATGATGAATGATGGTGTGATGGTGTTTGATGGTGTTTGATGGTGAATGATGGTGAATGATGGTGAATGACGGTGAATGATGGTGAATGATGGTGAATGATGGTGTATGATGGTGAATGATGGTGTATGATGTTTAAAAGATGGGTTAATGATGGTGTTTTACGGTGAATGATGGTGTTTGACAGTGAATGATGGTGTTTGATGGTGAATGATGGTGTTTAACAGTGAATGATTTTTGGTGTATGATGGTGAATGATGGTGTTTGAGGGGAAATTTATGTTGAATGATGGTGTTTGAGGTGAATGATGGTGAATGATGGTGTTTGACGGTGAAATTTTTATGGTGAATGATGGTGTTTGACGGGGAATGATGGTGTTTGATGGTGAATGATGGTGTATGATGGTGTTTGATGGTGAATGATGGTGTTTGATGGTGAATGATGGTGAATGATGGTGTTTGACGGTGAATGATGGTGTATGATGGTGAATGATGGTGTTTGATGTTAAATGATGTTGAATGATGGTGTTTGACGGTGAATGATGGTGAATGATGGTGAATGATGGTGTTTGATGGTGAATGATGGTGTTTGACAGTGAATGATGGTGTTTGATGGTGAATGATGGTGAATGATGGTGTATGACGGTGAATGATGGTGTTTGATGGTGAATGATGGTGTTTGATGGTGAATGATGGTGAATGATTTGGGGTTTTATGGTGTATGATGGTGAATGACGGTGTTTGATGGCGTATGATGGGTGTTTGATGGTGAATGATGGTGTTTGATGGTGAAACTTACTTATTTAATGTTTGCCGGTGAATCTTTGTCTTTGATGGTGAGTCTTTGGTGATTATTGTTGCTCGGTGAATTTATCGTATTAGAATATGTTGGTGTTTGACGGAGAATGTTGGAGTTTGTAATTGTGTGTATAAGGAAGAAGAACTTCTTCTTCTTCTCAGATGTGCACAGATCTGTGGGTAGAAAGCAGTTCTGGTGTGTTTGTTGTCTGTTTATGAAGAAAGAAGAGAGAGAGGAGAGAGAGGGGAGAGAGAGAGAGAGAGAGATTGGTTCTTGCTCTTTCATGAAGCCTAACTGAGTTAAAGCCAGTTGCCCTGCTAACCAATCAGTGGTTAGTGTGATGGCTACAGTCCAGCGCAAAGTGATCAATGCGATTGAATCTGTATGTTCTTGTTACATTTTGGCTTTTAGACCTTACAGAGAGAGAGAGGAGAGAGAGAGTGAACCTCTCTTACCCAATAACTCTTCCTGTCTTCTCAGTATCCAGCTCTCTGTCCCCTGAGAGCTGACTTTATCAAGTGTGTAAGGTGAGGTAATATCAGAGCAGCTTATTAGAGTCACATGACTGTAATGTCAGCTGGAAAAAAAGGGATGGAGTGAACGAGTGCGGCTGTGAGGAAGAGATGGAAACCTTTAAGTAACCTTTCTCATGTCCTGGAGGTGCTGAGAGTCCAGCCATCAGCATAGCAGTAGATAAAGTAGTGCTCTGTGTGTGTGTGTATTTGTGTGTTTTGCCTCTTTTTGTGTCTTGTCTTGTTTTCTTCCTTTGTTTTATTTATATATTTATTTTGTTATTGTTTTATTTTTCTGTCTATATTTTCTATATTCTCAACTTTACTCCTATATTTAATTTTTGTATTTTTTTTATAGTTGATTTTTATTTATTCATAAATGATTTGCAAATTTTTTTATTTATTTATTTTTTTTGTAAAATCCCTCGTTTTCCCCCTTTTTTCATCATTTTTTTTTGTCTTTTTTACCTTTTCTTTTTTTTTTCTTTTAATATTTTACTTTTAATGTGCTTTTAAGTGACCTGCTTTCTCTCCTCTATTCCAACTCTCCTTGAATATTTTATTATTGATTTTTTTTTTTATTATTCCAGTTTTAGTTGCATTAGTGATGGTGCTAATTTATTTGGTTTTAGAGCTCAAAGTTGTTTTTAATACAAAAAAGAAATTGTTTATAAAGCCATCAGATTTCAGATTTGAAATGTATGTGATAAATTGTACAACTTATCCAGAGATCCTTTTCTGTGTGTGTTTAGTGTGTGGGTTTGTAGTGTGTGCACGCTCAGCCTTATAGAATTAGACAAATAATTGTCTCAGTGTGGGTCAGTTCCATTTTGTGTGTGTGACATGAGAGAAAAAAAAAGGTTTAGTGCACTCTCTATCATTCCACATCAAGGTCAGTGTATGTGTGTGTGTAGGCGATGCCTCTGGGGCGGCCTTGAGAGAAGCTGCGGTGTGTGTGTTTTGATGGGCGGCTCCCACATTTTTTTCTGAAATACAAAGCATCACACCTGAGGGCAGTGACAAGGTCAGCTAACAGCAACACCTGAGCTCAACACACACACACGTTCTTTCTGTAGCAGCGTGAGGGCCTTACAGCAGAGTGTCTTTGTATTTCAAGGCTGCTGCTCTGCTTTAGTTTTTGTGTGTAACTGCTACAGTCACACCTCAAAGCTTTACTTATTGCTAAATGGACAACAATTATTGTAAGTTTAACACACACACACACACACACATTTTAGCAGAAGCTTTTGTTTGTCAGTATGGTTCTCTGGAGACTCGGTCCATAAAGGGACATTGCCCCCCCCCCACACACACACCCCACACACACACACACACACACACACACACACACACACACACTTCATGGCATCTCTCCTTGAAGTGTAGCCTTTGGAGAACATTAAAACACACAACTTCTTTTTTGCTGTCTACACACACACACACACACACACACACACACACACACAGTCTACCTTAGGCAGTGCTGAATAATTTAGTGTGTGAGGAACTTTTATTTTTTATTATTATTTTTTTTTTTTGGTGGGCCCGGGGAAAGGACAGTCAACGGCTGTCCCTGTGCTTGTGGTGTGTGTGTGTGTGTGTGTGTGTGTGAGGTGTGGAGGTCACAGGGTGCGGTTGTGCTCCAGGCTCATGCTCAGCCGTAAACACCAGTCGGCTGAGAAGTGCTTTAAAAGCGTGTTATTGCGCGATAAAACTCTCGGGCGCATCATCACAGCCTTCATTACAAGAGAAGAGACATGAATGAACAGGATGGGACACGAGGACAGGGTGGGACACGAGGACAGGGCGTCTTTCTGTCTGCTTATATATTCTCATCTCAAGGCTTTTTTATTTTTTTATTTTATTTTATCTCACATGATTAACCTCTCTCATCTGAAGTTACTTTTTTTATTTTATTTTTTTATTTTATTTTAAGCAACACATATTTTACATTACATTTTATTTTTACTTTTTTTTGTCTCTTTCTTTGTCCACCTTGAGTTATTTATTATATTTATATATGTTAATTGAATTTTATTTTATTTTATTTTATTTAAAAATAAAACAAATATATTTCTTTTTTTAAACCATCTTTTTTTTATGCCGTTGTATGTCCTCTCAACTTGAGTTACCCATTATATTTATTTATGAATTAAATTGTATTTTATTTTGAAAAAAAAACATTTCTTTTTTTTTAATCATCTTTATTGACATGTCTTGTTTGTACTCTCATTTTATTTTATTTTATTTATTTATTTTTTTTTTTAAATTTTTTATAATTGACCCCCATCCCCTCATTTTCTGCCTTTTCCACTTTATTTTTTAATTTTTTAATTTATTTTTCAAAACCAATTTAATTTAAGACTGAAAACCATTAAACCCTGTTTGAGGCCCAGTCTGTCCCTTCAGCCTCGAGCTCAGAGAGAAAGAAGAGAGAGAGAGATGGCGAGAGAAAGAGGGAGGGACAGAGAGAGAAAAAGAGATGGAGAGATGAAAAGGATAGGGTGAGAGAGAGGGAAAAAGGATAGGTAGAGAGAGAGAAAGAGAGAGGAAAGAGAGAGAGTAAGAGAGATATAAAAGAGAGCGAAAGACAGGGGGAGATAGAGAAAGAGAGGGGTGAGAGAGAGAGAGAGAGATGGCAAGAGAAAGAGGGAGGTAAGAGAGAGAAAAAGAGATGGAGAGAGAGAGAGGGAGGGAGGGAGGGACAGAGAGAAAAGAGATGGAGAGAGAGATAGAAAAGGATAAGGAGAAAGAAAGGGGAAAAGAGAGGGGGGAGTGAGAGATATAAAAGAGAGAGAAAGAGGGGGGGGGTGAGAGAGTGTGAGAGAAGAAGAAAGGGGGGGGGTGAGAGAGAAAGAGAGGGGGGTGAGAGAGTGTGAGAGAGAGAGAGAAAGAGAGGGGGGTGAGAGAGTGTGTGAGAGAGAGAGAGACTAAGCCCCTCCTACCTGGAGCCCTAACTCTAAATAAATGAGTACAGATGTAATTTTATTTAAACTTCATCACTTTGTGACTTTATTCACCGCATTGTGTGAAATTTCTTCTCTCATCTCCGTCATTAGGAATATTTCACTCCTCCAGAATGCAGCGGTTTGTTCCCAACTTTCTGGCAAACTTTATCTAGCAGGTGAAGATGAATTACTGTCAAATCGATCGGAGTTCCCCTTTAAGAAGTCTCTAAAAGGGACCTGTAGCCTCCCCTCCATTTCCCTTCTCCCGCCTCCTCCATCTCTTCACCCCCGCAGCTTCTTTCTCCTCCCCTCTCAGTCCACTCGCATTGATTTTCCCCTTCGCTTTTGATTTAAAATGCGGCAGAGGCTGAAAAAAACAGAGGGAGAGAGAGAGAGAAGAGAGAAGAAAGGAAAGGAGTGAATGACTGTGAGCGAGAGTTTCAGGGTTGTGCAGCTCTGTAAAGCTGCAGGAAACGCTGGGGCGGCCTTGACGCAATCCTCTCTTCTTCTTTCCTAACTTTCTCCACCTCATTCACTCCATTTCCCCCTATCTCTGAGGTTCTTGCAGTAAGCAGCAGCATAAGGCAGAGGGACAGGACGAGAGCGGTAAACTGACAGTGTAGGGGTTTATTCAGCCCGCATGAGACGTTTTAAAAGAGCGATAACGTGAAAAAATGTGTTGTTGATCGAGGTTTCCCTTTGTAGAGGTTTATTTATTTATTTATTACATGAGATTAAGAAAAAGGGTTTTGTAAGGAGATGTTAATTCAACGTGTATGGAAGGAGTCTCCAGTGTCAGTGCTTAGGAACAGTCAGAGCTAAAGATGCAAGTTTTCCAGCATCTTCAAGATAGAGGGTTTTTTTTGGGGGCATGACGAGCGTTTTAAAATAAAATGCTCCTACAGCTGCTATAACGTAAGTGAAAACAGGAATAAACTTGTTTTCAACAACATTCTTAAATAAATAAATAAATGTGAACATCTGGAAACTGCTGAGGGGTAAGAGGACTAAAACGCTTGGTGATGTTCACATCTTCACCATCATCACGATTTATTCCTCACTTCTTCATTCTGAGCTTAATTGTATGAATATGGGAGCATTCAATGTCCCTTTATCAGACTCTAATTTCTTTCACTAAATCCAGTTTCATTCATTTAAATGTTTTGGGAAACGTCAAGGTCTTAAACTCAACAGACAAGAATATAGAAAGACTGAACTGAAAGAAAATGTTTAAAATAAATGTTTAATTTTTTAATTTTTTTTATTATATTTTATTATTTCTTTTATGATTAATTTATTTTTTTTGTTATTTATTATAGTAATTAATTTTTGTTTTCATTATATGTAATGCTTATTTTATTTTTTATCTGATTTATCATCTATTATATTAATACATTTTTATTATTTATTTTTATATTTTATTGTTTTATTTTTTTTTTATTTATTGTAGTTTTTTATTCATTTATTATTTTTAAATGTTTTTTAAATTTAAATTTAAGTATTAAACATTTGAAAATAATAATACGTTCACAAAACTATAATAAACAACAAAATAAAAAAAAAAAAATAAATATAATAAATAAATAAAAGTAAAATAAAATAGAATATTAAAATGATAAATAATTATAAAATAAAATTATAATTATATATAAAATAAAAAAAAATTTTAAAAAAAAATGATATAAATATAGATATATAATAAATGTAATAATAAAATACATTAGAATTTATTTATTTATTTATTTTTACAATTTTTAGTTGCAATGTGTAAAGCGTTCCGGCTGATTTCAGAAAACCGATCAAACATGAATGGGAATATTTCCGCTTTAATTCAAATGCAGAAGCGTATCTCACACTCCGCTCGAACTTTTCCCTCGCTATTAGCCTCGTTTTGGGGTGAAGCGCTAAAAGTTTAAAAGTCCACAGGAGTCCCTTCACCTCGCCGCTTCCTAAATTTCCCCCCCCTTTTCTCTTCTTTCCGTTCTCTAATTAGCTCCTCAGCGCCTCACCTCTAATGTGACATGTTTATTGCCTTAACTAACAACTCATTAGCCCTGGCGGATGTTTTGTCAATATTAATTTATTCATTGACGTCGGGTCAACGTTTAAACCGAGATGTCCGCTCTGAGGAACGGGGCCAAGTTCTCTGGCCTGCCTCCAGTACAGGGGTGTGGTAAATTTAGCGCTGTGTTGTGGGGAATTAGCTGATCTACTGCTGTTCGGGGAGTAGAGGTGTTTAAAACCTGTGTGGAGGTTAGGCTTGGTGGTGCTTTTTTTTTGTTTTTTTCTCACCAACACAAAAACCCAGCAGTAGTCAAGGAGCAAAATACCTGAAAAATACCTGAGTATTTGGGGTTTTTTTCTCAAAAATGCTTCATAAGTAGCCGTTTTCTTTCTAAATCCTTCTCAGGCTAGATTGTTGTCCTAGCTAGTCGTCTAGTCGTTTTGCTTTCTTGCTTTTGAGAAATGGTGGAAATGTCAATGATCTAACGGTTCATACTTCATTAAATAAAGTGTTTTAGCTAGTTATAGAAGTAGGTGAAATGCTAGACAGCTAGCTAGATTGAACACTTCCAAAAGCTAGTAGATAGCTGTTAGCAAGCTAGCATTGTTAAAGCTAAAAAACACTTAAGTAATAGCTGCTTAGCTTAGCTACCTGTACTGCAGTGATAGCATTTATTTAAGAAAGATGTTTAGATGTTTATGATTAGTTTTTCTCCAGTAACCAGCGTAGCCGGATGCTAATAATTAAAATACTTAATGTTTATTTCATGCTTACATTTTTAGGCATTGCAGTTGCTTTATATTTTGTTTTGCCTTATTAGCTCTAAGAGAGAGGAGTGAGGATGATGAAGTAAAGACTGTTTAGCGAAGACAGGGACTGCTCTGGTTCACTGATGTTCTACAGGGTAATTATAAATGGATAAAAATTCAAAAGATGAGAGATTAGTCGGTGTTTCTGTAGCTCTTCACACGGTGTGTGTGTGTGTGACGTGAGGTGTGTGAGACGAGGACAGGCTTCTGAGCCTCGATCGATTCCAACCTCCAAATTGTGTGGGTGTGACTCACTGATAATACACTGGGGAGAACGTGTACACACACACACACACACACACACACGAGGTTAACAGTCTGGACATGCTTGTGTCCTAACGTGGCTGGTGATGTGTGCACACTGTCTCACACACACAACACACACACACTCTCACACACTCGTGTCTATACACACACATTCATACACTTGTGTCTAGACACATTCACACACACACTAGATCTACACCAGGGTCAGTGTGGACACCTGTTATTGGTCACATCTCTATGATCAAACACTCAGAGGAAGAGCTATTTGCCTTCTTCCACATACATGATGTCACAGAAGCCTGTGATTGGCTAATGTCACTGTGATTGACAGGGAAGAGGGAGTAAGCCCCACCCACTCAAAGGGCACAGACAATTTTGCTCTTCAGGACACGGATGGATGTGGCATCTGTGTATGTCGCTACATTTCTTCCTGTCTGCCTATCTTCCCCACCTGCCTGTCTTTCTGTTTGTCCACCTGTCCGTTCGTTCGTCCGTCTGTCTGTGTAGCTGTCTGTCTCTCTGTGCTTTTTGGAATATTTGCATAGATCTTTTTGCCTACTTTATCTCTCTCTCTCTTTCGCTCTCTCTCTGTCTCACACTCACAATCTGTCTCACTCTCTGTCTCACAATTTTTTTTTTCTCTCTCTCTCTCTCTCTCTCTTTCTCTCTTTTTCTTTCTCTCTCTCTCTCTCTTTCTCTCTCTGACACACTCTCTCCCCTTTCTCTCTCTCCTGTTCACTATAAGATCAGTAATGTCGCTCTGTTTCTGTTGCCGTGGTAATAAAGAGCGCAGACGGGCCGGTCACTGGGCGACCTGTTGCCGGTGAGCAGACCGAGATAAACGGTGGTGTGAGGAGGATAATTGTGTCCCGTGATTATTTAGCAGTTGATCCATCACCAACAACATAAACATTGATCTGAGCGACTGACACACCGGCTATTTAGGTGCTGTCTATTCTGCTTTTTGTGTGTGTTTTGTGTGTGTGTTTTGTGTGTGTGTGTTTGCCTTTGTGTTGTTTTTATTGCCAGACTTGGCAGTGATTATATATTCTTCAGATTTATATATATATATATATGTATATGTATATGTATGAGTGTGTGTGTGTGTGTGTATGTGTGAGTGTTTGTGACCTAGATGGGCAGAGATGGACTCCCTCTCTTTCATATGGACCCTTTTTTTTTCTTTCTCTCTCTCTCTCTCTCTCTCTCTCTCTCTCTCTATTTCTCTCTTTTTCTTTCTTTCTTTGTCTTTCTTTATTTCTCTCTCCCTTGCTCTTAATCTTTCTTTCCTTCTCTCTCTCTCTCTTTCTTTCTTTCTCTCTTTCTCTGTCTGTCTCTCTCTCTCTTTCTCTGTCTGTCTCTCTCTCGCTCTCTTTCTCTCTCTCTCTCTCTCTCTCTCTCTCTCTCTCTCTCTCTCTCTCTCTCTCCCCCCACACACACACACACTCACACACACACACACAGTGTGTCCCCGAAACGTCTTTCGCTGTCTCCAGGCGCCGTTGCAGTGGGGATTTAAGGCTGTAAAGAGGCGGGAAAAGAAAAAAATGGGGAGAGAAATGGCTTCCATGATGTCACCCAGTGTCTGGGCTGATGATTTTCAGCTACACACACACACACACTGCACACACACACACTGCATACCTTTATTGGTCCTGCATCTGTGTATTTTCCTATTTTTTTGTGTATATATATTTCAAGTGCTCTAGTATTTGCAGAGTGAGTGTGTGTGTGTGTGTGTGTGCGCGTGCTCTGAGTGATGCTCCTGGCAGGGTTATTGAGGATTGCTGTGTGTGTACCTCAGGTTCCTGCCTCAACACAGGTGTGCATCGTATGTACAACAATAGGGGTCTCTGTGGAAATGGTGTGTGTGTGTGTGTGTGTGTGTGTGTGTGTGTGTGTGTGTAAAGAGCCAAGGAGAGATGTACAGATGTAACAAAGTATTCTAAAACAAAGTGCCCCTTTTTTGTTGAAAATTTTTTTGCCCCTTTGTTTCTCTCTCTCTCTTCTCTCTTCTCTTTTGTCCTCTCTCTTTTTCTCTCTCTCTCTCTTTTTCCTCTCTCTCTCTTTTTTTGTCTCTCTCTCTCTGTCTCTCTCTCTCTCTCTTCTCTCTCTCTCTCTCTCTCTTTTCTCCCCGGTCTCTCTCTCTGTCTCTCTCTCTCTCAGGTAAGGCCTTGACTTTCCCTCCTCCTCCAGCCCCCGAGCCCTAAACTCCCCGCCCACAGCACCATCCGCCGCACAGCCATCGATCTGATTGGCCGGGGCTTCACGGTGTGGGAACCGTACATGGACGTCTCGGCCGTGCTCATGGGCCTGCTGGAGCTGTGCGCCGACGCCGAGAAACAGTTGGCCAAGTGAGCACACACACACACACACACACACACACACACCCCCTCATTTTCACTCCTCTTCTTTTTTTGCCCCTGTTTAATGTCCATAATATATCAGAATAAGTGTAATGATCTGATTATTATATAAATTAAAATAAATAATCACGTCCAATTTATTATTAAATATTAAAGAAATAAAATATGTAGTTTATAAATAAAATAAAAATTTAAAAAAATGATCTACTGTATAAATAAAATAAAAATGTTTGGGCTGTAAATAAAATAATATAAATTATCTTTACTTAAAATAAACATTAAATAAAATGAAAAAAATTTAGTCTTTAGATAAGATTGTGCTTCGGGAAATAAATGAAAATAAAATTAGATTCAGCTGCAGCTGTGTGTGTGTGTGTGTGGCATCTGTGAGTGAGAGCTTGTGTGTGAGAGCATGCGTGTGTGAGTGTGTGTGTGTGAGAGGGGCATGTGTGTGAGTGAGAGCGTGCGCATGTGTGTGTGTATAAGTGAGAGCATGTATATCTCTTTGTGTGTGTTGAGAGAGTGTGTGTATCTGTGTGTGTGTGTGTGTGTGAGAATGCAGCTGTATGGTCAAACTCGTGTTATAGAATAAAATAAACTAAAGCTTCACTAAAAGATGGACATTTTTCACGGATTATATAAATCATATCTGTTGACCGAGTCCCTCCAGAACAGACGTGTCTTTTTCCGGAGTGTGTGTTCCTCCCGCGATCTTGACGAGGTTCGTCTCTAACGCACACGCGTGTCGCGGCACTGGATGAGGATGAAGACGAGGATGAGGACGGGGCAGGTCGTCAGGTGCTAATGCGATTGCAGGGCATTGATATGATGTAAGGATGTCTGCTGGCTGGACAGCAGGACCTTTAAGAGGAAGAGGGAGACCCATATGTCTGCAGGTCAGCCTCGTCCGGGCCCCCCCGCTCTAACCGGGTTAGCCGTATGAAGGATCCCCCCGGGACCCGCTCACCTCGTTAAGATGAAACCCGATCTCGGCCGCAAACTTATTATCAATACAGATACGTCTGCCTTCTTTAGTGACGCTCCCGTTAATAGAGTTAGAGCAGAATGACCGTCATTATTCAGGCGGGAGGTCAGAGGGAGGGAGGAGACCGGACACGAGCCCGCAAGACACCACAAAGAAGGGGGGAGATTTGTTGCCCCCCCCCCTCTCTCTCTCTCTCTCTCTCTCTCTCTCTCTCTCTCTCTCTCCCCTCTACTTTTCTCTCTTTCTCTCTCTCTCTGTTTCTCTTTGTTTCTCTCTCTCCCTCTCTCTCTCTGTCTCTGTGTGTGTTTTCTCTCTCTCTCTCTCTCTCTCTCTCTCTCTTCTCTGTTTCTCTGTCCCTTCCCCCCCGTCTGTTTTTCTCTTGTTTTCTCTCTCTCTCCCTCCCTCTATATCTGTTTCTCTCTGTTTCTCTCTCTCTCTCTCTCTCTCTCTCTCTCTCTCTCTTTGAGACATGAATGCTGTGTTTTATGTGGGGGTGTGTGTGTGTGTGTGTGTGAGAGAGAGAGAGAGAGAGAGTTTGTGAGCGAGAGGGTGTGAGAGAGATAGAATGTGTGTGTGTGAGCGAGAGCGTATGTGCGTGTGTGTCTGTGTGAGCGAGAACATGCGTATCTGTGTGTGTGAGCATGTGTGTGTCTGTCTGTGTGAGTGAGAGCGCGCACCGCGTGTGTGTGTGAGCGTGAACACTTGTGTGTCTGCTCCTCTTCAGCAGTGTTGGACTGTAGCGGAGTTGGAGATATCGATCTGCATGTTTGTGTAATTCTTGTATTTCAGGGGTTATTGGGGCTCGGGGAAAAACCTTCACACGCTCAACACCTGACCTTTTCATCTGGATTTAATTCCCTAAACTAAATGTTCCCCAGAGTCTCAATCCCACTGTACAACAACAACAACAACAACAACAACAACAAAAAGTTGTGATTTCTGTTTCCTTCAAAAATAGAGTAAAAAAAAAAGCATGTAAAGATTTGGACCATTTAACACCGAAATGTTACCGCTTATACACCGAATTTGTTGATCTTGATTCTCTTTTGTCTCTCTCGCTCCTCTCTCGTGTCTGTCTTGTGTCTCCCGCGTCTCTCGCCCCCTCCTTTTTTCCCTCTTTTTCTCTGTCCTTTCCCCCCCGGCCTCTTGTGTCTTCGGTTCTTCTCATGCCCCTCCCCCCCCGTGCTCTCTCGTGCCCTTCTTGTGTCTCCTCTGCCCCTCACTCCTCTCTCGTGTCTTCTTGTGTCCCCCTCGTTCTCACTCCTCTCTCGTGTCTCTCTTGTGCCGTTGTTGTTTTTTACACTGTAACGTTTAGCACTAGCTCCTTCCAGAGGCAGAAGAGTGCGTGAGAGCGAGAGGCTGCTTTTCACCGATCGCTCTTCTGATCAAAGTTATTGATCACTTATTGGCAGAGGGCCGGAGCTTTAGAGACAAGAGGATCAGTCACTTAATCCCTCATTCACACACTCTCCACATCTCGCTCGCCTCACCGCCTTCACCTCAAACCCCTCCTACGCTCTGGAACTTCTTTCTCAAAGAGTTTTCTGGGGTTTTTTTTTTTGTTTGTGTTTTCTTTGGGTTTTTTTTAGTTACTTTTTAGAGTTTTTTTTCTTTCATTTTGTTCTTCACATTTTGAAAGTTTTAGCTTTCTAAAATTTCTCAATTCACTGGTTTTTGTTTTGTTTTCCTGGTTTTTCTTTTTTTTTGTATTATTATTATTATCAGTTATTTGTTTTTTCTTTTTTTTTAAAACATTTTTCCATTTATCTTTATTTTTTATGTTTGCTTGTTTTGGGTTTTTAGGTCATTAAGGTGGTATTTAGATGTTCTGTTGCTACATTTGTTTGTGTGTGTGTGTGAGGAGAGAGAGACCCATTTTTCATATATAAAAATATTTATTTTGCATTTAACAATAATAATAATTAATATTAGTAATAAAAATAATAATTAATAGTATTTTTAAACTGTTATTATTATTATTATTATTACTAATAATCATAGTATTAATTATTATTATTGTTGTTATTATTATACCAGAGAAATGAACAAAATTTAAAAATGGGGAAAAATCTGTTTTATTTAAGGATTTGTATATAAAAATCCTTATTTTGCATTGTCAATAATAATAATAATAGTAATTCTTGTTATTGTTATTATTATTATTTTTATTATTATTATTATTATTATTATTATTATTGTACTAGAGAAATTAAAATAATTAAAATAGCTAAATGGAAAAAAAATCTGTTTTATTTTTGTGACAGGAATATAATTCATAATTCTATTTGTCTACATAAATACCACAGAATTCTGTGTATTTAAAAAGAAATTAAAAATGACACTATTTTGTATTCATTTTAACAAACGAGCATCAAACAAGCTGCGAGTCCCGACACACAGCATCTGACTTTTAACTTGCATTATTCTGTAATTTAACTCAGACTTTTATTATTTTACACCCGTATCCATGCAGCAGCAGCATGAACCTTTAATAAAAAAAGTGTGTTACTTCAAATTCTGCAGAATCCTGGACAGAAGTAGTTTTTTTTTGACAGTTGAATACTAAAATTTTGATGAATTTTGACTAAAATTTCTCGCTCGATATAAAATAATAATCAAGCAGTCTGTGTTGGTGGATTTGGCCTTAATAAATAAATAAAAAATTAACAATATAGCTTATTAGTAGTGCTGTAAAGATTCTATAGAGTACATACATAATACATGTACACACACACACATGCGCACATAATATTTAGAAATAAATATTTATAAAGTGAATTTTTAAACTGGAGGATCTTTAAAAAAAAAAAAAAAAACAGGAAAATCTACCACATTTTAGAAATATAATAAAAACAAACAATTGAGTTTTAAAGTGAATTTTTAAACTGGAGCTCTTAAAAGAACAGGAAAATCTATGCAAAAACACATCTTGGAAATATAATAATTATAATGAAAATGAATCCTAATAAATGAATACAGTCAACTCTATTCATTTCTGAACATTTCTATTTGCAGAAAAAATATTTTTTTACAAGATCGGATCCAATTCCTGCTTTTTTTTTCCTCTGAAATCCGATCCACCAGATCAGATCTGTGCCGGTTTTTATAATCTAGAAAATAAATTTTTTTAGAATAATGCACACAACAATCCGTAGTTATCGATATACGAGCTGCAATCCGTCAGAAATTACAGACGGAGAAATCCATGAGAAATGAGAAGTAAATGCATCTTAATGAATAAATTCCTTTTCTCTACTTTAAGAGCACTGACCTGATCAGTGATTAAACCCAAATCCCGGTCAGTTCAGACTTAAAAAATGACACAAATCTCCTCTTTGCATTTTTTAAACCTGCGTATACGAAGCGAGCAGATAGAGCGCAGAGCCGTGTTTAAGCGCTCGGCTTCGTCTCGCCTTTGAACAAACAAGGTTTATTGACTGATTCATCGCTCCAGCTTTAACCCAGTCCTGCACATGCAAATAGACTGATCGCAGAAATAATCCCCTTCTACTGATAAGACATCCGAGAGCTGCTTTCTCTCTCTCTCTCCCCACACACACTCACACACACAAAATCCTATTTCTGGACGATTTATTTGTGTTTAAGCATATGGTATGTAAATTTTAAAAAATAGTCATATATTATTTTAAATAATAATGATAATAATAATAATAACAATAATAATTTAAATAATAATCATCATCATTATTTAATAATAATTTAATAACCTTTTTTTTTGTTCTTATTATTTTTCACACTTAATAAATGTTTTAATTATTTAAAGTCTCAAAAGCTAAGGATGTATTCCACATTTTAATAATAATAAATAAAAAGAAATTAAAAGACTTTTAATTTAACAAAATTCATTTAAAATAATTTAAAACCATACATATTATAAAATTTATTAATAAATAACATTAAATATATATTTTATTTTAAGTAATAATAATAATAACCTTTTTAATAAATGTTTTAATAATTCAAAGTCTCAAGTTAAGAATCTATCCCATTAAAATATTTTTTTTATTTAAACCCCGTTTAATTAAAAATCATTTACAACAATATATTCAATATATATTTCTTAATAAATAAAATATTCAAAATATTATTATTGTTGCTGCTGTAGTAATATAAATGTGTGCGCCTTTTTTTTTAATTTATTTTTTTTACATTTTTATCCCATGTTTATTCATTTTAACATAAATCTTAACATAATTAATTATACAAAAATTAATACCTTAAAAAAGCACATTGCAAAACATTTCAGCAAAGGAAAACATTTTAATTTTTTTTTTAATAATAATAATTAATAAAAAATATAAGAAATACAATTGAAATAAAAATGTAAATTATGATAAATACACTAGAAGAAAAGAAGAATGTAAAATAAAAAGAATATCAAGTATGAAAGAATATCAGAATATAATACAAAATATAATCTAAAATAGACTATCAATTTTATAAAATGTATAAAATAAAAAATAAACAAAAGAATAGAAACTGAATATATAATATATTATATATAATATAAACTGAAATATTTCTTTTATATGTTGTAATATTTTATTTTATATCTCATCATGGCATACAGAAGAGGTTGCTCAGTATAGGAAATGATGACACAAGACTGATTTGAGAACAACTTGGGCGTGGCCTAATATGCTCACTTGCACACATGATTGACAGCCTGCTGTTTATTCTAGCTTAATTATCGCATATTTGAGTGTTAATGCTGGAGGTGAAGAAACTTCTGATCTTTTTCATGACTTTATTACATTTCCAATTTCTTATCTGAACACAGCAGATTGCTACAAACATTGATTAATTATAGTCCATATTTGTGTGTGTGTGTGTGTGTTTTTTTGCAACGACACCTGTGAATCTGTGCCTATGGCATGAACCTGTATCAGTAGATTAAATGAAGAAGAAATCAATATGTTTAGCGATATTGACATGTTTATGTGGCTTCCATTATATTGTTAATGTTTTTAAATAGATTTTAAAAGATTCATCCATATAATTAATATCTAAATTGAATATATTTTGCATAATGTATGGTTTATTTAGATTTACATTTGTGTATTTATGTTATGCCACTTTTTAATACCTAATGGCATTTTTTTCTAAAAAATTACTTACCGCCATTTTAATTTATTAAAGCGCCAATATGTAACTTTTTTTTTAATGTTTTTTTTTTTGTTTGTTTGAGAGAGAACATTTTTTATTGTAGGCATTATACAGAAGGACATATAATGAAAGTCCCCTCGACCACATGGGTGGGTTTAGTCAATATTTGTGATCGAACAGATTGATTCAGGTTTAAGCAGTGTAGGATTTAAAAAATGCCTGTAGTCATCGTCAATCCGCGATGACGAAGGAGTTGGAAAAAAAAGGCGACAGGCTTTAAAACCAACTTTGAGCGAATACTTCCGGCTGAAAGACATTTCACTATGTGAATTTTTTTTTTTTTTTTTTTTTTTTTTTTTACACTTCTGACTGATTTCTTCAAATATATTTCACACAGTTACATACTGACGCTTTAATTTTTCACCCAGAAGAGGTGCATTAGTACACTTTTTTTTTCCTATTCCCCTGAGATTGACTTGTTATTTCTAATCGAGTAGAACATGAGACATGCGATGTTTCGTTGTGTTGCGTGGCCGAGATCGTTAGGAGCTTCAGTGGGCTGAGCTGTACAGGAGGAGGAGGAGGAGGATGAAGGAGATTGATCAGGAACAGCTGTGCAGCCGAAGCATCATTGATTAGCAGCGCAAACCTAACTTTAGCTCAGGAGACAGATCAAACAGCAGACAGGGCTGATTTTATAGTATAGAGCTGTCAACGTGTGTGTAGTGCTATAAACATGAACAACATCTGTCTCTCTCTCTCACTCTCTCTCTCTCTCTGTCTGTCTGTCTGTCTCTCTCTCTCTCTCTCTCTCTCTCTCTCTCTCTCTCTCTCTCTTTCTCAGTGTGTGATATGTGCTGGAGTTGTACGCTGGGTCATTATTGTTCTGATGAGTTCAGAGGCAGAAGGAAATCCCAGGCGGTGTGGTGTAAAAGCTCCGCGTTATCATGCCGACAGAACTGTTTCTGGCTTCCAGTTATTACCTCTACTTCCATTACACTGGTCCAGAGAGAGAGGGAGAAAGGGGGGTGAGGAAGTAAGAAAAGGAAAGGACCGTCAGTAAGGGACCGATTTGGGTCAAAGAGTTATTTAGTGGTCAGTGAGAGACACGATGAATAACTGTAACCGATTTAAGTCTAAGTGGCACACTGAATCAGTATATGATTCACTGAATTAGACAGCGAGTCATAAAGTGAGTGATTCACCAGGCAGATTCAGTGAGTCTCTGATCAACTGAGTCAGCAGGTAAGTCAATGACTGAGTCGGTGGGTGAGCCAGCAATGATTTAATGAGTCAGAGAGTCAGCTATAGAGCAAGTGAATCAGAGTCAGTCATAGAGCAAGTGAGTCAGAGAGTCACTGAGGCAGTGAGTTAGTGATTCAGGGAGTGAGTCTGTGATTCAGTGAGTGAGTCTGTGATTCAGTGAGTGAGTCTGTGATTCAGTGAGTGAGACTGACTGAGTCTGTGATTCAGGAGTGAGTCTGTGATTCAGTGAGTGAGACTGACTGAGTCTGTGATTCAGCGAGTGAGTCTGTGATTCAGCGAGTGAGTGATTGAGCGAGTGAGTCTGTGATTCAACGAGTGAGTCTGTGATTCAGCGAGTGAGTCTGTGATTCAGCGAGTGAGTGATTGAGCGAGTGAGTCTGTGATTCAACGAGTGAGTCTGTGATTCAGCGAGTGAGACTGATTGAGTCTGTGATTCAGCGAGTGAGACCGAGTCTGTGATTCAGTGAGTGAGTCTGTGATTCAACGAGTGAGACTGATTGAGACTGAT
Organism: Hemibagrus guttatus; assembly: GCA_033459395.1. Lineage (NCBI taxonomy): Eukaryota > Metazoa > Chordata > Actinopteri > Siluriformes > Bagridae > Hemibagrus > Hemibagrus guttatus. The sequence continues at coordinate 2,204,249 of JAUCMX010000014.1, read as the reverse complement.
TCAGCGAGCGAGTCTGTGATTCAGTGAGTGATTCAGTGAGTGATTCAGTGAGTGATTCAGTGAGTGATTTGTGAGTGATTTAGTGAGTGATTCAGTGAGTGATTCAGTGAGTGATTTAGTGAGTGATTCAGTGAGTGA
>JAUCMX010000014.1:2186316-2201316 GCA_033459395.1 Hemibagrus guttatus | reverse complement strand
AGAGAGACAGATATACAGAAGGAGAGACACACAGAGTGTGTGAGAGGGACAATGTCAGAATGAGAGAGAGAGAGAGAGAGAGAGAGAGATAAAGGGTTTAGCTAGAAGCTGAGTCTAATTGGACCCCTCGAGTCTTGGCCACCAACGCACTGTCTCACACACCGCCTCCAGCTTATCCTTTAAATCTTTAGCTGAGATTCTGATTCACCTCTAAACACACACACACACACACACACACACACACACACACACACACACACAGAGGCATGGGATCACATGATTTACCACAAGACAGAATAAAATACTTGTGCATAAACACACACACACAAACATGTTACTAACATGTTATAAAAGTAAATAACGGTTACTATGGCAACCGCAACATCTTACTAACTGGACGAAGGCCTTAGTGACGTCACTGATCTCCTCGATTCATAAGCTGATATACTGAGCTTGTAGAAATCGTTATCAGTACTGATACAGCGCTCGTTTACTCCCAGAAGGTGTGACACAAGGTGACGCTCGTTACGCTCGTTAACAGATGGGCCGGAATTCACCGGTAACGACCTTCAGCTCGTCCTCATGCTCTTAAGATTCAGCAGTTAAACATCTTAAACATTACGTTTTAAAATATCTTCATCAGTATCAACAAAGCTTAATTAAACATCAAGTGGCATCCCCGATTGATTAACACACACACACACACACACACACACACACACACACACACTTGCTCTCTATTGTACACGACTAATTATTTTGATCATTTTCTGTCTTGTTTTCTATTAATGAAGGAAGTAAATTGGAGAATTTACACTTCACTCACTCACACACACACACACACACACACACACACACAGACCCTGGGCTACACATCTACAGCACACACACATAGAAACCCTGAACCCCACACACACACACACACACACACACCCTCAGTCTGTAGCACACACATTCCCCAGGTAGCATCACACCATTTCAGGTAAAAGCACTCCTTTTTTTTTTTTAAATGGCTTTTTCCTGCTTCACTGCTTCACAATGGACACATTGATCCAGTTTACAGTAAAGACCAGGTCTGTACACTCAGATCCCAACTACAACACACACACACACACAACATTTTCATGGGAAAAACGCACACCGTCATCAAGAGGATGGGGGAAAACAACATCATATAAAATCATGGTTTATTGATTTTTTTAAGACGTGTAACACGTCTGTAATGACGCGTCGCTTCGTCGCCTGATGTGACAGCGTAATATCTGCTGCGCTCTTCATCCCCCGCACGTTTCGGCTCTTCGTTCGGTCCGAGCTCGAAACCAAGAAAACGAATACCAAAAAAAAAAGTAATTTTCTTTCATGGTGAGGTCGAGATGATGGAGGTTTCATTTCATTTGGGCTTTAATTGTAAGAGATTACTTTTTCTCTCTCGTCTCTGGCCGCCGCCACGCGCGTCGGATAATCTCATCTCCCTCCATTATGAGGGCGGTTCAGAGCGTTTTCGGGATGACAGGTAGGAAGGATTATTGCGTTATGTGGCTCGTGTTCATCGTCCTGAGGTTTATGCCCCTCCCCCACGCCGCCACCCATCCACCCCGGAGCAGAGATGACGAACACGCCAGGGGCTGATCAGATCAGGACACGAATCCTGTTCGGAATCGTAAGCAGATTTGACGGCTATATAAGATCTCAGGGTGGCGTCGTGTCAGAAAACATTGCAGTGTGTGACACCGCTAGAGCCAATGCGTTTCTGATGAAGGTTGAAGTAGCGGAATTAAAGATGAAGCATTCGGTGATGATGAAAATGCTGAGTTATATGTAATAGAGTGGTTTAAAAAAAAAAGTGAACAAATAGACAAGTAATCGATTCCTCTGGCGGCTCGGATGTATTTTTCGGAATCTGAGACTTGGATCATTAGCGAGTAACGAAGCAATTATTTGTGAGTTGTGACCATGTTTTTAAATGTATACAAAATATAATTTATAATTATGTAATAGTTTTTGTGAAAGGTTACAGAGGTAAAGTTAATGATATGGGGCAGAGGTTTTTTATTATTATTTATAAATTAATTAACTTATTTATTTTAATTAATTTATTTTATTTAACTAATTTATTTTATTTATTTAAATTTTTTATTTCATTTTAATGAATTAATAAATGTCATTTTTTTTTACATTTAATCAAATTTTATTTATTTATCTATTTTTATTTTTTAATTAATTAATTATTTTTTTGTTTTTTGTTTTAATTGATTATTCCATTCGCATCTAAACTAGGGTTGGTCAGTATGACTATATTAGTCGATATCGTGATAAATGACATTATAATACACTTTTCTTAGATAACGATATCATATCTTTTTTTAAATTTTGTATCGAACCTTTCTACAAATTTGTAATTTATAATTAATTTAATAAAATGATTCAATCTTTTAGATCAGTTTAACGTCTTTCGGTAGCTCCTGTGATTCTCAGTTTTTATTTCACGTTTAATCCAAACCTGTAGCGTTTGTAGAGCTCTACAGTCGAGGGTATTACCACTTTATTCGACCCAGGAACCTTCTGAGGAACCTTTTAGACGTGCAGCTCGAGCAGATCTGTGAAGGTTGCATGTAGGTTCTGGGAATCAGTGCTTATCTAACTTTAAAAATCCCTTACCCCCAATAAAAAATACATTGCCATCATCGCAGTTCCAACAAAAGATAGTTGTAAAGTGAATCGCGAGGTTTCTAGATTGAACTCTGGCGTTGGGTGATGTTCATGCCCCGGGGCTGTAGATCTCTCCGAGTCAGACCACACCGGGAACCTGCAACCCTCTGATAATACACAAATACATTTTAAACTTTCTTTCTCTCTCTCTCTCTCTCTCGCTCTCTCGCTCTCTCTCGCACGCCGTCTCCTCTGCTGAATCCAAACCGCTTCGGAAAAACACCTGCTACCCGGATCGGGCCGAGGTGGTAGCGCTTTATAGAAAGTCAATATGCTCTGAGGCAAAGTAAAAAAGACTTAAATAATTGAGAGAAAAAAAAAAGAGCGAGAGAGATGGGCTAGATTTCTCAGGGAGGAAAGCAAGAAAAAAGGGTTAAAATGGAGAAAAGGGAAGGACATGATGACACGGAATCATATCTGCCCAAGACACTGGATTATACATCAGCACTGGACTTTCACATTCCTCAGGATGGAGCAATAGTCAGACATTTTACCCCCCAGTTTGATCACCTCACATTCACTGTATTTGGCAGACGCCTTTATATCCAGAGTGACTTATATTTATCTCATTTATACACCTAAGCAGTTGAGGGTTAAGGGCCGTGCTCAGGGGCCCAACCTTCCGCATCAGCACTGAGCTACAACCTCCCACTTCACCTGCTGCCCACCTACTCAGCTCAGCTCTCACCTATCAGCCAGCGAGGTTCTTTAGAGACATGTAACTCCACCCTACCCAATCAAACTCATATGATTGGCTAGCTCACTGTGATTGACAGGGCAGAGAGAGGTCATGCCTCTCCCACACAGAGGGCATGGCCAGTTTAGGTCCATCAGTGTCCAGCCATGGACTGAGGAGGCGTCGTCGGGATTCTATCCTGTGATCTCCTGATGCTTTTCTGTTTTCTGTGTAGGTGGTGGTGTACATGGTGTAGGTGGTGATGTAGTTGTACATGTCGGTGGTGTTATAGGTGCTGCTGTAGGTGTTGGTGGTGGTGAAGGTGTTGGTGGCGTAGGTGTGGTGGTGTAGGTGTCAGTGGTGGTGTAGGTGGTAGTGTAAGTGGTGGTGGTGTGTGTCAGTGTACGTGTCAGTGGTGGTGCTGTAGGTGTAGTGGTGATGTAGGTATCGGTGGTGCTGATGTAGGTGGTGATGTAGGTGGAGGCGGTGGTGGTGGTGTAGGTGGTGGTGGTCATGTAGGTGGAGGCTGAGGTGTAGGTGGTCATGTAGGTGTAGGTGGTGATGTAGGTGTAGGAGGTGATGTAGGTGTAGGAGGTGGTGATGTAGGTGTAGGTGGTGATGTAGGTGGTGTTGGTGATGTAAGTGGAGGTTATTGGTGCAGGTAGTGATGTAGGTGGTGGTGTTGGTGGTGGTGTTGGTGATGTAAGAGGTGGTGGTGTTGATGGTGGTGTTGGTGATGTAAGAGGTGGTGGTGTTGGTGATGTATGTGTAGGTGGTGTTGGTGATGTAAGTGGAGGTGGTGGTGCAGGTGGTGATGTAGGTGGTGGTGTTGGTGGTGTAAGTGGAGGTGGTGGTGTTGGTGGTGTAAGTGGAGGTGGTGGTGCAGCTGGTGATGTAGGTGGTGTAAGTGGAGGTGGTGGTGTAGGTGGTGTTGGTGGTGTAAGTGGAGGTGGTGGTGCAGCTGGTGATGTAGGTGGTGTAAGTGGAGGTGGTGGTGTTGGTGGTGTAAGTGGAGGTGGTGGTGCAGCTGGTGATGTAGGTGGTGTAAGTGGAGGTGGTGGTGTAGGTGGTGTTGGTGGTGTAAGTGGAGGTGGTGGTGCAGCTGGTGATGTAGGTGGTGTAAGTGGAGGTGGTGGTGTAGGTGGTGTTGGTGGTGTAAGTGGAGGTGGTGGTGCAGCTGGTGATGTAGGTGGTGTAAGTGGAGGTGGTGGTGTTGGTGGAGGTGGTGGTGCAGCTGGTGATGTAGGTGGTGTAAGTGGAGGTGGTGGTGTTGGTGGTGTAAGTGGAGGTGGTGGTGCAGCTGGTGATGTAGGTGGTGTAAGTGGAGGTGGTGATGTGGGTGGAGGTGGTGATGCACGGACTATGAACTTTTTTACTGGCCTCATTAAGAAACTGAGGTCAGTGCGAGTGTTTATTAATAATTATCAGTTCCATATCAGTATTTGTATTATCAGTATTTGTAGAAGTAATGAATAAAACACAGCTCCGTTACTGTCAGCTCCCTGAAATGTATTTATTTATTTATTTTATTCCTTATACACACTGTGAATTTTCCAGAAATTGCACATTGTTTCAGATGAAAGAATAATACATGGTTATTTTTTATCCATTTATAGTTACATGAACTTCTCTCCTGAAGAACTGTAAAGCAACTGTAATGATGCGTTACATGACCGTACTGTAACTCCTGGAGTAGCAGGGCTAGCAAATACACACACACACACACACACACAGAGCACAATAACTGACACACATCGACACAGTGTGTCTGTGATAAATGCGTTTCTGTACACTCAGCTCAAGGTCGCTTGTGTGTGTGTGTGTGTGTGTGTGTGTGTGTGTGTGTGTGTGTGTGTGTGTAATGCTCAGTTATATCTACCTTATTGCAGTTGTTTGTCTGTTTGCACACATTTTCTTTTTTTTTTTTTTTTTTGATTTGTCTACTCTTGAATTTGTTATTGTCATCCTCTCTCTTTCTCTCTCACACACACACACACACACACACACACATACACACAAACACACACCCACACACTGATGTGGATGAAAAGCAGAAAACCAAGAGCGTCTTCGTCTCTTATTGATCTCAGCCCCGAAGCTGTCAACAAGTCTTAGACTGAGAAACGTGTGTGTGTGTGTGTGTACGCACGTGTGTTTGTGTGTGTGTGTGTGTGTGTGTGTGTGTGTGTGTGTGTGTGTGTGTGTGTATGTGTGTGTTTTTCCAAGCATCAAGTTAAACATCCTCCAATTAACTGAGCAACTCTCTCACATGTCCAGGTGTGTAAACTTTATCTCCCTCGACTCGGATCAGAACATTTTGGGATTGTTTACATTCAGGATTCATTTGAAATGTTTTCATTTTTCAGCCACTGAACCACATCAACCCCCACAAACCAGGAGAGATTTTTTTTAGTTTTTAAAATGTTTATTTTTATTTTTTCTCCTCAGCACATCCACGGTCATAAAGGTCCCATCACGGCCGTGTCCTTCGCTCCGGACGGACGCTACCTGGCCACCTACTCCAACGCCGACAGCCACATCTGCTTCTGGCAGGTGAGGAGTCACTGAACTTTAAATCAGGACACACACACACACACACAAATACACACATATGCACACATTGACCGAACAGCTGGAGAAAGAACCTTTCTATTTCGTCCAACATTGCGCAGGTTGCTGTGTGTGTGTGTGTGTGTGTGTGTGTGAGAGTGAGTGAGTGTGTTTTTCCAGGCGTCAAGCTCTGTCTCCTTCTTCCTCTGTATTTCATTGAAGGCGACAGATCGTCTACACTATGTGTCTGTCTGGAGCTTGTGTCTCTGTGTGTGTGTGTGTGTGTGTGTGTGTGTGGTTACTGTATGTCTTTGCCCCTCAGTGTTTTGCATGTGTTGTAGACTAACCGACTCTGACCAGACAAACCCTATCCCTCTCTATCTTTCTCTCCCTCTGTGTGTGTGTGTGTGTGTGTGTGTGTGTGTGTGCATGTGCGTGTGTGTGTGTGTGTACACGCTACTTTTCTTACACCTGCTCATGTTCAGATCAATGGCTCTCAGTGTCTCCTTTGGGTTTACAATTGTGCACACACACACACACACGATTACTTTTGCACAATTATTCTGTATTTATTTGTTTGTTTGTTTTATTGTTCATTTATTTAATTCTCTCTCTCTCTCTCTCTCTCTGTGTGGTGTTTTCTCCAGATGAACACATCACTCTTGGGCAGTATAGGAATGCTAAACTCCGCCCCTCAGCTGCGCTGCATTAAGACCTATCAGGTTCCCCCGGTGCAGCCGGCGTCTCCCGGCTCTCAGAACTCCCTCAAACTGGCTCGTCTCATCTGGACCTCCAACCGCAACGTCATCCTGATGGCCCACGACGGCAAAGAGCACCGCTTCATGGTGTGAGGAAGCTCGCACCAGCCCCGAGCTCAGGCTCTCGTCGAGAACTTCAGGACCACGTACCTCCGAGCAGAACGGAACCCAGGCCATGTCCGGGAGCAGACGTTTTTATTCGACACTTTTAGTGTGTTTACATCGCTGTTCTTTTTCCCCATTCCGCTTTTTATTTAAACCACTTTTAAATGTGTGTCTGGTAGTTGATTGAGGATGAAGGATTTTGGACAATCATCGTTGTCATCTCGGGTTGTGAGGGGGTCAACGGTCAACAGGGGACCCTTTTCATGATAAGAAGGGATGGATAGGAGTTTTCATTTCATTTGCACATAGCAAAACAGAACCAAATGTGTTTCTGGCACATAACCTGATCTCCCTGGGGTCCCTGTGCTCCTTCTTTTGCCTAACCCTAGTAACCCTGTGATCGGTGTCTGATCTCCTGCATGAGGTACTGAAACTTTTCTCACATTTCAACCAGACCAGAATGGACCAGAGCCACTTCCTGCATAGGTGTCAATTAAAAAATATGAGGCTACTTCCTGTTTCGGTGTAGTCGACAATCTGGACACTTCCTGTTTAACAGTTTCTCAGTAGCTTCCTTTTTGCCATACTGCTGCTGGAACATTAACAGGAACCTGTTTTGTGGACATACCGTAGCTGTAAATGGATAAAAAATGCAGCGATGTTCTTTAATTAAGGCGAAATTGTAACCTGCTTGGGACACGCTGCTGTAGGAAAAACATCAATTCTGATAAATCTACTTCCTGTTTTGCTGTAGAATAATTAATGTAGCCACTTCCTGTTTGGGCATGATCACTTTCTGCATTCCCGTAGTCAACAAATCGGAACACTTCCTGTTTTGACGCAAACCCAACCCCCTTTATAAACAAACCCCACCCCTTTTCATGCCATGTAGGCGTGGCCTTGAGTCCTGGTCTGACGTATCACTAAAAGTCTGTAGTGGATAAACATAACCATATCACGCATTGTTGATTCGTACATATTGCATCACCGGGAAGACGCCTGAACGTAGCTTGTTGTGTTTTTTTTTTGTTTTTGTTTTTTTGTCGTAAGAGAAATGTGTTTTTATTATTTTCGTCTCGTCTCGTCTAGCAGTCGTGTTTGTGTTATCGTGGAATATTTGCTAGTGTGTTGTTGAGATGCTGTATTGCTATTTATCAAAGTAGCTTTTCTTATCTGGGCTTCGGAGTTAGCGTGTGTTGCTAATGTTGCCAAGCCTGCAACTACACACACACACACACACACACACATATACCATGTGCTGTAGATATTGGCTCAGAATAAATGAAGGTACAAAAGACTTTTTTTGACAAATGTTTGTGTGTGTGTGTGTGTGTGTGTGTGTGTGTGTGTGTGTGTGTGTGTGTGTGTGTGTGGATATTGAATGATGGAGGTAGTAGTTGCTCTCATGATCTCTGATGTCTGATCTAATGAGGAGAGAGAGAGAGAGAGAGAAGAATGAAGAAAATGTACTTCAGGATAGAGAAGCATCCTCCTTTTTTCTTCTTCTGCATTTTGACTCATCAGCCATCGCATCAGCGCATGATTCTGTTAAATAAACGAGTAGAAGGAGAGAAGTCGGCCGAGATGATGACGTTCGTGATTAACTGGACGTCCAGTGAGTGCTCTGTTTTCCTTCTCCTTCTATACAGTACAGATACGATAGATGTACACACACACACACACACACACGAGGGAAACACTTTCAGTGCACGGAGATATGTGAATGCAATAGTTAATAAAGCCCTTATTACAGTGTTATTACAGCCTTATAACTGACTCATAAACATGATGCTCCAAAATATTTAGATGGAATAATTACAAAATTCCAACCATAATAGAAAAGCAGCCACTGGACAGCCTAGATTTGTTAAAGTCTGAGTACAAGAATGTATCAGCAGCCACTTTGTGTCAGTGAGTGTGTAATAATTAGAGGATTAATACAAAACAGTGTCTCAGGATTGATCTCACGGCGCTGTTACACTGAAAAAACATTACATTCCTGAATCTTCTGATCTTTCTTTCTTTCTTTCTTTCTCATTTTTGGAGTTTTCTTTTTATAACATTTTCATACGGAGTCTCTGTTCTTCTTTTTATTATTTTTTCTTTCTTTCTTTCTTTATATATTTATTTGGAGATTTGTATATAGGGTTTAATTTCATAATTCTAAGCTGTTTTGAGTTTTCTCAGACTCCTAAGAATCAATGGGGGGAAAAATTAGTCAAATGATTAAATAATTAGACTTTGTATTCTCTTTAAACCTTACATGCAGCTAACATTTATAATATTTACTTACATCGTCATTACTACAGGACTTACAGTGTTTATTACAGTGTAATAAGGGCTTTGTAGAACTACAGGATGACTGAATTAGGTGCTGAGAGGTTCCTCAACACACACACACACACACAACACACAATCTGTCTCTCTTGTGACTTAATATATTTATGAGAAATCTTTCCATCACCTGTGTGAGATGCGTGTGTGAGATGTGTGTGTGAGCGACTGCTAACATTTACTGAATATATTGAACTGTACTGTAAAGCTGTGTTTGAAGACGACGCTGTTGGTTGTGTACAACTCTGTGTTCAATAAAATGAAAGATACCTGACATGAGTTTTCAAGGTGACTCCACACACACACACACACACACACACACACACACACACACACACACACCCCACACACACGGAAAGCACAGACGGAGCCGAGACACGTTCAGACGCTCGATATCGAAGCCGTCGGGCGTGAAGGTGACGTCAGAATCGACGTGTGGATGCAAACTTTCCTAATTTAAACATTTAAATGGAATATTTACTTTTTTATCCTTACAGTAAAATTCCGAGTGAAAGTTTACGCAGATGAAGGACAAACCTTGAATTTATAGCAACAAGATGATTGATATGTTGAGGTTCTGTGATGTTTTGTTTATTATCACAGCTAACAGAAGTATATATATATATATTGTATAAATGTTAACTAATTAAATTGCATTTTTTTTAAATTAAGAAAATAATTTTGATAATTTAAAAAAAAAGCTCATGGGGAAATAAGCTTAAGCTTTCATCATTTGAGAGTCATGTTGCTCTAGGAAAATAATCAACAACACCAAGTTGTCGATTTTTCTTTTATTAATGAAAGACATTCAAAGATTAAAGATCTTTTTTTTTTTCGATCTTAATTTTTTTCTCCTACTGTATTTAGGAAAATATGGGGCCCTTTTTTCCAGCTGCCTCAGAGGATAGAGGATTTTTGACCCTTTTTGTTTATCTGTCTATTTTACCTTACTTTACTTTTCTATACTTTAATTTAATTTCCTCTTCTTATTATTTCTTTTTATTTTATCTTATATAAAATGTATCTATAACCCTTATTACTCCTTACTGGTTGTTGTCTTGGCAACTGTTTTGTTTTGTAAAACCCAATTTAAAAAAAAAATTCAAAACAAAAAAGAGAGAAAGAAATACATTCGCTTTTTTCATCCGTTTATAGTTATTTGGAATGTTGTCGAAAAAACCCACAGAACAAGTTGAGTTGATGAAGTCGGACACAAAGCCAACGCTTTCAATTTTATTTGTTTATTAATGAGACATATTTTCTATCCGTTTATTGTTACGTTTAACGTCGTTGCTTCGTACATGCAGAGATAATCAGTCGTTCCCTCACCAGCATCTCTCTTTTTTTCTCTCCGCTGTCTTAAAGTCCATAAAATAACATCATTAAAAACAAAAAAAAGCTTGTCTTTGTATAGGAAATGAATCTCCGGCTCAGATTCGAGAATGTAACATCGCCATGATCTGAGAGATATTATATCACCGGAATAAAAGGATGTTTCCTTCGCGACTAATCCAAAAAATCCAAAGGAGTCATTTTGACAGAGACGGGAAGCGAAGCGAGTTAATGTTATAATGTCCGAGTTCCTCTCGGCTCTCAGACTGTCAATGTTCCGATGCTTCAAAGCGGTCGCTGAAGATTAAAGTTAAAAATGCAGACGAGAAACAGTCCATCTGCAATCGAACCCACAGCCTAATGACCTGTCTCTGCTCTCTGATGAGTCTCTGTGGTTTAATTAAAGCTTACAGATCAGACATCAAAACCACACTTCATCACCACCATCACCATCATCATCATCATCATCGTCGTCATCATCATCATCATCTGCAGCAGCTCTAAGAGATCAGACTGAAGCGCTAGTCACAGGACATCTTGTCGATAATGTAACTCATGAGTTATTACTCATTAACGAGTGGATGTTGTTCCGCCTTTAATGAATAAGGAAGCGCGTGTGAATATTAACACACTCCAAATTAATTCAGCTCTGGATTCTTGGGTAATTAACAGACAGCTAACAGATGTGCCAACATCGCTAACAAGACAGCGCTAGCATAACATAGCTGTGGATGTAGCCGAAATCTGCCTGCGTTTTCTGAAATCCACATCTGTCTTTAACACGTTTTTGACGTGCAGTTGCTTTTCCACGTGTTGTTTTTACAAATGTTTAAAAATAAAAAAAAAAGATTCATATTTTAGAATTTTCTTACAACAGATATTTATTTCTACGCATGGTATTAATTAATACATTTATTTATTTATTAAAATTAATTAAGGTATTTTTTTAATTTAATTTAATTTATTTTACATTTTTAAGAATATGATTCAATTAATTTTTTTATACAAATTACAAATATATTTTCATGGTAATTATTTCCTTATTTTCACATTACAAATTTATTTCAATTATTTATTTATTTATTTATTTATTTATTTATTTATTTCCTATTACAATAAGTGTTTTAAAAAAAAAGACTAATTTATTTTCATTTGATATTTGAAAAAATTTCGAATTTATTTACAATTTATCCCTACCTCACTTTTTTTTTTTAAATGATTTGTTTATTTTCCTTTTTTTTTGTAAGTGATTTATTTATTTTTTACATGTTAATTTCTATTTGTTTATTTGGTTTTATTTATCACATGATGTGACAAATAATTTCAGGGCTTAACATCATAAAATATATTTTCACGCATGAAACACGTGCTCACGTGAAGAATCACCAAAACATCAACTGATTGTGTGAAGAAGTCGAGTTGTGTGTATTAACTGTTTTAATTGTGGCGCAGCAGCCCCGCCCCCTTCGTTTCTATTGGCTCATAAAGTGAAAAACATGTCTCAGAAATGTGAAGCACTTTCATCAAGGATGCTATGAATATGCAAATGAGAAAACCCCAATCCTGGACAAGCCCCGCCCCCTTCTCCTCGCTGACCAGTGTTACATGGCCTGTATTTGATTGACACAACGCTAATCTGGTGTCTATAAGATTCCAGCGTTCCCCTTTAAAGCCAGATGCAGAGTCCCGACTTCACATTAGAGAGAGAGAGCAGAGACGGAGACGCCGTAACTGCCGAAGAAAAGACATGACACTAATATGGAGTGGAAGCCGACCTGTTCAGGATGACCTTTGACCTTTCACTCGCTCATCCCAGGCCAAAAATCAATAAGAGACAGAAGCTGGCTATTTCCTCATCCTAACTAGAGCACAGAGGCCCGACCCCAGCACTCTAACAAAGGACACGGTGCAGGAGTGTGTGTGTGTGTGTGTGTGTGTGTGTGTGTGAGAGGAGCTCAGCTATCTGGAAGTGACGGGGAGTATAATGGGCTGGAAAGAAGAACACTCGATCCTCACAAATACCAAAAGGTCACCTACAGAGTCACTGAATATCAAACTCACAACAGCAAGCAGCTGAGTGTGAGACATTAACTAACACACACACACACACACACACAATACTGTCTCACACACTGCCTTGTCACACACACACAGTACTGTCTCACACACACACACACACACACACACACACACACACAGTGCAGTCTAACACTCCTTATTGTCTCTCTCTCTAACACACACACACACCGTAACATACATGTGCACACACACAGAGAACACTCTTTATTATCACACACACACTGTACTCTCTCACACACTGCATTGTGACACACACGTACACACACACATGTATTGTCTCTCTCTCTCTTTTGGGGATCACATAAATCATGAGAAAACAAAACAACAAAGACAACAACAACAGAACAATCAAAGCCATTGCAGTGGGTCTCGTATCAGCTCTAACATTAGTGGTACTGGTATACTGGTAACACTGGAAGTTTAATCAGGATTTTAAACTGAGCTGCAGAGTGTGTTTTTAGAGTTTATGGACATTGTGAGAAAAAGATCCTCACCTGAGACCTTCTCCTGAGATCTTCTCCTGAGATCCTCACCTGAGACCTTCTCCTTAGATCCTCACCTGAGATCTTTTCCCGAGATCTTCTCCTGAGTTCCTCACCTGAGTTCCTCACCTGAGATCTTCTCCTGAAATCCGCACCTGAAACCCTCACCTTAGATCCTCACCTGAGATCTTTTCCTGAGTTCCTCACCTGAGATCTTCTCCTGATATCTTCTCCTGAGACCTTCTCCTGATATCTTCTCCTGAGACCTTCTCCTGATATCTTCTCCTGAGACCTTCTCCTGAGATCCTCACCTGAGATCCTTGTCAGAGATCCTTACCTGAGATCTTCTCCTGAGATCTTCTCCTGAGATCCTCACCTGAGATCTTCTCCTGAGACCCTCACCTGAGATCTTCTCCTTAGATCTTCTCCTGAGACCTTCTCCTGAGATCTTCTCCTTGGACCTTCTCCTGAGACCTTCTCCTGAGACCTTCTCCTGAGCTCCTCACCTGAGATCTTCTCCTGAGATCTTCTCCTGAGACATTCTCCTGAGATCTTCTCCTTAGATCCTCACCTGAGATCTTTTCCCGAGATCTTCTCCTGAGTTCCTCACCTGAGTTCCTCACCTGAGATCTTCTCCTGAAATCCGCACCTGAAACCCTCACCTTAGATCCTCACCTGAGATCTTTTCCTGAGTTCCTCACCTGAGATCTTCTCCTGATATCTTCTCCTGAGACCTTCTCCTGAGATCCTCACCTGAGATCCTTGTCAGAGATCCTTACCTGAGATCTTCTCCTGAGATCTTCTCCTGAGATCCTCACCTGAGATCTTCTCCTGAGACCCTCACCTGAGATCTTCTCCTGAGACCTTCTCCTTAGACCTTCTTCTGAGACCTTCTCCTGAGATCTTCTCCTTGGACCTTCTCCTGAGACCTTCTCCTGAGACCTTCTCCTGAGCTCCTCACCTGAGATCTTCTCCTGAGATCTTCTCCTGAGACATTCTCCTGAGATCCTCACCTGAGATCTTCTCCTGAGACATTCTCCTGAGATCTTCTCCTGAGATCCTCATCTGAGATCCTCATCTGAGATCTTGTCCTGAGATCCTCACCTGAGACCTTCTCCTTAGATCTTCTCCTGCGTTCCTTACCTGAGATCTTCTCCTGAGACCACCTTCTGAGATCCTCACCTGAGATCTTCTCCTGAGATCCTCACCTGAAATCCTCATCTGAGATCTTCTCCTGAGATCCTCAGCTGAGATCTTCTCCTGAGATCCTCACCCGAGATCCTCACCTGAGACCTTCTCCTGAGATCCTCACCTGAGACCTTCTCCTGAGATCCTCACCCGAGACCTTCTCCTGAGATCTTCTCTTCAGTTCTTTACCTGAGATCTTCTCCTGAGATCCTCAGGATTCAGCACAGGTTCGACTGCTTCAGGAGATCAGCAAGATACAGAGCTAAAACAATTCAGAGTTAAGATTGAACTTTTAATAGCAGATAGTTTTCATAACTTGGTAAAAAAAAAAGGGAATAATTTGTTGTTTTTTATTTGATAGTTTTTTCCTTTGTTCAGATTGTTTCCATTGTACTGTTTTGTTTGTAACGCAACTCTGAGCCTCTGTTGTGTAAAAGACAGTGACGTCTACAGCAACAAAGACAATTCTGTTCCCTAAACACACACTGACTGAAAATCTGAAGAGGTTTGATCGAGTGTTTTTCTCTCCATGGGAATGTGGCTTACTCCTCGTCTGTCGATTAAAAGAGCAGAATATGAGGAGAGGAGAGGAGAGGAGAGGAGAGGAGAGGAGAGGAGAGGAGAGGAGAGGAGGGAAGGGAAGGAACAGTATACAGTGGTGTGAAAAAGTGTTATTTTTTTGCATGTTTGTCACACTTTAATGTTCCAGATAATCAAACACATTTAAATATTAGTCAAAGATAACACAAGTAAACACATCATGCAGTTTTTAAATGAAGGTTTTTAT
>JAUCMX010000014.1:2159702-2185816 GCA_033459395.1 Hemibagrus guttatus | reverse complement strand
CCAACCCATCACAGGGCTCACACACTCTCATTCACTCACACAATCACACACTACGGACAATTTAGAGATGCCAATCAACCTACAATGCATGTCTTTGGACCAGGGGAGGAAACCGGAGTACCCGGAGGCACAGGGAGAACATGCAAACTCCACACACACATGGCGGAGGCGGGAATCAAACCCCCAACCCTGGAGGTGTGACGCGAACGTGCTAACCACTAAGCCACCGTTATTATTATTATAATTATTATTATAATTATTATTTCTAAATATTATTATATTATTATCTTTTTCTTAATTATTATTACAAATTAGAATTGTATTTCTATTATTGTTGTTGTTGTTGTTTGTTTGTTTGTTTGTTTAAGCTCCAAATTCCCCCCTCGCAGTCTGGTGATGAAACGACTCTCTACAGCTGTATCAGGTTTCTCAGACACTCCATGAGGTTAAATATAACTATAAATGGATAAAAAAAAAGTGTGACGTGGCATTATTTAATCAATAATAAATTCCAATCAGAGGAATTAAACACTCTGTAGCATGCAGTTATGGGGAAAATAATCAACGTTCATCACACCATCCCATTATTTATTTATTTATTTATTTATTTGTTTGTTTATTTATTTATTTGCATTAGCTCCAAACCCCCCCCCCCCCCCCCCCCCCCCGGTTTTCTGGGATTTTCTCATGAAATGCTTGTAAACAGCGTGTTTCCTGCTTCTGTGTGAAACTTGTGTTGCTTTCATCATCCGAGTGGAATAAGAGCCCAGATGCTGTTCTCTTTAACTGCGCTATCAGACCGCTGAGAGGAATATCCTAGCAGCTTAGCTCGTTAAGACGCCCGGCTCGTCCCCGCACTCTGCGTTCAATTCCCTCAAACCCGCTCTTTTAGTGCGCCTTAAGCCCTCTAAGCTTTTGTTCTGCGGAAACAGAATTTATAATTAAAAAGTAAGCACAGGCGATTAGGTTTTTTCGACAGCGCAGCCGGTTCGGCTGAGAGAGCGGCGGCTAAATCGAAAACGCTCCGGATCCGAATCGAACCGGAGAGCGAGCTCCGGTGTTAGAATGTACAGACCTACAGCCTGGGGAAACGCTCTGTACAGAATCTGGAGCATAAAAAATAAATATAAAAAAAACAATCAATTAATTAATCAATATATTAATTAATTGATTCAAAATTTTTAAATTTTTATTATTATTATTATTATTATTTTTTTTGTTGTTGTTTTGTTATTTTAATAATAATAATAATAATAATAATAATAATAATAATAATAATAAAACTATTCCTGACACACAATTTAATCTGTTTAGCAGCCAGAAAACTTCATAATACAATTTTAGAATGTATTTATTTCTTTTTTTTTTTTTGTTTGTTTGTTTGTTTGTTTGTGTGTTTATCCATATTGATTAGCTGAAAAATAGCAGATTAGACGTGAAGGAGATCGGATTCTCTCGGCGTCGGGACGCAACGCATCCTGATGAGTTCGTAATTAGCAACAGATTCACGGCAGAAGATTAGCGTCATGTCAGTGAAGGAATAAAGGCTTATATTCAGCCTCGGTGTTGATGAGTGAAGCTTGAAATCTGAAACTAGACTCAGACCACTGAGAGGTTTTAGACTTGCTTTTAATATTAACACCGAAGATTTATAAAAAATGTACTCCATTTACTCCATCAGTCAATAATGTAGCGTTTAGATGCTAACGTTTTGGTGTTTTGTTTTTTAGCTCTGTTTCAGCTGTTTCTAGAACTGGGAAATGAACATTTCTTAAAAATCCAATCTACAGATTCATCAGCTTGTGTGTTTTTGATGCGTCAACATCAGAGTTCTGCAAAACATCTCCAGAAATCTGACCATGGGAAAATATCATAATATTAGTCACGTAGGTATGAATGCTAGGGTTCTTATGTGTGTGTGTGTGTGTGTGTGTGTGTGTGTATGTGAAAAGGATTTGAAAAAGAGTGAAAGAGAGCATGAGATGGAGATGTAGAGCACTATATAAAGATTGCTTGGACCTCATAAAAAGGTAGTTTGTCAGAAGTAAAGGATGGTTTTTCAATAAAAAAGCGAGGACTACCATGCCAAAAGTGCTATCAAGTGATTGTGCTTGTGAACAGAGGAGTAAGTGTATGGGGGGGAAAAGAGAGAGAGAGAGAGAGAGAGAGAGAGAGAGAGATGTAAACATGTGTTAGATTTTCAGCAGGGCTTTAGAGAGCAGCTCAGCGCCAGATGTACACACAGGATGAAAGATAATAGAAAATGGAGGAAAAAGACTGATGCACAGAGAAAGAATGGGGAAGGAGGAATTTTTTTTGTGTGTGTGTGTGTGTGTGTGTGTGTGTGTGTGTGTGTGTGTGTGTGTGTGTGTGTGTGTGTTTGCTTGGCTGCTCCTGTCTGATCGATGGGGCTCTGCGGTCATGCTGAGTGTCCAGAAGGATCCCAAGGAGTCTCAAGCGCAGCGGCAAGCACCACATGAGTGCATCGTCTCACGCACACACACGCATTTACACACAAAGAAAAGTCTTTAGCAAAGTCCTCTGAGTCTCAGTCCTGAAGATAGTTTTGTGTGTGTGTGTGTGTGTGTGTGTGTGCGGGGTGTGTGTGTGTGTGTGTGTGTATGTGTTTCTCAGACAATGCCTGGACTTTCATCACCTTCAGATCAGGATCCTGAACCTGCAGCACAGCAGGAGATCATTTTCATAACCTCCACCTGCTCTTCACTTCACTGCACAGCCGCCATTCTCTGCCTTTACACAGTTTTGCTCAGAATTTATTAACGCTGGTGCTTTCGAGCTCCAACTCTTAACCATGATGATAAAACCGAGTGTGTGAAATATTTCTAATATTCTAATATTCATAGGCCACACCACCTTCTTTATAAAATACCAAGCACAAAGGCCACACCCCCCTCTTTAGGAATACCAAGCACAAAGGTCACACCTCCTTCATTAGGAATAACAAGCACAAAGGCCACACCTTCTTATTTGGGAACAACAGCCACAAAGGCCACACCTCCTACACTGGACCTTGAATTGGACTTGGCCACACCTCCTACATTAGCACTTTTAAGCACAAAGGTCACGCCCACTTCATTGGAAACAACAGACACAAAGGCCACATTGGGACCTGACAAGAACAAATGGCACACCTCCATTTAGGAATCCTTTAGGAATTTAGTTAAAGAAAAAACTTAACAAACTTAGCAACCTAAATAATACAAAATGACCTTGTTGGTAGTGCACTGATATCAGATTAACATGAGTATGCATAACACACACACACACACACACACACACACACACACACACACACACACACACACACCCCTGTCCTCTCTGACCGAATGCTGTATCAGTCACGTTAAACAGGGAATATTTGTTCAGAAGGGTGTGTGAACTTGTGTGTATTCACAGGAGATGTCGGCAAGCGGTACCTTACGCTGTTAGATAAAACACACACACACACACACACACACACGCACACACACAGACGTTTAACAGGGAATCAAATTAATAACTATAAAACTAACAAGCTCAGATTAAATAAAATACAGAGGAAGATCAGTATAAAGGTTATTTACTGCACAAGTCACATTCACCTGCTAGAAATTTCTTTTTCATTTTAGAACTGATTCTGAAAGGTAACTCCAGACAAATAATAAATCAGAAAACAAAATAACAAATCCAAAAACACAAGGACGAATCAGACAAAGCGGAAAAAGGGTAGGTATAGTTTGTGAATGGAATTCTTCCATCTGATTGGACGAGACATCTGTCACTCAGGATATACAGGAAGTCCAGCAGGCTGCAGCAGTAGAAAGTGGATTGGTGTGTGTATGAACCAGCTCTGCTCTTATAGCGCTCCTTACATCCTTTAATCTGGAATAGTTTGATCTTCCAAACATTCTTGGTGTGTTTTTAGAGATCGCAAACTAATCTTTACGCCATGATACGCTCTCAGTATATCCAAAATAACCCCGTATGAATGAATTCCATTTTCTCCTTTTTTTTGTTATTTTTTATTTTAAATTATATATATATTTTTATATATACGAATAAAAGGGTTTTAAAAAGGGGGGAAAAATTAAAGTTTAGATACACAATTTCCTACTTCCTGTATATCCTGAGTGACAGATGTTGCTTATTTAAACTAATAAATTCCTGTAAAGCTGTTTTGTGGCCGCGTCCATTGTTTAAAATCTCTATACAAATAAAACTGAATTATTTTATTAGCTTCAAGAGAGAAAAAACGAGCAGGCCGCCGAGTGGAGGCCGATTAGAGCTGTTCAATGTAGCAATAAACGAATAAAAACACAGATACGACAGATTCTTTGCTAATAGGTGTGCTGTTTATAGGAAAATAATTAGCTTCAGCTAATCAGAATTTGGCCTTCATGTGCAGCTTCTTGTTGTTGATTATAACTGCAGGTTTTCACACTCTAATAAACGACTGAATTCATTTTAATTCCTTTAATTAAAAAGGAAACATTGTCTCGACTCTGTCTTTATCATGCAGGATTCTCCGAGTCTCCATGCTATGCTATGCTATGCTACAGCTCTGTCATAAAATCCTCTCTCAGATGATGAAAACTATTTGTAAAACAATTTGCCTCGCCTCACCTCCAGTGCTCTCGAGAGAACGAATTCAATAGATGCTAAAGCAGTGGCGAGTTGTTTTGATTAATATTTGATATCTGATATATCGATGCATTACAAGTTCGTTATTGATCTTTTTCTTTTTTTCCCGTTTTTTTTTTTTTTGTGTGTGTGTTTGATGCCGAGAGGCTGGTGGTGGGACGCGGTATCGGATGACCACTTGTCCGGCGCTGTGTGTCGATGGACTGCTCGGGAAAACTAATGTGCGATGAATTCACTGAGGCGTTTCCTCATGTCGAGGCTAAACGAATGATATCAGGAGTAGATTGGCAAGTGACTCCCCTTTCATTTTCCCTCTGTGTGTGTGTGTGTGTGTGTGTGTTTTTGGGGAGAGATTGTCCGCCTGCATTCTTCAAGTCCATTAACGGCCCTTCTATCTACACATGGATTTGATTTCCGTCTTTTAACCACCGGCTGTGACCGGGCACTGAATCCGCTCTTTAAGGCCAGATTGCTGGATCGATGACGCTAGCTTTAGCGAGACATGCTAACAGTTCCCTGTGAAACTCGGTGTGTGTGTTGACTAGCGCAGGGGATTAGCAGACCCCTTAGGAGCCCTAAGACTCTGGAAGTCCCAGAGGAGGTTGTAGGGGCTTTATGAGGGTGTGTTGAGCATGTGCAGAGGACCCAAAAAACACACACACACACACACACACACACACACACACACACACACACACACACACACACAGAGTAGTGTTTGATCTGTCACATTCGTAACATAGTCCTGTTACAGAGACTGTGTGTGTGTGTGTGTCACTCAGGGTGTGCCCAAGTGCCAGATTGAGCTGGTTAGCATCAGATGTGCGGCTCAGCGCTACAGATTGAGAGGCGACGGCCTCTTGACATGGCCGCCTGGTTAAGAGGCGTCTCTGGAGAACGGCGTGGACGCCGCTCCGTGCCGCACCGCCATATGCCTGCAATATGGCCCTCTTCGCTCAGACGTCGCCATAATTATTGGCACCCTTCCTAAGAACAACCAAAGACCATTACGCACAATTTAATTTCCACTCAATTACTAGGAGGAATTATTTCTGAGAAACAAATGATTAGCATCTCATTAGGATAGGGTTTGTCAAAAGTATTGGCACCCCTCAAGAATATTTACAGTAAAAGGCTTATCTTATATCTATTTCACTCAGATATAGACATAAAATTCTTTTTTTTTTTTTTTTAGCATTTTTATCTTTTACTGTGTGCAAATATTTTTTTAAATAAATATATCTATTACTATTAATTTGTTTTCTCTGAAATTTCTTCCCAAATCTTTTCCCATGCACATTTATTCTAAATGCTAATCTGTAAAAGACTTTCTTTGCTATCTTGCTAAAAGATTTTCATCTGTTCTAGTTCATCTGGTTACGTCAGTCTTCCTGGAAATAAGACACACCTCCATCCACACGTTCTGGTAAGATATATGTGCGTTCTTTGTTTATTGCGGTTAGTTTTTATCCTGTGAGTGCTACTGAAGTCGTTGTATAACAACGTTCACTTGGCGTCTATCTCGGCAACGATCCCCGGCTAGTTTTCCCAACACAACAAAATGGCGAGAGTGACTGAAGGAAATCATTTATAGCAACGAAGTTTTTTCTTAAACAGCACAGTGTTTGATTCCTCTTATACAGCAACAATATGCCACTAACAATAATATTTCCTTAGTGAACATCGTGCCATTTATGTTTGTCCATTTATTGTTACAATCCTTGTTGTGTGAAACAATACAGCAGCTACATATCTTTCATGATTTTTTTTTTAGCTTTACAAAGCACTGACACTGGAGACTCCTTCTGAAAAAAAATCTACGTCCACTCACAGAAAAGCCTTTTTAATTCGTTCTTGTGCTCCATAGAAGCCTGTCAATCAGGTGTTACCATAGAAACCATACCACATGGGAACCACCTGTGATTCGAATTCTGACCTTTACTACTGTGGGAGCTGCTCTTCTAGAAAATAAATGAACACCCGATACAGTGGCCGTGAAGTGCTGAATTACAGTGGCGTGATTTTGGATATACTGATAGCGTATCATGGCGTAAAGATTAGTTTGCGATCTCTAAAAACACACCTGAAGAACACAGGAATGTTCGGAAGACCAAACTATTCCAGATTAAAGGATGTAAGGAGCGCTATAAGAGCAGAGCTGTGTTCATACACACACCAATCCACTTTCTACTGCTGCAGTCTGCTGGACTTCCTGTATATCCTGAGTGACAGATGTCTCGTCCAATCAGAGGGAAGAATTCCATTCACAAACTATACCTACCTTTTTTGGTTTTTTTAAATTGTTGTTGTGTTTCTGATTAGTTATTTTGTTTGGCACTTCTCAGCCACCATAATTTGAGAAGCTGAAATATCGCCAAGCATTAAAAAATTGTGAAAAGATATTGCTGTGTAAAATAAAATCTACACTAAAAGAAACGATACATTCTGGAGGTGTTTACGCTCCCAGACCTCCATGTGGCGATAAGCTTTAAACAAAATGAAATAAATATTTACTTTGCGTATCTGAGGAAACTCGCTCTGATCCTCGGATTTACTTGTTATGAGGTTTTTTTTTCCCTACAGGGAGGTTTGTGTGTGTGTGTGTGTGTGGACCATGCCGGCTGCACACGACAGGCATTAAAATGCAGAAGGAGCAGGTAATCGATAGCGAGGAAACAGGATACACTCGACAGGAAATGGGAACGGAGTGGGCTTCGGTGAATACGAGGCTCAAGCGAGCTCTAAAGGTTTAAGACCGTAAACTTGAGAAACAGTCCAATGGTTTACTTCCTAAATCTCAGAGTTTGAGCTCTAGTTGTGACTAAATTGTTAAAACACAAAACGATGTAACACAAGTTTATCATCTTTCCTCGGCCTCGAGTCGCAGTTTCTTAAGAATGGCTTGTATAATCCTGATTTCCTTTTTGCAGAATTAACTTTTCACTGCAATTGTTTACAATTATGTAAGATTTTAATGATTTGACACGTCATTTTGTCAAGTAATTAACCAACATACCAACCAACAAACACCAACATACACCATCAAACAACAACATACATAATACATGCATCATCAAACACCAACATACATAATACATGCATCATCAAACACCAACATACACCATCAAACACCAAAATACACCATCAGGTACCAACATACACCATCAGACACCAACATACACCATCAAACCTCAGCATACACCATCAAACATCAACAAGCATAATCAAACACTAACATACACCATCAAACACAATACACCATCAAACCTCAACAAACACCGTCAAACACCAACAAACACCATCAAACCTCAACAAACACCATCAAACACCATCAAACACCAACATACACCATCAAACACCAACATACACCATCAAACAACAAACACCATCAAACCTCAACAAACACCATCAAACACCATCAAACAACAACATACACCATCAAACAACAACATACACCATCAAACCTCAACATACACCATCAAACAACATACACCATCAAACCTCAACAAACACCATCAAACACCATCAAACACCAACATACACCATCAAACAACATACACCATCAAACCTCAACAAACACTATCAAACACCATCAAACATCATCAAACACCATCAAACACCAACATACACCATCAAACAACAACATACACCATCAAACCTCAACAAACACCATCAAACCTCAACAAATACCATCAAACACCAACATACACCATCAAACAACAACATACACCATTAAACCTCAACATACACCATCAAACAACAACATACACCATCAAACCTCAGCAAACACCATCAAACCTCAACATACACCATCAAACACCAACATACACCATCAAACCTCAACAAACACCATCAAACAACAACATACACCATCAAACCTCAACATACACCATCAAACACCAACATACACCATCAAACCTCAACATACACCATCAAACCTCAACAAACGTCATCAAACACCAACATACACCATCAAACCTCAACAAAAACCATCAAACAACCACATACACCATCAAAACTAAACAAACACCATCAAACACCAACATACACCATCAAACCTCAACAAAAACCATCAAACAACCACATACACCATCAAACCTCAACAAACACCATCAAACAACAACATACACCATCAAACCTCAACAAACACCATCAAACCTCAACATACACCATCAAACAACAACATACACCATCAAACCTCAACAAACACCATCAAACCTCAACAAACGTCATCAAACACCAACATACACCATCAAACCTCAACAAACACCATCAAACCTCAACATACACCATCAAACAACAACATACACCATCAAACAACAACAAACACCATAAAACAACATCAAACCTCAACATACACCATCAAACAACAACATACACCATCAAACAACAACATACACCATCAAACCTCAACAAACACCATCAAACAACATACACCATCAAACAACAACATACACCATCAAACCTCAACAAACACCATCAAACCTCAACAAACACCATCAAACCTCAACATACACCATCAAACACCAACATACACCATCAAACCTCAACAAACACCATCAAACCTCAACATACACCATCAAACAACAACATACACCATCAAACAACAACATATACCATCAAACTTCAACAAACACCATCAAAAAACATAAAACCTCAGCATACACCATCAAACAACAACATACACCATCAAACAACAACATACACCATCAAACCTCAACAAACACCATCAAACCTCAACATACACCATCAAACACCAACATACACCATCAAACAACAACATACACCATCAAACCTCAACAAACACCATCAAACCTCAACATACACCATCAAACACCAACATACACCATCAAACCTCAACAAACACCATCAAACCTCAACATACACCATCAAACAACAACATACACCATAAAACAACAACATACACCATCAAACCTCAAAAAACACCATCAAACAACATACACCATCAAACCTCAACATACACCATCAAACACCAACATACACCATAAAACAACAACATACACCATCAAACCTCAACAAACACCATCAAACCTCAACATACACCATCAAACACCAACAAACACCATCAAACAACATACACCATCAAACACCAACATCACCATCAAACCTCAACAAACACCATCAAACAACATACACCATCAAACCTCAACAAACACCATCAAACACCAACAAACACCATCAAACACCAACATACACCATCAAACAACATACACTATCAAACCTCAACAAACACCATCAAACACCATCAAACATCATCAAACACCATCAAACACCAACATACACCATCAAACAACAACATACACCATCAAACCTCAACAAACACCATCAAACCTCAACAAAAACCATCAAACACCAACATACACCATCAAACAACAACATACACCATTAAACCTCAACATACACCATCAAACAACAACATACACCATCAAACCTCAACATACACCATCAAACAGCAACATACACCATCAAACCTCAACATACACCATCAAACAGCAACATACACCATCAAACCTCAACAAACACCATCAAACCTCAACATACCCCATCAAACCTCAACATACACCATCAAACCCAACATACACCATAAAACCTCAACATACACCATCAAACCTCAACATACACCATCAAACCTCAACAAACGTCATCAAACACCAACATACACCATCAAACCTCAACAAAAACCATCAAACAACCACATACACCATCAAACCTCAACAAACACCATCAAACAACAACATACACCATCAAACCTCAACAAACACCATCAAACCTCAACAAACGTCATCAAACAACAACATACACCATCAAACCTCAACAAACACCATCAAACAACAACATACACCATCAAACCTCAACATACACCATCAAACACCAACATACACCATCAAACCTCAACATACACCATCAAACCTAAACAAACGTCATCAAACCCCAAACATACACCATCAAACCTCAACAAACACCATCAAACCTCAACATACACCATCAAACAACAACATACACCATCAAACCTCAACAAACACCATCAAACAACAACATACACCATCAAACCTCAACATACACCATCAAACACCAACATACACCATCAAACCTCAACATACACCATCAAACCTCAACAAACGTCATCAAACACCAACATACACCATCAAACCTCAACAAACACCATCAAACCTCAACATACACCATCAAACAACAACATACACCATCAAACCTCAACAAACACCATCAAACAACAACATACACCATCAAACAACAACATACACCATCAAACAACAACATACACCATCAAACCTCAACATACACCATCAAACCTCAACAAACGTCATCAAACACCAACATACACCATCAAACCTCAACAAACACCATCAAACCTCAACATACACCATCAAACACCAACATACACCATAAAACCCTCAACAAACACCATCAAACAACAACATACACCATCAAACCTCAACATACACCATCAAACACCAACATACACCATCAAACCTCAACATACACCATCAAACACCAACATACACCATCAAACCTCAACAAAAACCATCAAACAAACACATACACCATCAAACCTCAACAAACACCATCAAACCCCAAACATACACCATCAAACCTCAACAAAAACCATCAAACAACCACATACACCATCAAACCTCAACAAACACCATCAAACAACAACATACACCATCAAACCTCAACAAACACCATCAAACCTCAACATACACCATCAAACAACAACATACACCATCAAACCTCAACAAACACCATCAAACCTCAACAAACGTCATCAAACACCAACATACACCATCAAACCTCAACAAACACCATCAAACCTCAACATACACCATCAAACAACAACATACACCATCAAACAACAACAAACACCATCAAACAACATCAAACCTCAACATACACCATCAAACAACAACATACACCATCAAACAACAACATACACCATCAAACCTCAACAAACACCATCAAACAACATACACCATCAAACAACAACATACACCATCAAACCTCAACAAACACCATCAAACCTCAACAAACACCATCAAACCTCAACATACACCATCAAACACCAACATACACCATCAAACCTCAACAAACACCATCAAACCTCAACATACACCATCAAACAACAACATACACCATCAAACAACAACATATACCATCAAACTTCAACAAACACCATCAAACAACATCAAACCTCAGCATACACCATCAAACAACAACATACACCATCAAACAACAACATACACCATCAAACCTCAACAAACACCATCAAACCTCAACATACACCATCAAACACCAACATACACCATCAAACAACAACATACACCATCAAACCTCAACAAACACCATCAAACCTCAACATACACCATCAAACACCAACATACACCATCAAACCTCAACAAACACCATCAAACCTCAACATACACCATCAAACAACAACATACACCATCAAACAACAACATACACCATCAAACCTCAACAAACACCATCAAACAACATACACCATCAAACCTCAACATACACCATCAAACACCAACATACACCATCAAACAACAACATACACCATCAAACCTCAACAAACACCATCAAACCTCAACATACACCATCAAACCTCAACAAACGTCATCAAACACCAACATACACCATCAAACCTCAACAAACACCATCAAACCTCAACATACACCATCAAACAACAACATACACCATCAAACCTCAACAAACACCATCAAACAACAACATACACCATCAAACCTCAACATACACCATCAAACACCAACATACACCATCAAACCTCAACATACACCATCAAACCTCAACAAACGTCATCAAACACCAACATACACCATCAAACCTCAACAAACACCATCAAACCTCAACATACACCATCAAACAACAACATACACCATCAAACCTCAACAAACACCATCAAACAACAACATACACCATCAAACAACAACATACACCATCAAACAACAACATACACCATCAAACCTCAACATACACCATCAAACCTCAACAAACGTCATCAAACACCAACATACACCATCAAACCTCAACAAACACCATCAAACCTCAACATACACCATCAAACACCAACATACACCATCAAACCTCAACAAACACCATCAAACAACAACATACACCATCAAACCTCAACATACACCATCAAACACCAACATACACCATCAAACCTCAACATACACCATCAAACACCAACATACACCATCAAACCTCAACAAAAACCATCAAACAACCACATACACCATCAAACCTCAACAAACACCATCAAACACCAACATACACCATCAAACCTCAACAAAAACCATCAAACAACCACATACACCATCAAACCTCAACAAACACCATCAAACAACAACATACACCATCAAACCTCAACAAACACCATCAAACCTCAACATACACCATCAAACAACAACATACACCATCAAACCTCAACAAACACCATCAAACCTCAACAAACGTCATCAAACACCAACATACACCATCAAACCTCAACAAACACCATCAAACCTCAACATACACCATCAAACAACAACATACACCATCAAACAACAACAAACACCATCAAACAACATCAAACCTCAACATACACCATCAAACAACAACATACACCATCAAACAACAACATACACCATCAAACCTCAACAAACACCATCAAACAACATACACCATCAACAACAACATACACCATCAAACCTCAACAAACACCATCAAACCTCAACAAACACCATCAAACCTCAACATACACCATCAAACACCAACATACACCATCAAACCTCAACAAACACCATCAAACCTCAACATACACCATCAAACAACAACATACACCATCAAACAACAACATATACCATCAAACTTCAACAAACACCATCAAACAACATCAAACCTCAGCATACACCATCAAACAACAACATACACCATCAAACAACAACATACACCATCAAACCTCAACAAACACCATCAAACCTCAACATACACCATCAAACACCAACATACACCATCAAACAACAACATACACCATCAAACCTCAACAAACACCATCAAACCTCAACATACACCATCAAACACCAACATACACCATCAAACCTCAACAAACACCATCAAACCTCAACATACACCATCAAACAACAACATACACCATCAAACAACAACATACACCATCAAACCTCAACAAACACCATCAAACAACATACACCATCAAACCTCAACATACACCATCAAACACCAACATACACCATCAAACAACAACATACACCATCAAACCTCAACAAACACCATCAAACCTCAACATACACCATCAAACACCAACAAACACCATCAAACAACATACACCATCAAACACCAACATACACCATCAAACCTCAACAAACACCATCAAACAACATACACCATCAAACCTCAACAAACACCATCAAACACCAACAAACACCATCAAACACCAACATACACCATCAAACAACATACACTATCAAACCTCAACAAACACCACCAAACACCATCAAACATCATCAAACACCATCAAACACCAACATACACCATCAAACAACAACATACACCATCAAACCTCAACAAACACCATCAAACCTCAACAAAAACCATCAAACACCAACATACACCATCAAACAACAACATACACCATTAAACCTCAACATACACCATCAAACAACAACATACACCATCAAACCTCAACATACACCATCAAACAGCAACATACACCATCAAACCTCAACATACACCATCAAACAGCAACATACACCATCAAACCTCAACAAACACCATCAAACCTCAACATACACCATCAAACCTCAACATACACCATCAAACACCAACATACACCATCAAACCTCAACATACACCATCAAACCTCAACATACACCATCAAACCTCAACAAACGTCATCAAACACCAACATACACCATCAAACCTCAACAAAAACCATCAAACAACCACATACACCATCAAACCTCAACAAACACCATCAAACAACAACATACACCATCAAACCTCAACAAACACCATCAAACCTCAACAAACGTCATCAAACAACAACATACACCATCAAACCTCAACAAACACCATCAAACCTCAACATACACCATCAAACAACAACATACACCATCAAACAACAACATACACCATCAAACCTCAACAAACACCATCAAACAACATCAAACCTCAACATACACCATCAAACAACAACATACACCATCAAACAACAACATACACCATCAAACCTCAACAAACACCATCAAACCTCAACATACACCATCAAACACCAACAAACACCATCAAACCTCAATATACACCATCAAACAACAACATACACCATCAAACAACAACATACACCATCAAACCTCAACAAACGTCATCAAACAACAACATATACCATCAAACCTCAACAAACACTATCAAACCTCAACATACACCATCAAACAACAACATACACCATCAAACAACAACATACACCATCAAACCTCAAGAAACGCCATCAGACACCAACATACACCATCAAACCTCAACAAACACCATCAAACACCAACATACACCATCAAACAACATACACCATCAAACAACAACATACACCATCAAACCTCAACAAACACCATCAAACAACATACACCATCAAACCTCAACAAACACCATCAAACAACATACACCATCAAACCTCAACATACACCATCAAACAACAACATACACCATCAAACAACAACATACACCATCAAACCTCAACATACACCATCAAACCTCAACAAACGTCATCAAACACCAACATACACCATCAAACCTCAACAAACACCATCAAACCTCAACATACACCATCAAACAACAACATACACCATCAAACAACAACATACACCATCAAACCTCAACAAACACCATCAAACAACAACATACACCATCAAACACCAACATACACCATCAAACCTCAACAAACGCCATCAAACCTCAACATACACCATCAAACACCAACATACACCATCAAACCTCAAGAAACGCCATCAAACACCAACATACACCATCAAACCTCAACAAACACCATCAAACACTAACATACACCATCAAACAACAACATACACCATCAAACCTCAACAAACGTCATCAAACACCAACATACACCATCAAACCTCAACAAACACCATCAAACACCAACAAACACCATCAAACCTCAACATACACCATCAAACACCAACATACACCATCAAACCTCAACAAACACCATCAAACACCAACATACACCATCAAACAACAACATACACCATCAAACCTCAACAAATGCCATCAAACACCAACATACACCATCAAACCTCAAGAAACGCCATCAAACACCAACATACACCATCAAACACCAACGTACATAATACATGCATCATCAAACACCTACATACACCATCAAACATCAACAAACACCATCAAACCTCAACATACACCATCAGACACCAACATACACCATCAAACACCAACATACATCATCAGACACCAACATACACCATCAAACATAATGATTCTCAGTTGTTAGCATGAGTGTTTAATAAACGTGACGAAATGTATTAAATTGTAAAATTCCTTACAAATTTATTTTAAACAAATATATTTATTTATAAATATTTATAATTTATAATATTGTTGTTATTAATACATAGTAAAAAGGACTAGATTTGTGTTCAAATTTTGTCTTGATACTCAAATAAATCAGTAAATAATTTGTCAAACATTCAATGTCAGATGGAAAAAAAATAAAGAAAAAAATCTATTTAATTGAATTTTCTTTATTTCTTTTTTTTTTTTTTTAAATATAAGAGTTATGAGAGCACATTGGAAAATTACTCCACGAAATATTTCATAATATTTATACTAAACCTTACCCTAATTAAACCTTCATAAAAAATTCAACATTTTTTAAATAACAATTTATTCATTAAATGTTTATAAATCACGAAGGAATCAATTAAAGCTTGCTTCATTAAATTCCAATCAGGGTCACGCTTCATAACGAGATCTTAAACCGAGTAGAAAATGAAACGAAGCTCGCGATTGTTAACTATCATGGCGTAATGATTCGAATTCCTCTGATGAAGCTGTGCTTGCTTGTAGGATCGCCTGTTTTTGATTGACAGCAGCGATAAGTGCTCAGCGCTAATGAGGCGTAAAGAAGAGCCGATTCCATGAGCCACTACTTCATGATGCTAATTAATAGAGCATTGATTGGCCAAAAGGCAACCGTGGCAGCGGGGCAGATGGTGGTGGATGGAGTTCAAGGAAGAGAAGACTGAGAAAAGGAGGGAGGAGGGAGGAGAGAGGAGGGAGGAGGGAGGAGGGGGGCGGAGGTTGTGGGGGCGGGGCAAATAAAGGATGAGATTTGACTTTTTTCTCCTTGACCTTTTTGAGCTGTGTGCTAAGCAGCTAAAGCTGTGACCTGGAAGTGATTAGCTGGAGCAGGGTGTAGTGTGACGCCATCTGCATTGCGGTGATGTGTTTCTCCAGATTTAGATTTAATTAGCTGGAAAATATTTAGGCTTCATGAATATTTCTAGATTAGACGTTTTTAGATGTCATGCTTGTTTATTTATCTACGTATCAAACCATTTGTGTGTGTGTGTGTGTGTGTGTGTGTGTGTGTGTGTGTGCTTTTGCCCGTATGTAATCACTCTCAGCTGCAGTTATGCGGCTTGCTGTGTCGATTTGTGATGCAGTATTTATTGATTTGTCAATACTTACATGCCGTTTTGGCACCGTAGGCTTGTAGCTAAAGGAACAATGTGATTTGATAATGCAGCTCCCTCCCCCTCTGTTCCCACGGCTAATAAATTCAAATAAACTGCTTACACACACACACACACACACACACACACACACACACACATGTTGGTGGCATGTATACACATACACACACACACACACGCGCACACAGAAATCACACCCATGTGTTATTAATGCTCCCAACACACATTCCGCATGCCTAATATATGCACAAAAGATACGAACACACACACACACACACACACACACACACACACACACACACACACACACACATTTCTGAACGCATGCGGTTCATGTCACTCTCAAAAGGCAAACCTTTTACAAGTCAGACGCTCACCAATTCTCAATTTCTCCACCACATTCCTCCTTCCTCCGTCAAACACCAACGTTCCATACTGAGGATCAACATTCTACTGCTCAACTATCAAACAAATTTTACTACCATAAACTGCAAGTCATTTTTGTCACGTAATTCACCATCAAACACCATCACACACCATCAAACACCAACCTACACCATCAAACAGCAACAAACACCAACCTACACCATCAAACACCAACATACACCATCACACACCATCAAACACCATCAAATACCAACATACACCATCAAACACCATCACACACCATCAAACACCAACCTACACCATCAAACAGCAACAAACACCAACCTACACCATCAAACACCAACATACACCATCACACACCATCAAACACCATCAAATACCAACATACACCATCACACACCATCAAACACCAACATACACAACCAGACACCAACATAAACCATCAAACACCAACATACACCATCAAACACCATCACACACCATCAAACACCAACATACACAACCAGACACCAACAAACACCAACATACACCAACAAACACCAACCTACACCATCAAACACCAACATACACCATCAAACACCAACAAACACCAACCTACACCATCAAACACCAACATACACAACCAGACACCAACATAAACCATCAAACACCAACATACACCAACATACACCATCAAACACCAACAAACACCATCAAACACCAATATACACCATCAAACAACAACAAACACCAAAGTACACCATTTACCTTCGAACACCACCGTACACCAGCAAAGACCTACAAACACCATAAAAGCAAACACCATCAAAACAAACACCATCAAATATCACCAGACACCAACAAACACCAATATACACCATCAAACACCAACAAATGCCACCATCAAACACCAACACTAACGTACACCACCATACATTAACAAACACCAACAAAAACCAACAAACACCAACATATACCATCACAGACCAACAAACATACACCATGAAACACCAACATTCAACAAAAAACACTGACTTGTACCATCACGCATCAACAAAAAAAACATTCACCAACATTCACCATCCACCTCCAACATCCACCAACAAACACCACCGTCCCTCATTTAACAAACAACCAACAAACACAATCAAAAACTAACATTCATCTACAAAAATAAACACCGCCATCTAAACATCTAACATCAAACACACACCTCTGCCATAAACAGCAACAATCGAACACCAAAATCCAACATTAAAGCTTCCTGATCAACATTAACACCAATACAATGTTTATCATTAAACACCAGCAAACACCATGAAACCATTTTCCTCATGCTCTCCAGCCGTGCCACACATCCCCATGAGAACGGGGTAGATGCAAGGTCCAGAGAGCCGGGGCTGCTGGGAAATGAGCAGAAAGTGAAGGAACTCCAGCTGTATCAGTCTGTTCTTCTGCTGTAGTGGAACTGCAGGATTCCAGGGACAGGAAACAGGAAATGGTATAAATAAATAAATAAATAAATAAATAAATAAATAAATAAATAAATAAATAAACAAACAAATAAACAAACAAACAAACAAACAAACAAACAAACAAACAAACAAATAAATAAATAAATAAACTAATAAATAAATAAATAAATAAATAAATAAGCCTAATTTGCACTACATATTATTGGTTCCTGATTAGTTTTAATAGTATTGATTAGTTGCAATGGAGTCTGTTAGCACAGAAAATGATAGCTTAAATGTACTTCCTGCTATACAGGAAGTATAGAATTTGAATATAACTGAAAGAATTTTAACTTACAATTGTTTGATAGTCACAGCTGTAAAAATAAATGAATGAATAAATAAATAAATAAATAAATAAATAAATAAATAAATAAATAAATAAATAAATAAATAATTTGGTATACATATTATGAAAAATAAAATCTGTTGCATGACTTTTATTAGAAAGCCTAAGATTAAAAAAAATCACAACTGACTGATATTAACTCACAATAGCGAGATAAATCATTGTGACGGTGTGATATTTCGCAATTATAAGATAAACAATGACAACTAACTTGCAATTGTGGGATTTTCAAACTTAAGAAATAAAAATACCACAAAAATATGAAAATATATTAAGAAAATATATCAAGGAAAAAGTTGCAAATGAGGGATATTAATAACATAAAAGAAAGAAAAAAAGAAAAGAAAGAAAAACTAAGGGACATTTTTTTTTAAATCATGAAAAAAAATTAACTCCATAGTTTAAAAACAAAGGCACAATTTCAAGAAATTAACTCTTAACTCTCCATTGGAAAAAAAAAATAATAATAAAAATAATTAGATGCAAGAAATTAAGTTTGCATTGTAAAAGAAAAAAATATTATATTTAAAAAAAATTATAAAATGAAAATAAAAAAAGGCACTGTTGCAAGAAATGAACTCTTCATTGCGGAGAAATAAATGAAATATTTTCTTACACTGGGAGGAAATGAGCTTCCATAAGGAAGCCATTGAGTTCATTTATTTATTTAGCTTCATTTTAATAAATTCAACAATAATTTTAATTAATTCTAATAAATTTGATTAAATCAATTTGCAAGTTTAAGCTTTGCCATGCTAATTAGCTGCCTGCATACAATACAAGTACATAGATGCTACAAACTAAACTATGAATGCTATATGACTGCTTATAACACCTGATCTCATGTCAGAGATTAGAAATCAGTAACAGCGCTCTAGTCAGGATGGAAGAAGTGTCGTGAAATCCGCAATAAAATACAGGCTAACTCGCTAAATCTAGCGTATGCTGTATAGTTGGCTCACAACTATCATATCACGAGCTGTTATAACTGCTGACATGGCCTATTTATGATATGATAATGTCTGTGTTATGACGCAGGGTCAGGGTAATGTGTTATCTGTGTCTGGGCTTCAGGCCAGGTCTGCAGTAACATTAGCCAGCTTGCTAATTAGCGTGAACACATTGTGGATATCCAGTGTCTGAAAACATCCAGACATTCGGGCCCATTATGAATTATTACTAAATTGTGGGGCCCAAATAAAGTGTATAAAAAGTTTGCGTGTCTGTGTGTGCATTATGTCTGGGAGTGTGTGTGTGTGTGTGTGTGTGTGTGTGTGTGTGTGTGTGTGTGTGTGTGTGTGGGTATGTGTGTCACTGGACCCTCCATTAGAGTTAATGGGGAAGCAGACCTGTTGTCTCCTGCATTATTGCTAATGGAGGCTATGCTGACAGGAAAGGTGGTTTCCTTTCATACCCACGGGCGTCACTGTCTGTCTGTGTGCTGCCATGGTGGTGGTGTGTGTGTGTGTGTGTGTGTGTGTGTGTGTGTGTGTGTGTGTATGTGTGTGTGCTTCAATAACTTGAGTCAAAGTTTGGGTTCTCTTTGAACTGTAAAAAAAATAAATGTTAGAAGGCCATTTTTGTACGTGAGGCATTTTTACACTAGCAATAAATTTGGGCATCTGTGGGAAAAAAAAAAAAGGTTTCTGTCATCTCACATCATGTCGCATTGTGTGTCCGTGTGTGTGTGTGTGTGTGTGTGTGTGTGTGGAGAGAGAGAGAGAGAGAGAGAGAGAGAGAGAGACAAACATGTCCTCTATGCTACAGCTGCTGTTAGTCACATCACATCTCTGTGCTTCAATACCCAGGAGTCCCGATGACCTTGAGTCCACTCTGTCTGTCTATCTGTCTCTCTCTTTCACACACACACACACACACACACACACACACACACACACACACACACACACACACACACACACACTGTCTCATATTCTAGCTCCTCTCCATCCTCAACACTAACAAGTCCCCCTTGACCCTGTATGAGGTCATGTCCATACACGCTGTCTCTGTTAGAAAGTGACCACTTGGAAATAGATTAAATTATTATGTAAAAATATATGGATAAAAATTCTGATATTTTTTCATTTTTTATGTTTTTTTAAAAAAAGTTTTACTAAATATATTTATGTTGTTGATTATTTTCCCATAACAGCACGAGACTGATTGTTATTCCAGATGTGATAATAAGCCAGAAAACGTGTGTGTGTGTGTGTGTGTGTGTGTGTGTGTGCATGTGTGTGTGTGTGACCTGTTACTAATGACTCTGGATGACAGGGCAGTTCAATGCTGATGATAATTAAATCTCCTTTGCTGTCTCCCCACTCGCCGCCGTGCTTGTGTGTGCGTGTGTGTGCGTGTGCGTGTGCATGTGCGTGTGTGTGTGTGTGTGTGTGTGTGTTGAGGGGTCAGTGTGCTAAGTGTCTATCACTCAGATGGTACTCTCGGGGCTTCCTGCTCCTGAACGGAGGAAAATCTGAGCTGGAGAATAGAGATTCTCAACCCGATCAATTCCCACTAACAACTCTATTGATTAGCTGCAGTAACATTTTTCATTTATTAATTATGAGGAATATGTTCCTGGGATTCTCTCCATCTCACCCCCCATCTCTATCTCCCCTCCTCTCTCTCACTCTCTCTCTCTATCGTTCTACCTCCCCACCTCTCCTCTCTCTCTCTCTCTCTCTCTCTCTCTCTCTCTCTCTCTCTCTCTCTCTCTCTCACTCTCTCTCTCTCTATCACTCTCTCTATCTCCTCTCTCTCTATCTTCCTTCTCTCTCTCTCCCTCTCTCTCTCTCTATCACTCTCTCTACCCCCCCCTCTCTCACCCCCCCTTCACCTCTCTATCTTATTTTTATTCCCATTTGTCTCACTTTCTCTTGGATTGTTCTTCTCTTGTCTGATCAGTGTCTGATACAGTGTGTATAATCAGTAGCAGTTGCTAGGGTAGGTAAAATATCCAATTGCCCCAGGTGAAAACTTGCCTGGGGCAGTCCTGATGCATTGTGGTCCATACAGGCAGCCTTGAAATTAAATCTTTTATTGTTCGCTGCCTGCAGCTATGTCCATCCCTACCCAGCTCTGCCAGCCTAATCCCACACTGCTGCCCCACCCTGCTTCACCCCTCCCCTACTCTAAAATCCACCCTGGTTTACCCCACCTCTACCCCGCCCTGCTTCACCCTACCCATACCCCGCACTGCTTCACCCTACCCCTGCCTCAATTCACTAACCCTAACCCTACCTGCTCCATCTAAGCGCTTCCTCAAACTGTTTTACCCCATCTTTTGCTTACCTTGCTTCCCCCTTGCCCACCCTACTTCATCCCTACCCTTCCCCCACCCTTTTAACCCTACCCTTCCCCCACCCTTTTAACCCTACCCTTCCCCCACCCTTTTAACCCTACCCTTCCCCCACCTTTTTTACCCTACTCTTCCCCCACCCTTTTTACCCTACCCTTCCCCCACCCTTTTTACCCTACCCTTCCCCCACCCTTTTTACCCTACCCTTCCCCCACCCTTTTTACCCTACCCTTCCCCCACTTTTAACCCTACCCTTCCTCCACCCTTTTTACCCTACCCTTCCCCCACCTTTTTTACCCTACTCTTCCCTACTCTTCCCCCACCCTTTTTACCCTACCCTTCCCCCACCCTTTTTACCCTACCCTTCCCCCACCCTTTAACTCTACCCTTTCCCCACCCCTCCCCCACCCTTTTCTCACCCTTTTACCCTACCCTTCCTTCACCCTTTTACCCTACCCTTTCCCCACCCTTTTACCCTACCCTTTCCCCACCCTTTTACCCTACCCTACCCTTTCCCCACCCTTTAAACCTACCCTCCCCTCACCCATTAACCCTACTCTTCCCCCATCTTTTAACCCTACCCTTCCCCTTACCTTCCCCTTACCTTCCCCCACCCTTTAACCCTACCCTTCCCTCACCCTTTTAACCCTAACCTTCCCCCACCCTTTTAACCCTACCCTTCCCCCCACCCTTTTAACCCTACCCTTCCCCCCACCCTTTTACCCTACCCTATCCCCCACCCTATCCCCACCCTTTAACCCTACCCTATCCCCACCCTTTAACCCTACCCTTCCCCTTACCATCCCCCACCCTTTAACCCTACCCTTCCCTCACCCTTTAACCCTACCCTTCCCTCACCCTTTTAACCCTACCCTTCCCCCACCCTTTTACCCTACTCTATCCCCACCCTTTAACTCTACCCTTCCCCATCCCTTTAACCCTACCCTTCCCCTTACCGTCCCCCACCCTTTAACCCTACCCTTCCCTCACCCTTTTAACCCTACCCTTCTACTCTATCCTGTCCCCACTCTTTAACCCTACCCTTCCCCCACCTTTTAATCCTACCCTTCCCCCATCCTTTAAACTCTAGCCTTCCCTCATCCTTTTAACTCTACCCTTCCCCCACCCTTTTTACCCTACCCTTCCCCCACTCTTTAACCCTACCCTTCCCCCACTCTTTAACCTTCCTCTTCCCCCACCCTTTAACCCTACCCTTCCCCCACCCTTTCCCTACCCTTCCCCACCCTTTTAACCCTACCCTTCCCCTACCCTTTTTATTCTACCCTTCCCCTTCCCTGCTTTACCCAACCACTGATCCACCCTTGTTAACTCCACCCCTGCCCTGTCCTGCTTCATCCAACCCCTGCATCACCCTTCTTCACTGTACCTTTGCCCCTACTTGCTATCACCTCACCCTTACCCCACACATTTTCACCCCTGCTTGCCTCACCCTTCTTCACCCAACTGTTTCCATCCTTCACTCAAACCCTGCCCTGCTTTAAGTCACCCCAGGCCCACCTTGATCCACTCGGCCTTGCCCCACCCCGCCCCACCCTGCCACACCCTGATCAACATTTGCCCCACCCCACCACACACTAATGCAACATCTAGTCAAACTTTTCTGTTTTATAAATA
Organism: Hemibagrus guttatus; assembly: GCA_033459395.1. Lineage (NCBI taxonomy): Eukaryota > Metazoa > Chordata > Actinopteri > Siluriformes > Bagridae > Hemibagrus > Hemibagrus guttatus. Next base: position 2,161,231 of record JAUCMX010000014.1, on the reverse strand, counting down.
CTTTTAAATAAATGCATACCACACATTATTCAATTTCTTACATTTTGTTTTACAATTAAAATAAAATAATGTGATACAAATACAATTTAAATTGAGTTAATTAAATTATCAAAAAGTGTAATAAATATATATGACAATTATGTAATTTGACGTCACAACGTCATGATTTTGACACAGTGCATGTAACTGTGTTTATTATGCTAAATAAAATGTAATAAACAAATTTATAAAGTGTGATAAAGTCAGGAGGTGTAACCATTCTGATGTGGCTGAAATGGCGCTAACACACAGCTGTGGACTTTTACACACACTGCACTCACCCTCTTTTAGGTCATCGCTCTCTTTTCAGCTGGAGGACACACTCGTCCTCTCGGGGACCATCACATGACCATCAGCCCACTGTAGCTCAATTAATCATGCTTGAGTTAACGAATAATATCCCGCTCATCTCCTCTGCCTGACCCCGGACTGACTGAGAGTCTGCCTAAAAGAGTCATTCCACGTTACACTCACAGTGTCACACTTCAGTCGTGAAGGTGTCTGAGTGGTGTGTAAAGTGAGGACTGTAAAGATTCATTCATTCAAATACCGTAGTTGAAAACATCAGTTAAATTTATTCACTACAAAGTGCACTATTAGTTATTTTAGAGGACAGAGAATACCCTTAAAACTAAAAAATAATAGTTCTTGTCAGTCTCATTAAAGGAGGTGTGGCCTGAGTGCCTGTCAGTCTCACTGATGAAGATGTGGCTCTATGACTACCAAACTTAGAAAAGAGGTGTGGCCTGAGTGCCTGTCAATGACACTGAAGAAGGTGTGGCCTCTGTGCCTGTCAGACTCAGAAAAGGAGGTGTGGCCTCTGTGACTGTCAGACTCAGAAAAGGAGGTGTGGCCTCTGTACCTGTCATTCTCAGAAAAGGAGGTGTGGCCTCTGTACCTGTCATTCTCAGAAAAGGAGGTGTGGCCTACGTGCCTGTCAGTCACACTGAAGAAGGTGTGGCCTCTGTGCCTGTCAGTCACACTGAAGAAGGTGTGGCCTCTGTACTTTCAGTTAAAAGGGGGGGAGGTGTGGCCTCTGTACTTATCAGTCAGAAAAGAGGTGTGGCCTTAGTGTCTGTCAGTTTTACTCAAGGAGGTGTAGTCTCACTGAAGTAGGCGTGGCCTTTGTGTCTGTACAAATAAACAAATAATTAAACCCTTCACTTCCTGTAATGTTTCATTTAAATTTCAGTAAGTTAAATAAGAAGAACCCAAACCCTGAGGACTTGCAGATGTTCTAGTGTAAGACTATAGAGTGTGCTGAAACGAAGGCTTCTTAATTAACCCTCACACCAGCTGTCCAATAATAATAGTACTGCTGTCTTGCTTTTTTTTACCATGTAGCATCACGCTAATGCTTCGAACCCTTTCCTGTAATTACCACCAAAGTGTTCTGGCTTTATTTTGCAAAGTAAAAGTCTTCAACTCGAACTAATTCCCCCGCTTCCTTTGTGCACCAAAAGAGGAGTATCGAGCATTGATATTGAACG